>VXBB01004271.1:1731735-1766452 GCA_013399915.1 Illadopsis cleaveri
GAAGGAAAAAAAAAAAAAAAAAAAAAAAAAAAAAAAAGGGAGAGAAGGGAGGCACAGTGAACAAGGCACAAATCCAATGAAGCTGAGTGGGCTCTGTTTGCAGGCTGTGGCCTTGCTCCCACTGGGCCCAAGCAGCACGTGCCCTTTTATCTTAGTGCCTTTAAGCTATGGTGGTCTGTTCAACCTTCTGGGGCTACATATGTCTCTGCACCAGGATAATTGTTCTCAACAGCATGAGCTTAACTCTATCATCCCTCCTGCTTCTTGACTTACTGTAAATTAAAAGTGGCTCTATGAAAAAAAAAAAAAGGTAAGTTATTTTATAGGAACTATGGAATATTTTTCTGGTTTCCATGAGGTGATATGGAAATAATTTTAAATATTCCCTTTGTGCTTTTTTTTTAAGCTTCTGAAGCAAAGAACAATCAAAAAGAAATTAGATTAATGGGAAAAGAAGACTAGACATGGACAGACAATATATGTATGGAAAACATGCAAGAAGCCAAATTCCCATTCCGAGTTTGCCAAATTACGCACAACTTCTCCTTCAAAGCCCTCCTAATAATGCTCCATTGTATGCAAAGCCCATAAGAATAGAGTCAATAACAGTGTATGAGTATCAATTACATATTATGGATGTAAATTTTACAAGCTCCCTCTCCTTGGTAGGAAAGGGGTGATCTTTGTGCCATGCACAGTCGAGAATGCTCTGTCAGCACTAAGAAAATAATAAAAAACAGTAATTACAGTCAGAAAGCCTCTTCAGTTCAATTCACATTTTAACTGCTTGGTCTAAAACTCAAGCAATGTAAAGTTTTCACAGATGTTGTCATCCTGACCTGCACTGAAAATGTTCTTTAACTTCTTAAAATCTCCTAAATGTCTTGTTCTTTCTGCATATCTTTGTCTTTTTGAAAAGATCAGGAAATTTTAAACTTCCTTTGTCTTCATCCTAATGCCTTTCCCAGCACCTGTTTCAATTCAAATGAACATTTTCAGCCAAGGCTTATGTTTAGTCAGATGACATTTTACCAGCACCTTTTATGTTGGCATACTCATTCTTCTTTCTCTGGAAATACCTGCATTGAATGATTGATCTTATTTTTGGAAAACACCAGACGAAATTATCTTTTTTTTTTTCAAAAGAACTCAAAGAATGGAAATCATTTAGCCATAATTTTTATGCTCTTCACTGGAATCTGTCCAAACTGAGATTTAAGTCAAAGCAGATCGCATCATATGAGGGTTTAGCTCTGTCAGCTGGGCAACTGCAATTTTCAGCATATACATTACTGTATTGTTGTGTGCAGTGGCAACAGTGCTGACACTGCTCAAGATTTTAGGTCTTCCTCGCAGAACAATCATGATCTCTCATAAAGATTGTGTGCTTTCTGTAATTCTCATAATTGTTTCCCTTAATCTACAACAAAAAATTACTTTGTCTGAAAGAACACAAGTTTTCTTCTTCTTCAGATGATGTATTAAGATGCAGTTATACTGCAGCATAGCAAGATTTTTTACTGAATTACTCTCCTTGGGTCTTAAGCTGGGCTGCAGAAGCCCTGTGTGGAATTTAGATAATGTATTAGTGGTGTGTCTGTGAACTCAGGACTGTCAGCAAATTGTGTACTTTTCAGATTTTTTACACCAGGGATTGGAGGTTAAGTGCCAAAGGGAGCTTTACATACAGATCTTGAAGGCTGTATGGGATTCTCGCCCAGGCTGCAATGTTCTCAAGGTCAATTCACAACTTGAAACTTTTTTATCAACCCAGGTTTTAAAGAGGGCTGTGTTGGCCTAAGCATCTTCCTTAAACAGGTCTTAAAGAGTGTTGCACAAAACCTAAAATGTTCTGGTTACAGAGTGAAAAGGTATTCTGGAGACGAAGTTTCTAATTTTAAGTAGTTGTTGCTGAGCCTCCCAGTCAAGTTATAATTTCTTTATTAGCAAATAAAGACTAAAAGTTCATTGTTAACTCTTCCACACCCTTGCTATGCTGATGTATGTAAAGACAGCACGTTTGATTACCAGGTTTGTTGCAGAGGCAGTAAAAACTCTGGTTCACTGATCCACAACTACCATAATGGCATTCCCTATAGAAATCTGCCGTAGCTGTTTATGGAAACATGTATTTACTAGATGTGTATACATACATATTGAAGTATGTATGTGACAGTACACCCACAGTTAGTGCAAAACTCTGGTGGCATGATACATTGGTAAAATGTCCAAGTCTACAATGACTGCTGCACACCTACAAGCTGAACAAGCTGTGGACACTCATGATCCCAAAGCTGTCTGGACCCTCCTTTCCCAACACCTCAGCATTTGAAGCCCCACAATGACATGCCTGAGGGTGACACGTGTGACCCCTCTGTGGGACCTTCAAAAGAGGGCAGCAGGACACACTCCTAAGGGATTTGAGGAGGAGCTGTGAAACTCTTCAGAAAAACCAGAAAAAGTAATGGCACATTCCTTTGGCTTACAACAGGAAGGTAAAAGTGTACTTGGCCCTCCCTGTTGTCACAGTCATAGTTCAATGCTTGTACTGTCTGTGTGCCTGGACATGCAGTCTGAGGGGCAGATGCTCCTTGGTCCTCTCCATCTCAACATCAGGGGTCATGCAAGGATAACAGGAAGGCACACAGTCTCTCACGTGTCAGCTGAAAGACCAGTCTTTGGCCCCTGTCTTAACACTGTCTTGCTCCCCATCAGTGCAGCTGAGCTCAGAGATCTGCAATTAGACAGCTGTAGGTTTCCTCTGTGCTAGTCCAACAAAATATTCATGCCTAGCATGTAAGACAGGCCAGATTTAAGCTGCATATTTTCTACAGATCTTTTTCTGAGGAAATATTTGGCCTCTGATATTTGCACATTGCTGTATGCATGGAATTTGGCAATATCTCCTGCATGTAGCCTCTTTAGGTCCTCTCAGTTGGCTTTAAGTATGTGATTCATCGAAAAACTTTGTACAATTTGGGCCTGGTGCAAAGCCAGTTTAAGTCAATACTAAAGCAAACCAGGCCTTTAGATCCTCTGCTTCAGTATGGATTTATGCATGATGTTTTAGGTATTCACATTAAGCATCTCTAGCCCAAATCCTTGTAAATAATAATAGTTGTTTAGAGTATAAATGTAGTAAACCTTACATTTTAAGAGCTACTTGAGATGTAGCCAAAGGACTAAATAAACAAACCTTTACACATTAAACTGATGACCATTCTGATCTTACTGAGAGGCTAAAAACAAAAGAAAACTTGCTCAGCAAAAAAAAAATCCATGCTAGGCTAGACAGAGAAAAAAAGGCTGCAAAGTTGCAACAGGGTGAAATAAAGTAGAGACTCGGAAGATAGTTAAAATGCTACTCTTGTCTCTGGCAAGAAACCTGACTACACAGCGGTAAGAATGTCTTTTTATTTCCAGAGCTTACTAAGGCTGTGATAGATGTATATCTGGAATATATTTCTTCTTGTGTGAACAGACTACATATCACTATCATTAACAGTAACTCAGCATGTTTATCACAGTGCATTTCAAGGAGGCAAGAAAGCATACAGGTTACTGTTCTAATACTGCAATAAGTCATGGAACCATCAACTTACTCATTGTTTTTAGTGTAAATTTCATATTTCACAAGATTTTTTTCTACTTAGAAATGGCTTATGCAAAACATAACAGAAATATATTGGAATGCCATGCCTGAGTCTGGGTAGCATTTCTACAGATCAGTTCAAAGCAAAGAGTATTTCTTCACTCCAATGTGTTATGTTGACTGAATAATGTGTTAGTGCAGTCAAGAATACAGTATTTGTCATCTCTGACACTTTGAGAAGATATTTGCTCAAATAGAGTTCAGCCTAGTTCTGCAAAATATTTGTTGCTAGGCTCCTATTCACTATTTGTGGGTAAGATTGGATGCCTCTATTATTTTTAAATTTGTTCCATCGAAGACACTGTTCAGGAGTCTTACTGCTTTCAGCATTCAGATTTCATACCAGTAAGAAGTAATTACCTCCCTGAGAAAATCCCCTTTCGTACTGATTGAGGCCATGTCACTGCAGCAGAAATGTTATTCAGCAGCCACTGGGCATCCTTGGTGGTGACATCTGTTTGGTTGTCTGGTGAGGGATTGAGGTATAATCAGTCATATAGGTGTTGAATAGTATTGGCTTCCTGACAGACCATCAGAATGGCCACAGAAGCAGCTTAAAAATCAGCCTTTTTGTTTCTGCCACCCAGTGAAATACTGTGCCGTTTGGAGAGCAGTTTTACTTACAGTATTGCACAAATCAAGACAAGAAGTCACTTCCAAGACAGAAAACTAATAAGCTAACAGAGGAAAAAAAAAAGAAATTGCTTTGCATATCAGTTTTTTCTTTCCTAATTTGTGAATGACTAGGTGACTAACTCACCTATGGCATCAGACACAAAGAGTTAAACCTCCCATTTTCTCTAGAATTTTTAAATTGACTACATATTATTGCCTTAAATTTAAACAAAGGTAAGGCAAAGCTTACAGTTCTATTGTTATCAGTTTGTGAATAAAAGATGAAGATTAGCATGATTAAAGAGAAGTGAAACAGGGGTTCAGCAGTATTAACTCAAGAGAGTAATTCTCCTGGACACTACTGGGACTGTGTCCATGACTGAGGACAGAAGAATTATGCTCTAAGGAAAGTAAAAAGCAGACCCTGTCTAACCAGTCCCCTAGAGGGAATGGGAATGATTACAGAGCATGCTGTTTTCTCTTATTTTATGGGCATAGGCAGCCAACTGAAAAACATGTGAGGAAACCAATGCAACTGGCATCAAAGCTCATGTAACTGAGTCCAGACTAGCAGGTGAAGATTATGGGCTATTGTTTGCAGAGCTGAGAGTGAAAGCAAGGACATAGCTGCTGAGGTTTTGTGTCTCAGAGCAAGACCCAAAGTAAAAAAACCCCAGTTGATATACTGAATTTTCACTGAGGGAAGGTGATATGGATAAAAGAAACTGAAGTAGAGATTTGGTGGGTACAGTCTTTGCAGGAAAGCAAGAAAGAGAAATTTGGGGGATTCATCTCACGTAACTGTAGGCACTACACTACAGATGGCTATATTAGAGCGAGTCACCCAGACTCCCTTTAAAGTCAGTAGAAATAAATAGTTGCTTTTAGAGGGTAATTCATCTTAACTTAAGTAAACAACTAAAATATCTGTGATTGTGCCCCAGAAGTGCCTGTTTCTCTGCTTTAACCATGCAGTTGTTCAGATGAGACTGTGCACACAGTAGATGGAGATATGGATCATCCCATGAGGTTTCAGAGGGGGTGCAGGAGCAAGAGACTGACAGGGCACTGCAGGCAGAAGGGAGGTGCTCCCCCATTCAACTCTCCATAGGCAGATGTGGACGAAATCTGCAACCAACCCAGCATTTTTCCAGAAATTTTAGTTTTCATCTTTTCTATTATTTGCTAAGTACCTCGATCTCTGCTAGCTGTATATGGAGGAAAACCAAACAACAGAAAAACATATCATTCTTTCTTGGATGTTATATAACTAAAAAAAATTTAAAATATAAAGACAGCTTCTAAGTATAACAGTGTTTCACTACATATTTTCCAAAATTAACATATTTTATTTATATGTAGATTATGTACGCAACAGCCTTAGCTGTCATAAAAGAGGCTGGATTCAAGCCACAACCCAGAAGTAAGTGTTTTTGCATTCAGTTCCAATGGTTTCACTGCAAGCTTTGCCTAATGAGTTCTCCAGACTTACTGCAGGCACAACACTCAGCTGAGTTGGTGTCCAGACTTTATAGCTGCTGGACTTGAAAAAGTGCAGTAAGATCTTAAAGCAGGGAAACTAAACCTATATCAGATAGCTAGCAGGACATATTTATTGCACAAGTACTCTTAGGATCCATTAGGGTCTCCATTAAGACCAGTATATTGAAAAGACTAAAGAAATGGCAGAGGAACTGTTACTTACTTGATGTTATGAACAGCATAGGCAGTACCATAAACTTCCAGAAACAGAAACATAAATCATAAGAAAGTCATTGTTCTTCTAGTAACATGAAGCTAAGAAAATGTTTTTCTCACACTATTTCTGAAGGTATTTCTGGCTATGCAACTATATGTCAGACCAACCCAAGACATTACAAGGTAATGTCTTGAAGTAAAACTACCTAATGATAACCACTCAGGAAGATACTACACTTTGCTGACCTTTTCTCTAGCACTTGAGTTGAGATTTAGCTGCTGTATAATACCAGAACATTTATGAGTTATATAATTCATATGTGTTTTCTGTGACTGATGCAAAGCTTCTGTGAGTCATAAAAAACTGATGAAGCTGACAAGACAAGAAAGACAACTCTTACTTTCAGAAAATTGTACTTCAATGCACTGTGATTGTTACTTTTCCCTCAGTGTTTGTTTTTTTTTTAAAAAAACTAAGGAAGCTGTGATTCTTAGGGCCTTGTTTCACTAGATATTTTGCAAGAACTTTAGAGCCAAAAGAACTTTTCACTGCTCTATCCCTGTTCTGTGAGAGGCAGTAATGTAGGACAGTTTCAGCCTGAAACCTTACTAAAGAACCAGATATTTAGTTTTTCTGACTTAAAGGAAACAAGAAAGAAAATACCTAATAATGCCTTTTTATTGTGCACATGCCAGAAAGGAAAATAACATCCTCTGAATATTCCAGTCTTAAAAGGTATACTAGAAATGATGCTCTCCAGCTTTGCCTTCCTGCTTCCCAGCAGTCAGCTGAGGTCTTGGAGCTCGTACTCACATTGCTACCTTCAACAGCCAGTCTAATCCTTCACCAATTTATATTTTCAGCTTTCAGTACTTCCTGTGGCCATAAGTTTTACAATTTACGTGTTGTTTGAAAAGTACTTCCTTTTGTTAGGTTTAAGTCTACTGTCTAATAACATTTTGTATGACCTGTTGTCAATGTGTTGCCTCTGCAACTTCTGCCTGGCAAAACCTGATTTTATAGACCTCTATTATATTTTCCCTTACCCATTGCTTGAAGAGTCATACTTTATTTAGTCTCTCTTCCCCGAAAAAGCTATTCAATAATCTGATTTTTATTGCCCTTTTCTGTACTTTTCCATCTCTACTCTATAATTTTTGTAATAGTGGGACCAAAAATGCACATAGAATCCAAGAAATGAGTGTGCCATTGATTTCTACAGTGACATAGTAATTTCTGTTCTGCTTTGCTCTTTATTCTTATTCTGACAATTCAGATGATGCTTTTTGCTCTTGTAACTATCAGTAGGCACTGAGCTGACATTTTCCGAGAGCATTCACAATGAGTCTAAAATCTCTTTCCTGAGGCTTATTAGGTAATTTAGAAGCTCTTGAAGTATACATCCAGTTAAAATTGTTTTTCTCACATGCACTGAACTTAGCAGCACTGAATCTAATCTAATGTTTAACCACTTGGATGGCTGATATTGTGAGATGTAGCTGTGACTTCTCACAATCCACTTAAGACTGACTTTGCCATCTCACTATACACCTCACTTTTTACTGCTCCATCTGTAAAACCAATCAATCTCTGTCTAATTTACCAGTGCAGTTAATTTTTTTATTAGCATGGCTTATCTGAAGCCTTGGCATAAATTGCTTCAGGGATTCCTTTAATGTATCTTGTTTTATGCTGTAACTTTTTCATCATTGTGTATGGTTAGTCTTCTGAGACGAGAAGACCTGTTTGAACATTTTTTTGTTCTGTAATTTTTCTTTTTTTTTTTTTTTGCTTCCCCCTCTTTTATTTTAAATCTTGAGCTTCTATTTTATGAGATAGTAGCATGAAATATAAAATAATAATATGGGTCTAAAATCCATTAATTTGTGAAATGGATTCAGCATTTAATAAAGCGAAAAGTGAATCAAATAACGATAGACTGCCTGTCAGAAAACAACTGAAAGGTGACACCAGAATGTATTCCATATACTACTTGTACCAAAGCTGTAGACATGCAAATAGACTGCAGCCTACTCCTAGGCACAATCTTCACTCACAGACAAAAAATTCCTCAGAAGCTGTGCAACTGTACAACTTGCATTTCCTTCATGCTTCACAGGAACAAGTAGCTGCTTGTATTATGTCTTTGATTTAAAATAGGAAATATATCCAAATTCTCTAACAATATGATAAGTCAAAAACCTTCTTGATGCACTAGGACTTGTCTGAAATCTGCTTTTCATAACAAATCAAAATTTGCAGGAGATTTTCAAAACTGAAATGTTCCTTGTTTGCTGTTCTCACTGCTGTTCTCTCCTTGTCAGCTCTAGAGAAATTTTGAAAACTTCTATCTCCTTGATTCTGATGTAGATTATAGAGTAGGAGGTTTTGGTACTACAAAAACAAAGCCATTGCTTGCCTACACTGTAATGAAAGCTACTGCATGAAACATGACTGTCATAAGTGATGATGGCATTATCTAAAGCATTTGGGCTTATATTTGATTTTAGTGACTGTGCTGATTATAAAATGAAGAGTTCAATTCTAATGATATGTATGCATTCACTGGAGAAAAAAAACTTTATTCACTGCCACTCTTCCTTTCTGCATTGCTATTTCTGAATCAAATAATAGCTATGAAATGTTGGGCCTGCTACTCTTCTGGCTGGGCAAATTAAGAACAACTCCAGAGAAATCTATGAAACCAATATAATCTTAATTTATCTCAATGTCGGTTCATGCATATTCCCCTTCCCATGGTTTTTTACTTCCTTTCCCAATTTTACTCCTCACTACAATTTGAGTTGGGGCAATTTTGTACACCTATAACTAACAAAACAAAATTATCTCAAGTATTTCAAGGGAAATAATATGTAACACCACATCAAGAAGAGCAGTCTTACATGGGAGTAAAACAGATTTATGTTTCATTCTGCTCCAAATGGCCTTCCTGTACAAATGCCATCATCCAGTTGGGACTGAGCTTTTACACAGAATAGATTCCATCACATCTTCCCTGTTCTGGAGGGACCATTTTTTTTAACATTGATGATAAAGTTTTCAGAGATTGTTTTAAAATGTTTCTGCACTGCGAATATTGTGTTTTTAAAAATGGAGAGCTTTCTCTCCCCACTTAATTTGCTACTGCATGTGGCCCTAATGTGCTCATCTCTTTCACCATCTCTTTTTGCACTTTTCCACACTTGGTGTTTTTCTTGCAGCTCCAGTTCCTGTGTTGTGTGGCTATAGGAAGAAATCATCTTTGTGTAAATGAAAAATGAACAATTTTTTTTTTATTTGTCATACCCACAAAGAAGTGATAGAAACATAATTCAGGTGCATCTTAAAATATTAAAACTCACTACTGTTTTTGAAAGTCAGCAGGTTTTGGAAACATAATTATAAAGAAAATTCCATCCTTTCAAAAAAAGGGTGAAGATGCTGAAAGATATCCTTGGACCTGATTACAAATTTACAACCAGACTGTCAACCATCAAGAATATCCCAATGTTTTACTTCCTTCCCTAGAGGGACTCTAATGCCAAACTTACTGGTTTCTTAGCAAGGATGAGGACAGGAAAGTTCTGTATGGATTCTTTTAATCCATAATTTTATTACAAGATTCTAAATGTTAGGCTTCCTAATGGAGGTCTCACACTACTGTATAAGCTACTTTTTTTTCTTTTTTTTTCTTTTTTTTGATTTATCCTTCTATTCTAGAGCACAAAAACTTTTTTTTCAGAAGATAAGAAATGTAGAGGGCATTTTTCATCAGATCAAAAGAGTTGAAATACTTTATACTGTCACTTCTCTGTCTGTTGAAGTTTGTTGGCGGCACTTCAGAGTCTTTTATAGTGTGCTTTTACTTTATTCCGTAGCGGGATAGCTCCCCAAAATGTCCTTCCAGTTTTCCACTTAAGAGATGTGTGGGATGAGTAGATTTTGTAGCTACTAAAGCTATTTATTGTTTTTCTGAATGTGGATTATATTTTGTTGCCTGTGAGAAGGCAGTCATGGAAAGAGATAATATCATCACTTAATATTTATGAATGTATAGGTTTTTTTTAATGGTGAAATCGATGTTTGTCCCTAGGACAGTTTGTTTTACTCCCAAAATAGAACAATAAACAGGGTCACCAGATAGCTTTTCAGATTCATAAATAAAAAAAAAAAAAATCTGCTTATTAGCTCTTTTTTTTATCTAGCTTTTTGAATCTTGTTCTTGAGCCATTTACAGTGTTCCAGGGAGGTTATTGAGTAAGCCTCTAGTTTTATTGTATTCTCCTTGGTTGTGCAATTCATTTAAAGACTTAATCCATATTTCACTGAAGGTTATACACAAAGATGTGGTTATGGCTATGTGCATCTGTGTGAGTATTTATGGAAATGTCAGCCTCCAGGGAATTGCCTGTGACGTACACAGATTTATTTATCTGGTTTTTTGGAGCATAGTTTCAAAATAATTGCCAGGTGAGACTGAGATTTTATTGCTGGTCCTCTCTATTTCACAGCTTTGCTGAAGTGGTTTAATTATCAGCTATTAGAGGTGATAATTCATGCACCAAATCTGAAGGGAGCTTTAAAAAAAAACCAACTAAACCCTCAGTACACCTTCAATGCTAAAGCGAAGAGTTCCACATGCTATTTATACCCCTTAAACTTGCTTTTGCCATAGCAAATAAGCCATGGTGTAGTGCTGCCTTTTTATTCCTTTTTTGTTGTTGTTGTTGGTCATTTTGTCCTTCAAGTTGTGCTCACTGGCTGTGGTTTTGCCAAGGGGCTGGTAGGCTGTGTGACACCACAAATGGTGCTGCAGTGGAGATACAGGCTGGCTGCTGCTGGCTCACACTCCCCCAGGGCAGAGCTCACTGCTGCCAGCACCTGGCAAAATACCAGCTGCGCCCTGCTAAGGCCAGACACAGGGGATGCCCCCTGATGCTTGGGCTCAGGACTGATGGGTACATACAAAGCGCTGACCCTCAAACTCTCTTTCAAAGATAAAGTACTTGAGCAAGATGTTTAGCTGAAGCTGCTGGATATGGGGATAAAACAGGGGAAACGGCAGCCCCATGGGAAGACTGTCATGAGGAAAGAGCAGAAACATATCTGTGCTTTGAACTATTCTGAAATCATGATACCAATATCTATGCATCCTCCATGGAACCATGTTAGTCTGATGCTGACAAAGTTAAAAATAATGCCATAAGCTGTGTCTGATGTGAGGTATTGATAAGATCTAGTACATTGATAGGGTAATACATGTCAATAACAACTTTTTTCTGTTTGTTTTTTATTCTTTCCAAACAAAGCTGAATGTCTCTGAACTCAAGGCTCCCCAAACCCAGGTGGCTCAGGCATCTTGGTTTTCTTTTGTTTGTTTTATAAAGCTGTATGTACCCTGAAGATGAAATCTCTACTTTTGTCACTTGTTCCTTGTCTTGTATTCTTTCTCAGCTTTTCTCTATTTACAAAGCAAATAGAAAACCTGTTTTGAGACCTAAGGAAAAGGGTAAAGGTCTTCGTAGATTACAATTATTTCAATTAAATTGTTTTCTGTATTAAAATAAAAATGCTTTGCTTTAGAAAGTGTCTTACCTGGAGAAAAGTTGGTACTTTTAATCTGTCGTAAGCATTTTGATGTAAGCTTATATAAGCATATAAAGTAGTAAAATTATCACCATGGTTAATATCTTAAAATTCTTAATTAATTTTAAAAGAAAAGTCTTCCATTCTAAGCTTCCATTAAAAATATAAATCTCAGACATTGTTCCCTTATTTTTGCTGAAGTTTCAAATATCAAAAAAATGCACTGAATTAAGAAGAGAGAAAGAACACTGAAACAGAACCAAAAAGTAGAAAATTAGAAGTTGTTTATACTTAAAGAAAAAATATTTTAATTAGTAAAAATAAGAAAAATTAACATGGGAGAAATAGAATAAAAAATATAAATTAAAAGGAATATAAGCTAAAAGTATAATTTATGCTAAAAAGGAAAGCAATTAAAATAAGAAAGCCAGGGAGGTCACATGACTTCATGTTTCAGCAGCCTTTTTGTTAGTGGGTAGAAATGAGCCAAGACACAGGCTCATTTCTAATAATTCTTGTTTATCACAGCATGAAAAGGGCCCTGGTTTATTCCTCTTTACAGCTCAGCCATCCTGACTCCAACCATTCACTGACTCTGGCTGCAGCAAGCTCCTGCTGTAGGCTTCCCTTGCAGCCCCTGACTGCTGGTTATTTCCTGCTAAACTATGACTGCAGGTATCAGTTTGCAGACTCTGACTGCAGCTTTTACCCAGCTAGACTGTGACTGCAGAGTCCAACAACGGGCTCTGACTGCAGACCCAGCCTGACCTCACAGCAGTGATTCTCTCTCTCCAGAATCCTTCCTGTTCATGAGAATCCTGATCTCCATGATCTCCCTCACTAGCTAACCCACTCCCTTTTATCACACTTATCTTTATTGGATATAGCTGTGACTCATCAGGGGTGAGGCTGAATTGGGTAATTAACACAGCTGTTACTTATCAGGGGCAAGGGCACCTGTATTCCCTTCTACAACTTCAGTTTTAAATTTATTAATATTAAATGTCAAGAAGCTTTTTTAAATTATACATATTTCACATTATCCATTTTGTCCTGGTTTTCTTTGGTTTTCTCCATCCTAAAAGGAAATTACATCTCCCCAGTAAATATTTTCATTTATCATATTTCAAACTATGGTTTAAAATAATATTCCCTATTTCTCAGTTTATGCTGTCACAGTCAGTAGATTTGTGCGGTGCTATTTATTTATTCTTCTGACTAGCATTTGAGAGAAAGAGGCTGCACAGAATGCCCTAATACTGCTTCAGTGACACCAAGACTATCATCCTGAAGTGGCAATTGAAGTAACAATTGAGGAAACACCACAACTGACACATTTCTTAAGTATTGTTGAAGAGAATGAGGCAAATTATGCCCTTGACATTAAACACAAATTATGCTCTCTGGTTTTTGTACATATGGATTTGGCTAAAAACCTTGTCCATATTGGATGATAGTAGTCTGAGTGTGTTGTAAAGGGGTAAGAGAAAGGGAAGCAGAGGAAAAGTAGAGAATTTTGGGGGTTCTTCTATGGGTAAAAATACATTTTTATTGACTCATTTTACCTCTGATGAGTATATTGCGAGGATTTTTAGTTTAGCTTCTTAGTGCAGCAGATGGGGATCCCAGCTGCTTGTTTCTTTCCATCCTGACAATATGGTTATATCAGTTTCTCTAGCAGCTTGCACGTCGAAGGCTTAATCACAAAGAAAGAAGCTAGAATTATCCTTTCTTTAGAAAACAGAACTGAAGCTAGAAATCAATTTCTACCTTTTCTTCTGACTTGGGTCACTGGTAGTGGTGATACCCACTGAGGGCATAGGCTAGCTTTGTTAACGAAAGGGTGACCAGAGTATGCCAGGGACTCCTTGTTTCTCATTAATCAGCCTATAGTTCTCTTCTACAAAATATAGGTGACCATCAGTCCAAGAGATTTCTCATCAGACAGGGACAAGGCAGGCTTTGCATTTCTAAGTTAAACTTTGAAAATTTGCTTGGCTTTATAAAATTTGAGGATTTTATTTAATACCAAGTTAAGGGGTAATTGGACAATGTGAGCTGTATGGCTCAGCCTCTTTACCCAAAAGCCATAATGACAATTTACTTAGAAGGAGACCTGATATTAAATTGCAGCACTGGTGGCTATGACTCCCTAACCAATTGTCTTGAGAAACTTTACTTTTGGGATTGTTCCCAAACCTAATGAGGCAGCGTCTAGATGGTATTGAATCAAGAAGAAAGACAACATGAATTATTGAAAGATTTTGAAGAGTGAAAGAAGAAAGGGACAGTGAAAAATTTTTAGAAGCTAGTCACATTGAGAATGTCTTCTCTGTCTGGTAGACATAGAAGAAGAAAAAAAACCCCAAACAACTGCAAGACTATTTTCATGAAGTTTTGTGGAGCAGAATTTCAAAGTATTATAGCTAAGGTCTTGAACCCTTCTTCAGGTATGCATTTAAAATGCAGTGAATAGTCTAAGGAGTGAAATCTAAAAGGTTTGTTTAATGAAATGTTTTCCATAGGACCTTCGCAGAAATGGGAGGAAACAAAGCATTAACTACAGTGAGAGGAAAGCTATGCAATTAAGTTATTTATCTAATGATACAAAGAAATCTCTGTATCTCTCTTCCATTACATTCTCTTTTCATACTAACCAAGACATTCAAACCAAACCTTTTATAGCAGGTCATGAATTAAAAAAAAAACAACAACCCATTTTTGAAATATTCAGCTAGCATAAAGCATTTGAGGTCTGCTTTTTGAAAGTTTAGTGGATTCACTGTTGTGAGTTAAATTGACAAATTTTGTTTCTTTTACATGGGAAATTCTATAATTCCCATGTCTGTCTCTTCTGAAAATATCAGGTGATAGCTATCTTAGAATGGGCACGCAAAGCTAGTGGAGATTTTGACCTTTATACCTCTGTGCTGCTGCTGCAATATGTTCAGCTCCCCAGTACTGACCTTGGCTGGAACTGCAGGCAGAAAGGAGCAGCCCTTTCTCCAGAAAGTGTTTGAATAGTGTGGAGCGTGGGGCCACATATTAAACAACTCTCCATCTCCATAACCCTCTGCTTCATCTTCTCTGAGAGGTATATTGGGCTTTAACTGGATGAATGTTACTGCTACGAGTGCAGAGCGAGTGCTAATTCCTGAGGGGGCTGTTGGTAGCCTCTTTAGAGCTGTAGTAAATAATGACTAGCTCCATGAATTACACAGAGTTAATCCACTGAGGCTTGTGTTCTCTATATACCTTGTCTTGCATTGTAGCTGGTCTACTATTTACTGCATACTCAGCAGTTTCAAACTATGTTTAGGCAATCATTGACCATGAAGAATCTCACAAGTGCTCTGCTCTGTTTGCTGAACCCCAAAGTGTGGACTGTTGCCCAAAATATGACTGAACTATTCAATATCCTTTACTCATTCAGCCTGGGAAAAAAGTCCCATGGGAGCTGATTTGCGGCAGAGACAAGGTTGATTTTCTTGTGCTATTTCACCTCTTCCTGTTCTAACCTGAAGTGGAAAACATGTTGGTGCATGAAAATTTGAACATGATTTCCAAACACTTTCTCACTAGCAAAAAGGTGCAGTCTGAGCTCAGATTAGATTCCAACTGCTCTGCTTTAGTGAAAGATTTGTCTCTTCTTCTAGCGTGATAAATCCCAACAGAGGAAAACACAGTCTCCAAAAGCAGAGTGTACCTACCTGTGGAGTGGGAATCACCTTACCTAACTTTATCAGTTATCTTCTCCAGGTTGACTATGTTCCATCTGCAGGCAAAGAAGAGAGGGGGAGCATTTCTACAAGCTGATTCACCCCATCCTGCCTGTTTAATGCAGGTGAGTAAATTGCTGTCTGGATGTGCCTGCCACTTGCTTTTTTCCCCCTGCACAAGCTCTAGAGGGAGCCTAGATAATGAGTTTAGACTATACAATTTTTAGATGGATGAAGATAAGTGTTATGACTCCTATCCTCAGGTGTGCTTCTGTGTGAGAGAAAAAGCATAGGTGGTGGGAGGGATAAAAGATGGGCACCATTTAAACACAGTGTAAGAGTTATCTTACAATCTTTCTGTATGTGTTTGTGTATCTACTGTCTGTGTGTGGTTTTGTTAATGTGATTTTCTTTCACTCCAGGATAACCACAAAAAGGGGTTGCAAAGCAAATGATGTTTCCGATCAGCATCAGACAACACTGCCAGCCATTGGATGCTGCTGAATATCCACCCACAGGATCACCAACATCTTGGAAATCTCATGAGCAATACTTCAAAGCACAAACTGGCATCATGTTGCATGGCGCCTTAAGGGTTCAAATGGTTTGGAAGTGAAATCACTTCCATGGTTTGTGTGATTTGCATGTGAAATTGATTTTATTGGATTTATTTGATCAGCAGGCACAAGTGTTTCCCCAAGGAGTATAAATAAACATGTTACTAGAAACTGAGTAGATGTGATGAACCATAAATCTGGGAGGCAGTGGCTGAATGTTAGCAAATTTTACATAACTGCAGTTATTTTATAAGGTTTTGATTTCCTGTATCAGTTCACGTTACAGAAAGATGCAACACAATGAAAGGACAAATTGAATGAAATTCTGGTGGATGCCAAACACCATCATTTTCAGAAATATATTCCTTGCTTTGAAATCTATTAATAGTTTGTACTTGAAACCTGGAGACATTGCTTCCTCTGACTGATTAATAATTTTCTTTGAAATGTTAACATTTATTATTTATCACTGATCCCTATTTAAAAGCCCATTTTTCTTCCTCAGTTATGACAGTGGAAAGCTCAAATCTATTACAGCGAAGCCTATAGTCCTCAGCATCTTTAATTGCTGGGTTGTAGCCTGTACCCCCCTTGCAATGTAGTGTCTCTATACAGACAATATGAAGCAGTACCAGCTGCTGCTGTACCTGCCAGGCCCTGTGTGGGGATGTCACACCCCTTCAAGTGAGCTAAGTGATCCTCAGTGTGTCACCTACTCACCAGCATACACCTTCTGTGATGCTTCTTGTGACCATGCTATTAGCTTAAATGTCCTGAAAATTAAACATTTTTTCCTCTTCTCATTTTATAGAACAAGTAATGGGAACTTCAAATGCCCACATGTTGGGGGTTCTCATAATATCTGTGGGCTTCTGTAACAATGTATTTGAACAGCTTAGGCCACAATGTGCTCCAGCCAAACCATCTTTAGTCATTCTTATCAGAACCCTCTGGAATTCGTCAAGGTTACTAAGACATAAATTGTTCTAAAATAAGAAAGAAGAGACTGAGAAACAGAATACCAAGACTGCAAGAACTAGATAAAGGAAGGCCATAAAGCACTGGACTGTAGCCAATCATATTTCATGAAAGGTGGATGCTGAACGTGTGGACAAGATAAAGGCACCAACGAAGTAATGCGTGATCACGTGAACAGTAGTTTTAGAATGTATAAGTATAGCTTAATGTAAACAATAAGCACCTTTTGTTTAATCATATTGGTTGGCTGTTCAGAAGTCCTGAGCTCCTGCAGGCTTCATCTTTCTTTAAAGCCCATCAGCTCTCCTGGGGTTGCAAGGAGAGGCCAGCCTCAGAGGTCACTTTCAAGCAGACCTGGCTTTTAATGGCAGAAAAATATGTAGAGCATCATTCTTATAAAAAGGAATTAATCTCACCTAAATTTAGTTGGTAAAAATTATGTTTCTGGTCCCAGCCTGTCAGCCAGATCCTTTTATGGTCAGTGGAGAAGCACATGCTCTTCTAGAGGCTGATTTAGTAAGACAAGTGCTGCTCTTGTTTCTTTGTCAAAAAATTTTTTGAGATAGGACTAATTTTTTTAATCATAGCTGTCTACCAGTTCTATGTGCAGGTTGATAAACTGATGACAACCACTATGAAACAAATTATTCAGTCCGATGTTAGTTCTTATATATGAGTTTGTTCTAAGGAGGAGCCAAAGTTTCCAAAGTTTCAGTGCTAGACAAGTTCTTCAATAAGATGTGCAGAACTAAACCACAGGTAATTAGAATCTAAATTATCTCATTGTTTAACATTCAATATGAAATATTTTCTTATGTTTAGATTTCCAGCTTAGGGGGAAAATTACTATTTTCTGCAAGATCCAAAATCAAGGGTAATGCAGCAAGCAAAGTAAAAAATTCTACAATAAAAAGTTGACACAGTAATTTAATTGAAAGAATTTTGCTTTGGAAAAGTATCATTATTTGCATATTTGTTTTTCTATTCACATAAGCATACAAAAACTCAACAAAATATTCTTATTAGCCATGATGGAGACTCCTCACATAAGAATTGGTATTACCTCGTGTAGCTGTTACAGTCTTTAATTGGTGTATGTAATTTCAGTGGCTTGGTAACAACAACTTAGAATTTCCATACTTCTGTGTGTTTAAAATCTCAAACTAAAAATCAGAGTTCTCTTTAGAAAAACGTCCAAACCCAAAAGAAGACAAGTACAAGTGTTGAGCGTAGAAATTTCAGAAATATTTAGTATTTTACTTTAATTTCCTGATGTAATATTAAACAGAGTAACTCCATGATTTTCATGAAGGTTGGTTTTTTTGGGTTGTTTTTTTTTTTTTTGGTGCATTATTGAAAGAAATAGAAAGAAAGCTTCATAACAGGAAAATGGAAGCCTTGTCCTTATTCACAATCCTAAATTTGATGGTTTCACTGATTCCAGTGAATTCTCTTGTCTTGGAGAGTCTTGACCTTCATCCAACAAGTTGAAAAGGACTCCTCCCTCATATTAGCTGAGGGTAATTGTGGTTGCTCAGTCTGGGGCCAGGTCATAGATAACATGCTGTAAATCACTAACTGTGGTCCATCCCTATATACCTGGAGTTATTTCTGACTAATCATTGCTTTGAACTAGAAGCATTCATAATTTTTTACCCTGTTATTTTCCTTTAAAATATTCCTTCCAAAATTTTCCCTTTCTGTGCTATGCAACATTTTTCGAGAGTAGACTGGTTATTTACTGGAAATGCTTGTGAGGAACAGGGTCCATGATACTGTTTTTTCACACTCCTGTGACTATTTGCCCAAAGCCATGTGTTCTTGCTCACCTTAAACCTCATTTCTAAGCTTTTATGGGTCTTTGCCATATCCATCAGAAAACGCTCTTGGTCCCTGAATAAAATTTTGAGACACCATGGATGTGAATAATAAATGTCTTTTATCTTTACAGAAAGTCACTAATCTTATGGTGCTCTTTGCTCACCTTCAGATCAGCATTGCCTCATCCATCAAACTCTTCCCTACCCTCACATTTAAAAGCAAAATCCACTGAAAACTAATAATCAGCAAAACCTTCAGTGAGAAACAGAATGACATGAGCCTCACAGAGCCATTGGAAAACAAGCCCGTTGCTTTAGCTGAGTTTCATCTATACTTAGAATTTTTGCCATGACTAATCCATTCTTTCACTCTAAATTTGCCATGGCAAAATGACACGCCTGAATCTTTATACTGAACATCAAACACAGCTAAACCCTTCACATGTGCTATCAGGGAGCTGCTTGCTTTCACCACCAGAAAGGTCATGCCAGAATGGTCAGAATACAGAACAGCCTGGGATAGAAGGAAGTGACATATTGTTATGCAGAAATCACCCTTTTCACTTGTGTATGAAATTACAATGTCTATATGCATCAGTCTCTAAAATAAGACCAAACCATATGGAGAGATTTTAACCTCCTTCCCATAGCAAAATTGCATTACAACACTGTAATTCCCATCCTCTTTTAACTCTTGCAGCTACTGCAGTTATGTGCACAAACAGTCTGCAGTGTTTCTTCTTCCTATTCTTTAGCTGGGTGTTCAGTCTCATACACAATTCTGTGAGAATAACATCACATGAAATTCCTTAAACTTGAACTAGCAAACAACAGAAGGAAAATAATGTTGAACCTCTTACACACCCATGATAGAAAATCAGAAAAAAAAACAAAAAAAAAAAAAAAAAAAAAAAAAAAAAAAGAAAGTGGTTATTTGGCCTTCCATCTGTTCAATTTTTCCAGAAAAATGCAAACCATGATCCTGGACACTGCTGTGGTTTCTTGATTTGACATATGTTCCTCGTTTTTGTGAGAGAAGGCAAAGTACAAATGAAGTTCAATAGACTGTCTCCTTTGAACTGTCCAGTTCTGCTCAGATTATGGAGAAAAGAAGCTCTACTCCTACTATGTAGCAGAATACCCAAGCCAGACTTTTACAATGTGCAGAAGTTTGGACTTTCTTTATGACCTTTCTCTTGATTAAGCTTCTGTGATGATAATGAGAGAATAAATCAGCTCTGTTAATTATGAAGTACGAGCTCAACTGCTTAGGTTGTTGAGCAGAGCAGAACAAGAGCACAGCCTAATGTTCCCTGTGCTTTAGAGATACTGTCAGCTTCCACCAAGGCTGTGTGTCTTGGCAACAAACCCGTATGGGATGTGCTGTGCTCCTCCACGAGGAGCCCACCTTTCCCTACTTGCAGCTGGGGGCTGCACTCATATCTTGTGATAGCTTGAAAAACGTGCAGCACCTTTTAAATGTGCTGTCACAGATGGTTCATTGGACAAGTCTCCTGCCCTGGCTCACAAGCAGAGGAGAAATTTATGTTTCCTACATTTTTCCTATAGCTACTCAGCAGAGGTTAGGACAGAGCCTCAGGCATGTTCTAAAGCTTCACTAATGTTTTCCATATCTGCAGAAATAGGGCCAAGTCCAAGTCCCTTAGCAGTCTATGGTGAAACTCACTCTGAGTATTGGGACAGATACTTGGCCTATGTTCCTTAATTTGTGTTATTTTATCTGGTAGTCCCTTGTGCTTGAGGAATAAACCATTAAGAGTGGATTTATATATCCCCTAAGAAAGAATAAGAAGTAACTCAGAATACAGAGAAAAAGAAGAAAAAAGAAACAAAGCTCCGAAATAGTTTATCATGGTACTGACAGCCTACAGAGGAGAGAAATGGGATGGCTGTGTTGCACTCTCAGTCCTGGAGGACCTAGTGAGGGAATCTAAGCATCAGGCTGGCAAGGCTGCTCTGCATTGCTGTGAGGCAGGGTGGAGCATCCTGCACTGGGTCACATGGTGAGCAGAACAAATTTGTAAACGTCTTCCTTCTTCAGAACATACCAAACCAGTGAAAGCATGTATAGCCTTAAGCTCAACTGTCCATGGCGGTGAAATACTTTCTGTGATAGTTTGCTTTGCTTTCTCCATTTTTATTTCCTTTCCCAATGGTAAGTTTCAACTTAACAAAAATTTTTTACTTTTATTTAGATTGCATAACATGCAATTTTATCAATCCCCCTTCTCAAGGGTGTAGGAGAATTGATAAGGTCCAACTTAACTGGCCTACTGCTGTAAGATACTGAAACTGGGGTCATTCCTGTGCACCAGAACAGCAAAGCCAAGAATATGCTGCAGGGCAGAACAGCTGGTGACTCAGGAGGAGGGACTTTGAGGCTGCCAGTATCCCTCTCCCTACTGGCTTCCCTGAAAGCCACATAGTGTGGTTGGATTATTTTCCATAAAGGACCCTACATTCCTTGGCATCCTGATTAAAGTACTGCAAATTGGGGTAAGGTGTGTGTATGCGTGGGGTTGTGGTTTGGCATTTGTCTTTTTGCTTGTATAGATTTATCTTCTCTTAGGAGCTGCATGAGCTCACTCAGAAAAAATCCTATTCTAAGAGGTGGTTGGCAGGAATACAGTAGAGGATGTCTGTTACTCCTAGAATTTGTTACCTTCATTTGCCCAAGAAGTTAGACCTATCATCCAAGCCAATGATGATGCACAGGGAACTAGGAAAATAATTTCTAGAGTTTTTAAAGTATGATCAGGCTATCATAAGCCTCAAGATGACTGGTTCCTCCAAAAGCATCATTTTTTGGTCTTGACTTATGGCTCTGTCCTGGCTCAGGAAGAGAAGTCTGCCCAATGCATAAGGGCTTCTCAGAGCAGAAGTTATCTCCAGCCACCTGGGACGGTGTCCAAGGGTGCCAGTTTTGTAGCCATGGACCCATGGACCACTTCCCCACCCTGAACTGCAACTCCTCTGTCTTCACCAAGTTTCTATCACCATTACTGTCAGACTATCCAAGTATTTCAGTTAGATGTATGTGGGCTGGAAAGTATGTGAGTCTTTTTTCCCTCCCTCTTTCTTTAAGAGTGCATGTTATTTTGTGTTCCTGTTAGAGAAGGCAGATGGAAAGATTTACACCTTGCACTTGAAGCTGAATGTGTTGACATATACTGTAGACCTTAGAGACTTTATGTGTCTTGACTGTCTCAGACTAAGCTTCAAGGAAGTCCTTGCCCAGACAATCTTTGCCTCCTCAGAAACTTCCACTCCATTAGGACAAGGGAGCTGATGCCTGACTGGAGTTGTCTTTTTCTCTGAAGTTTGTACTGAGCAAACACTGCAAATGAAGTCAGTATGCCTCGAATCCACCCTGCATATCCCATTTAACAGAATCATAGAAACGTAGATTGTATTGAAAGAAATCTTAAAGATCATCTGGTTCCCACACTCTTCCATGGACACCTTTCACTAGAACAAGTTGCTCAAAGCTCCATCCAGCCTGGCCTTGAACACTTCCAGGGATGGAGCACCAATATTTCTCTATTCTAGTGTCTCATCACCCTCACAGTAAATAACTTCTTCCTGATATCTAAAATAAACCTACCCTCTATCAATTTAAGGCCATTCCTACTTGTCCTGCATACCCTTGTATGAAGTCCCTCTCCAGTTCTCTCATGGTACCCATTTAGGTATTGGAATAGGATGCTATAGGGTCTCCCTGAACCCTTCTCTCCTCCAGACTGAACACCCTGGGTCTCTCAGCCTGTCCACACTGGAGAGGTGTTCCAGTGATCATCTTCATGGCCTTCCTGTGGACTCACTCCAACAGTGTACCTCCTCTACTGAAGACTTCAGACCTGGATGCAGCACTCCAGGCTGGTCTCAGCAGAGCAGAGTAGAGGAGCAGAATCATCTCCCTCTACTTGCTGGTCACTCTGATACAGCTGGCTTTCTGGGCCATGAGTGCACACTGCCAGGTCACATCCACCCATACCTGTCCCAAATCTCAGAGCTTCCCTCAATCCATTTTCTTCCCAGCTTGATTCTGTGCTTGGGATTATCCTGACTCAGGTGCAGCATCTTGCACTTGGTCTTGTTGAGATTCATGGGGTTCACATGGGGCTACCTTTTGAGAGGCTGGTAATAGAGATTCTCTCTCCTCTGCTGGTGTGCTGCATCCCAGCAATGTCATTTTTACTGTGATTGATATTTGCATGAAACCAGCAGATTTTGTTGCACCAGGTACCTCTGTTATGAGTTGAAAGGCAAGGGTATCAGTTGTGGAGATTTTCTTCTCACATTTGTCATTTTATTTTGCAATATGTGTTTCTCTAAACAAGCAGAGAGATTAATTTTCATATGTGAAAAGATTTACTACCAGCAATATTGCACTGAAGTAGTAATCTTTGTTGACCACTCTTGGAATGAAATATTTTAGTTCATATTTTTAAAGACTGTGAGAAAGTCAGAAATCATGGCAATAAAATAAAGCTGTTTGTTACTCAGAGCAGAATGTTATTAATAGGAATATATTATGGATAAGGGGATAATTCAGTCACTGTACTATCTAAATGTGCCTGGGTCAAGGGCAGGACTGAGGTGAGATACCTTTTTTTTTTATTTCATGTTATTTGTGAACTTGTATATAGCAATGTTGAAACAGGTGTCTGTGCTGCCTGTGAAGACAGACATGGACCTGGACATAGGTTTGAGAATTGACATCACGTTATGCAGCTATGCTGCAGTCTTTTCAAGAAAGGCTGCTACTATAGTATTAAATAAAGTCAGCCACACCTTATCCTCTGCTCCTTAGGGCAAAGAGCCTGACATGATTTGTCTTCATGGTTGGCACTTTGGTCATCTCAAAATACAGTGGCCACTGAATCCTTCCCTGGGCTCAGGCTCCCCAGTGCCCTCCCCTTCCCCCCAGAATCGACTGGGTCAGTGTAGCACCAGCCCCAAAGAGCCATGGGGAGCTTGTGACAACCTCCTGCCTGGACCCTTGGCCCTCTTCCTGTGCTGATACATTTATTTTCCATCTTTGAAAAGTAGCGGATATTGATTTTTGCGTTTGTTTGCTATTAAAAAAAAAAACGGCCACTGAATATGTGCCTCATTTACATCTTCTTTTGCATCATTGTTGTCAATCTATATATTTTATCTTGACATTCTACATGTAGATTCTTATGTAATGAGAGTTAATTTATGTTCTGGAATTTACTTTCAGCCACAGCTCTATGATATGTACTTACAAGAGGCACTTTTTTATGTTTAAGTGTCCTCCTGTAATGTGTGCAGTGAGAGGGAGACAGACACAAAGAGTCCTTAGGAATAAGTAAAAATAAGAAAAATTGGGATTTTGCTCTAGAATAATGGTCTAGATGAGCTTATCCTTCCCCATCAACCTAACAGATAGTATAAGAAGACTGATCTAGTTAGCTGAGATTAACCACACACATCCTGGGATGCTGACTATCCCTTATGGTTGCTTTCTGTGAGATTAGATTCACAGTTAGAATAATTGCTGCTACTCACATTTTATGTATCATATTTTACATTACCGTTATTTTGCACTTATTGGGTCACATTGCCAAAATTAATTAATAAACCACAGTTCACAACCTGTCATCTTATGGGCAGCTCCAGCTGGACTGCTCTGTTCTGACACTTGCCTTTGGAATGTGCAGTGTCCCAGTGTAAACAAAGGAGGTTCCTTACGTGAAAAAAAAAAGTTCCCGAAGGGAAGAAAAGGTTCACAGTCAGACTTTTAGTTTATTGTACATGTTAAGATCTGATTATTAGAGATACTTCTACCAGAATTAAGGTGCAAATGAGAACATATGCTGAAGTCAATAGTATGGATTTTATTTAACAGTAATGTGAGATAGAGATAACAAGAAATAGAAAAGAGGGGAGAGACGGGGAAAAAGAAAGTGAGAGACAGATTAAGTAGAAAGATAGTCACCCCTGCAAGAGTCCAGACAGTCTCATTGGTCCTCTTCGCTCTGGCTTCTTGGGGTCCTGCAAAACAGAGTTCAATGGGTAAATATATGTTCGGATACAGTGTGAAAACCCAAGCACCTCCCCTGGAGGGGAGAGGTTTACACTGTCTTTTGCAACACTGTGAATCTTGTACAGTCCATGGTGGAAGGCCTCAGAAACTAGCCTGGGGGAGCTTTGGAGGTCTTTGATGGTTTATGACACCTTCTAAGACAAGACACATCAGCATAGTTGAGCCAGTTATGCCCCATCAGGAGGGAAGAATACCCTCAAGCCTACCTGTGAATGTGAATGTCCCCTGTGAATTTGACCTGGAATAGGGGGAGTGAAAAGAGGAGTTTTACGACAGAGCCAGTTGTGTCAGGGAGGATAACTGGCATAACTGGCATGGCAAAAAGCACCATCCTGCCTCTGCAGGGTTTACTTCTTATCTGGCTCAAAACCCACCTTGTAACTTCTGGGAATGAGTTATGTGGACCAGAGGCTTCACCACCACACACCTAAAAACTCTCCTCCTTCCCTTCAGTTGGGCAGAGGGGAAGTGTGCAAACCTGACCTCATCAAAGAGCTGATTGCTTCATTAACCGTTAACATTTCATAGTCTCTTATAGTCCAAATTCCCAGAATCCAGACACATTTTGTGGGGAGTGGGCTTTCGTGGTTTTGGCTGAGCAGTTGCTCCTTTGCACAGTTTGCTACTGCAGGCAAAGTCATTCAGTGATCTTAACAGTGTTTGAGGCAATTGCGATCTTTACATCTCTAACAACATGCTTGGAGCTAAGCACATTACTGAAGAGCAAACATATTTTTCTCTTTTCCTGCAAAATGTCTGATTTAAAATGTTTAATTTTATACCCTCTGGGTAATTTATGAATGTAACAAAATTATTTAGGAATAATTAGTGAATCTGAATGTGACCCATAAAGCAAAACAATAACAGTGATTCTGACAGCAGGAAAAGTATTTCAAAAGGTGTTTCACACACTTCATACAATGCTCTTTTAACTATGTTTGATTAGCTGGATTAGATCTCCTCTTTCTTCAGGAAGAGAGATGTGACATGATACATAGAGGGAGACACAGTTCATTCAATGTGACAGGTCAGCCCATGGATGAGGGAAAGGATATTTTTCAAGTCAATGTTAGCTATGAAACTACTTCTCTAAACTGCATCACTAAAATTTCCCATGGTGGTATCACAGACAAGATAACCAGCTTAATAAGACTACATAACCTTCTCAATCATATCACCTTTGACATTACTGACATAACTGGATGTCAGCCATGGAGTTGTTCCTTTAAGTTTCTCTGCATATGCACACATGGGACTCCTGTGTGGTTTTTTATCTCAACGCTACTTGCATTATGAATCTTATGAAATCATGTGGATGCTAAAGTACAGCAGTTAATAGGATTAATAAAGACTGCCACGAAATTGACATTTTTTACAGACTCAAAACCAGTTTTATAGATTTACACTTTATTTTTATGTCTGACACTTTCCACAGCATGATGGATAATGTTACAGTGACAGTAAATAGAGTTGACAGTAGAAAGACTCCTCATGGAAGGCAACATTTTTTTAACGGCTCATCTGTTGGATATCTTTGCAGTTTGACTCCAGGTTGTAACCATTTTCATGCTATAACCAGAGGGTCATGTGGACTGAGATTTTACCTTGCAGGTTTAGCTAACGCAGAATCACAAGGCTTGTGCAAAAGTGATTTTTATTGCAGTCCTCTGAAGAATTTTCACTACATTCTGACTTTGTGGGGCTTTTGACTTCAAATTTGCTTTTGAATAGTTATACATAATGGTTGCAGGTGTTTCATTTGAGTCAACTGCAAACCAAAGAGAGAAATCATTTGCAAAGAATAAAGAGATTGTGATATTGAGCCATAAAAAAAAAAATTAAAATTAATCATATGGTAGAAGCTGCCCAACTTAACTGATTTTACAGAAAGACTTTGCAATAACTAGCCTCATTAAAATGTATTGTCTGTATCCAGGCGTTTGGGCATAACAGTAATGAGTGCTAGGGAAACACAGAAAATTCATATTAATTAGCAGTTCAAATAGATGATTGGAAAAAACTCTCAAGAACCCCTTTTCACTAATCTCATTCCTTTTGAGTTGCTGTGGGGCTGCCTGGACCAGTCTACACGGGAGATTGTAACTGCCATGACCATGGACATCTAAGCCTTAAATTTTACAGAATGATAAAATAGAATAAATATTAATAGCTTATTAAAATTTGCAGAAGGATAGATTGCAGATAAACTTGAGAAAGTGCTTATTTGTTCCTTATGGAATGGTGGCTTAGACAAAAGATCCTGGGAATAATTGTCTATTGTCTCCTCTTTTTTACAGCTGATTTTGTCTCAGCAGAGGGTGCCACCTGATGTTATCCCAAGGCTTGTATTAAAACACAGTCGAGGGAAGCTCAATGTATTCATATGTAAAAATGATTAGCCAACAGTATGATGAGTCACCACACTGGATCTGCTGTGTTTTACAAAGTTCAGCTTGTGACCTTTTCAGTGTAAATATGATATGATGGAAATGTGCAAGACATCTACATTAAACCTTGGATTCTGTCGTTTTACCTTCAGTTGGAGGCTTGATGAATTTTATGAACATTGCAGTGCTTGAGGAATATGCACATGGCTTGACAGTGCTGTGCTCCTCATGAAGGTAAAGATTGCCAAAGTGTTCCCTTTCCTAAGCTCTAAGCACAGCTTCTAGGATTCACATCCTGGTATAAATCCCCAAATGAGCTTGAAATACCACAAACTGGCTTTTCAGAGACATTCTTTTTGCTTAAATTCATATTTTTCTTTGGCTGGCTACAAACAACCACATTTTCTAGGGTAATGGAAAACAAAGACCAAAGAGGTGTGAATGTAGAAACCCAGGCAGGTAACGAGGTGAATACCTGTCTTTTCTCAGAGGAAATTTCTTTGTGATTTTCTCTAACCTGCACATCTGCTTAAACAAATAACCTTAAAAGTTTTTCTGGGTTTATTTGTTCTTTTCATTGGCACTTCTCTCTATTGCCAAATAATATTTGGCATTTGAGAAGGACTTCAATTTAATGAAAATTTCTGGGCAAAATTCTAAACTTACACATACTGGCTCAGAATTATCTCAGTTTATGCTTTGTATATCCTCATATTGCATAGATCTAAATGTCATTTATTCCTACTCAACTATGATCTTGACTTTTCCTTCTGTGCAGATCAATGAAAGTTTTTCCAAAGAGTCTAGGGAGATGTTGTTTTAAGCCCATACAAATATACATGTATTAAAAACAAACAAACATATAAACAAACAAAACAAAACCCCCACACAAAATACCTTCTAAAGCACCATTATTCTGATAATAAAGATATCCTTTTCCATGAATCATCGCAATTATTTGCAGTTACAGCCACAGAAGGTTCAGCATTTGTTACATATCCTCAGCAGATATTTCTAACTTAATCCCAACTATGAAGTCATTTTGCATCATTTTCTCCTTGATATTACTTCTGATACAGTGCCATTTTCACTAAGACCTCAGGAAGTGCCAGCATATACACACTCATGAATTTAGGCTGTCTCTACAAATTAATTAATTAATTACTCAAATTTTATTTTGTTTTTGTTCCTCTTTATCACTATGTCATTTTTAAAGCAGCAAAACAATGAAATACAAATAGCAGCAGTACAGAAGTCATTGACACTTGTTAGACTCACAAAATTTTTATCTAAATGCAAAGAAGAGGCAATTATTTAATTCAATTTAGAATCAGTGGGACTAAATGCAATCTAAAGATCAAAAATCTCTTGTATCACCATTCACAACAAATCTCCATACACATTTTTTTCTGTATTAACTCTAGCTACTGAGTTGCTTAATTTGTTTTGAAACACGTGAATTTGATTTTCCTGTAGCTAGTCACATTTTGATAAACATTTGTTTTTGAAAATTACAAGAATGACACAGGAAGCATGGGCACTGCAAGAGCTGAGAGGAGTTCCTAACAGCACCATAGCTGGTGGGAGTATTTCTCAGGTGAAATGGCGTATGTGATGATACTGTAGACTGAAGGTCTTTCATCTGTGGGTGGGATATTGAAGAGTTGGGAAGGGGGGTGAGGGTCCTTCTTTGGCATGATGCTTGTCAGCCTTTGGTTGGTCACAGAACATAGCTGCAGCCCAATAAATTGAGAGTGAAGGCGCACTGGAGGCTCATTTAGTGCTGGGACTTGCTGAGCAGCATAAAATGAAGAGCTGTGTTGCCATATTTGGAACAAATAATCCTGTATCTGAAGGGAAGTTTGCCCAGTTGTTTTTAGGAATGTTTTGTGGTCTCTTGAGACCTAAAGTCAAAATATTTAGTGTTTGGGGTTTTTGCTAATTCGCACACTTATGCATTTCTCTTGTGGATCGCATGGAGATCTTTTATTTATCTGATGAAAATACCTGAGCCTCTAAACTTTCACTTGCCTAACTTATTGTGTCTGCGCTTGAGACAAATGGATGAGCTAGAGAGCAGCAGATAGACCTACATGGTCCTGCCCTCCCTATCCACAGTTTCCAGGAGTTACTAGCTTGGAGGCTTTCTGAAGCAGATATGGCTTCTCTGAGCACTCCACAATTTGGCACCTAGTGAACGAAGATCTACCTCCCTTGTATCAAGTTCAGCTTCCCTTTGCTTCTGAACATTTGCAGTGGAATAAAGAGTAAACAGTCACTTCCCAAACACCCATACCAGTAATGACTGTACACACTTCTTTATTCTACAGGCTGAAGACTCTCAGTCTATTTAGATATCCCTTACACAGAAGTGGTTTTTCATTATCTTCTTCTTGGAATATTTCTTGGGTTGGTTGTTTTTTTGTACTTTTTAAGAACTGGGAGCAAGTATAAAGCATAATACCTGAGATGCGGGCAAACCACAGATTTATTGAGCAAGATTGTGTATATATTCTCCTTGTTCTGTACCCTTCTCCTAATGAGTCCTACTATTTAGATGACCTGATTGTTATTAATCAGTGAGGTGATAGATCCATGAAATTACCTATTATAACCCCATGATCCTATTACTAATTAGCATCAGTCCCAGAAGTGGTGCTGGATCAGATTTCATGTGTGTTTGGTCAGGGTTTTCTCCATGTGCATTAACTTACATTTTTCTGCACTGATCAATAAAATGACTGATGAAAGTCAGTCCCGTAAAGGAATGCAACTCTTCAGAGGTGGGCCTCAGCTCTGCTTTTATGAATATTTTAGAAAACATCTAATCTTTTCAGGTCTCTCCAATCTTTTTGTCTGTGACCTATATGAGTAGGGAGACAAGAATATTATTATTTCACTAGTGGGTGTCAGAAATAAGAAATCTAATTAAGTCTGTCTTCTAGGTGTGTATTCTGTCTTGGAGAGGTAGATGTCAGGATAAAGAACAGTTAAAGTGAAAACAACAGTGGTTTTGTCTGGTTCAGAAGCATTCCTAAAGCAAACAAACCCCGTTTGTCTTTGTGGCTGCAGACACCATCTCCAGAAGGAGCAGTGCAATGCCAGCCTGGCAGCAGGATTGCACCGGGGTCAGCAGTGAGGGGTGCCAGGGGACACGCGTGAGCTGCAGCCACCAGCCACAGAAGGGGCAAGCCGTAAGCAGCCACCACAGCTGTAGGGTTTTTCCAAGAATTGCGGTTCATCTCTGCACTTTTGGGATAGGCTTTTGCCATGTTTCTCTAAGGTGTGGGACCTGGAAAACTACTGCACTATTAGTTTTTCGTCTCTTTGATTGGTATTGGTATACAAAGCACGTGCAAGGGCTGGGTATAGCGTGTGAGTTCTTGCTGTTCAGTCAGATTCAGAATTTTGGTTACAGGCAGCTCAGAGCTTAATTTCTTGCACACCATCTCAGGCCAGAGAAAAGAGCTATTCAGGAAACTTCTCTCAAAGGTTCCTCTGAAATTCTCTTCCATCACTTCAAATGAAATATAGTTTATTAAGACTTTTTTAATCAGACTTTATGAAACACAGTTTGAAAACATGTAAAATAAAATAAAAAAAATTATTTAAAACATTTAAGATAAAATTGAAGTGTTTCACCAATTTTGGAACAGTTTTTTGATTTAGTTTTTTTTTATCTAAGGGGGCCATTTTTGATTAAACTTATTTTGTCTATATATTAAAGATGTTCAGAAATTTGACAACTAGAATACAGTGTTTGTGTTCAGGAAACAGAATACTCTAATCTGACTATCATAACTTTCTGATATATATACATATTTTCTTTTTAATCAGGAAACATTGAAATGTTTGTTTCTATTCCAAAAAATCAAAATGGCAAACGTCTTTGTCTTAGCTCATTTCTATATTATGGAAATTCCTGGCATAGTCCCTCATCTCCTGCTGAGGCTATAGTCAGCAAATCGAGGTTTACATAGTACAAAAATACTGTCAAGGTTTTAAGGACATTAAATAAAGCAGTCCATCAAATTCCTTTTCCTTACAAATGATTCAGATATTCGACAGCAAAATGCCGGTGTGTTTAAAAAATAATAATAAAAGAGGCATCATGTAACCTTTATATCTTCAAGGGCAAAAAATCAGTTCTGGAAGACCTCAGTCATGAAAGAGATATCTGATCTGAGATTAGTTATGTTGTAGCTGCTCTTTGGCATCTTGTTCTTCCAAGTGCTGTGACTGAACTATTTCAAACAATGAAAATGATATGTTTCTGTGGACCTCAATTTAAGAACAAACTTTCTGGACTCTGACTGTTTGAAATAACTTCAAAACTAAGCTAACAGTGTGGCAGCAGAGCCCTGAGCTTTGGGACTGATGAATAGAGCCCAGCAAGCAGAGATGTGCTTGCTGGGGTGCCAGGTGGATGCAGTAACCTTGGGCTGGTTCATTGCTCTTAATAGCTTTGTGCCTTCACCACTCCCCTGCTGTCATCCCACTTGTCCAACATTGCAGGTGATGCAAGACAGACAACTTTTGGTATGCTCTCCTGTGTCCCCTGCCAATTTCCTGTAATTAAACCCCCCAAAACTGTCATAGAAAGGTGTTTCAGAATATTGTAATAATCAGGAAAACTATTTATGAAGGCCAAAATGCTGAAATACATGCACAGGAGATGGTATGGACATGACACAAGAGGAGTCCTTCCATTCTCCACTGGTGCCTAAAAAAAAAAAGAAATTACTGCAAAATGGCTCATCTCTGGCAATGTCAGTTAACAAGAAAAAAATTCTCGACTGTGGTTTTTCTTTTTCCCTTTGTGTTAGGATAGTATAATGGTATTGGAAATATATTACAATTTCTACTTTAACTGTAAAAGTGTTTCGTGAAGAAGCAGGTGAAGAGTCAATGAGTTTTAATTTTTATGAGTCATTCTGTTTAGCTGTAACCTCTGTCATACATGAGTGTTGAAATAATTCAAACTTTTCTCTGAGAGGACTGTTTATCAAAAAAAAGTGAAGGACAATTCTGATTAGAAAAAAATTCTGAAACTTGTTAAACCTTTAATAGAGACTTAAATGGTGCGATTGCCTGTAATATTAAATGGTAGAACCTGATGCCTCAGGTAATTCGAAATGTAGTCAGGTCTCCCATGTCCCTAAATTTATCTTGTACTTGACATTGAATTTGTTTTTTAAGTGCTGACTTGTGATTTATTTTAAAGGCCTTAAGTGTGTCAAGCACTTTCTTTGCCTGGACATTTGGACAAAGTGTTGTCACCTGCAAATACTGATATGTCTGTTTAGCTCTTTTCCAAACAACCTATTAACTGCAGTTTCAAAAATAGCTCAGCATTTTTTCACTCTAAGTTTCTAAGTTGGGAGTAAATTATGTAATTCTATCTGCCGCAGTTTTGTCAATCACTTGCTGATCTTACAGCAGTGTATTCAGTTTTCTTTCATGATTACTTTGTTTTCCTAATTGGTTCCTGGGGAAATACTTTTCCAATTAAATACACTGTCTTTCAAGTGAACTTATTTATGAAATGGTCTTCACCATCCATTGTTTAACACTTTTGATGCATTACAATAGACTAGAGAAGTACATTTTTCCTTAGTAGAAGCTCTGTCAGCTTGGCCTCACAGCATTCTTATTTTGGTGATTTTCTACTTTTGTCTTAATTATTGTTCCAAAAACTTTTCTGAGGATTCATAGCCTGTAACTCTGAGAATTCCCTGGTTTCCCTTTTTGGAAGGAAGAGCAATGTTTGCTACCCTGCCATTCTGTGTTTTTAAATGAGCTATTCTGTATTCTTTGTTAGAAACAGCAGCTACGCTTCTAAGAGATCTCCTGGAGGGTTGCCATCAGTCAGGTGACATGCTGCTCTTTAATTTATCAGTCTAATTTTCCTACTCCTCTTATTTTGACAGATCAGCCTGACATAGTGTGCTCTTTATTTTCTGATAAGGATAGAGCTTGGATAGGTATCTTGGCTGTGTTTGCTATGGTGAAGACTGATATTGAATTTTTGGTGCACTGTAATGCTGTTCCTAATATCTAAACTCAGCTTCTTTCAGCCTGTCTTCCTCTATGTTTTGCAGTCAGGTTCTTTGTTATTTTGTAAAATTCTGGTTTGGCCATAGGTTTCTGAAAAACCTGTTACATCATGACATTATTACAATGTCAGGCAACACAGTTAAGCTGATTCTGCTTTAAAGCTGTTGTCAGTATATGGACATGTAAGGGCTTCTTTCCCAATACAGGCAATGTGCCTGCTCCTATTTAATTCCCTTTCCAAACAGTGGCTATAACCTGCCCCTTTCCATTTCACCCCAGTTGCCCTTGCATTTCTGACATCCCTTGCAGATACTTGCCTGACTGAAGCTCTCCCTGGCTCTTGTCAATATTTCCCTTGTTCCATATCAAAGGGAAGCCTGAGAACTTGGAGAGACTGTGCCAGCAATCTGCTTGCACTTTGGTTTAAGGTCGAGATTATTTCTGTGCCGAGGCTTTTCTTGTGCACCCTCTCTCATGTCACCCTCCCTGTACACCAGGTGTCCAGATGTTCACTGATTTTGGGATACCTGGTGTAACTTGTCTGGTTCCTGCTGTGGGCACACTGGGTGAAAGCATTTTCCTCAGATGCTTGAATCTAACTTAGAAGACCAAATCTCACTTTTCCTGATATATTATGTTAACCTGATGTAACTTCTCTGAAACATTTTTAAATGCTTGCTGCTTCTATTTGAAATATGGGCATATTATTTAAAATAAAAGGTTTAAATGAATAAGGAGTTAATAAAGACTGACCTTTCCATTTCCAAAAGTCTAAGTAGAAAACAATTGTACAAAGAACAGCTTTTAATGGGAAAGTCGGTTTTATGCCGATAGCCTATGTGAAAAGATGATGGCATAATTTCCTGCAAAACCTATTACTGTATAGGGAGATTGTCACTTATTCCAACACAGACTGTGCAAAGATCAATGTTTACCCTTCTCTGAATCACATATAAAACAAATGATGTGAAGAGAAGATTCACCATCTATTTAAAAACACTGGTTTCTATTTTGGACATAACATGTAAAATTTCTGTTTAGCAATTTCAGTTAATTGTTAGATTAACATTTTTGGGAACAGATTGCAAACTTCAAAATGGAAAAGATCATTTTAGGGAGGGAACCAAGGCAGCTGTCAGTGAGCAAAAATTAACATAAATTTGCATAACAGATGTACAGTAAGGTGTCTATGACAGACAATCGCTGAATATTAATGATACAGACCACGACATCATTTGCGTAAATGCTGTCTGCTGGGTATTGAAGCTGCTGCGCTATTTGCAGAAGACAAAGGAGCGCAGAGCTGAACAGATGCACCAAATACATCGATGCATCTTAATTTATGACATCCTCATGAAAGACCTTGTGGTGCGATTTCAGGTTTTATTACAAATAATTCGGAGATAAAGGAACTAAGTAATTATCTTTTCCACTACAGTCAGTTTTTTCAAAGGGGAGGGAAGCTTACTTGTGACAACCATTGTGATGATTTTTTTTTCTTTTTTTTTTTTTTTTTTTTTGGAAAGCCTTTTTAAAAAAAAAAACCCCCTTAA
>VXBB01004271.1:1766739-1840770 GCA_013399915.1 Illadopsis cleaveri
AAAAAAAAAAATTACCAATGTAATGACATCTTAGGTGACTGTTAATTAGACCTCACCCTCAATCTTTCCTGCCCTTAGTCCTTGTTATAAGCTGCAGGTACAACTGGAACCACCCAAAGATTTAGAGGTATCTGTAGATATACTGAATATTCTTGCTATGTTATTCCTGGAGCTGGAGAAACTGATGGAAGTTATTTGCTGATAACAGAAAAAAAAGATATTTGGGTCCCTGACTATACAGTGCAGTAAAGTTAATGAATGAGGAAGGGATAAATATGAAAAAATAACAAAATCAAACCAGACTTGTAAGCAATGTATACAGAAAACCAGTCAAGGCACAAGATACTTCTCTTCTGTGCTATTAATTTATTTGGGCCTTAATGGATTTCTCTCCAAGCCCATGCTACCATAAGAAAATGAATTGCTGACATGATGGATCTGTTGGTTGCACATATAGAGTTTTATGTGCATAGTGTTCAATTTCATTCTTGTCAGCTAATCAGCAGCAGCCAGACTTTTTATTTCAAGGGATTTCCTTTTCCCATTTGAACAGAGAATGTAGCCCAGTAATCACTCTGCAGAGCCACTCTGTGAGCTGTTATTTCCACCTGCTTTTTCCTCAGAATCTCTATCAAAGCCCTAATCCAGTAACCTGATAAAATCCTTTCAAGGCCCTGTAGGGTCCATTGTGAAACTGTTCATCTGAAAGGATTGTGAAATAACAGCAAAGTTACCATGTCCTCAAAAGAGCCATATGGTAATTATTTTAATGGAAGCTTACTGTATGGCCAGAAGGCAGTTAACATGTTATTTCACATTTTGTGTGAAAGAATGGAAAAACTGCAGTCTGACACTCTTCTGTCCAATTTTGCTCCCGATGTCTTTTACAGAAATGCAGCTTTATTCTGTGTTTCAGTATACTAACAGCAGGTGATAGGCTGATGCCTAGATATGCTAACAAGAGTTAATGGTAAAAATCTCCTTCCTTTTAGACTTTGTCTGCATTCACATTCTAACTCCACTTGGGGAAAGAGATGCTGTGCTAAGTGGGGAAGGAGCTTGTCCAAGGTGTACAAAAAAGGGATGATCGATGGAACTGGAAACTTTGATGTGATGGAGATCGTTGTGCTTTATTGTCTCAATAACAGAAATGCTCTTGCTGACTACGAGTGGCTCAGCATTTAGGTGGTCTAAGGTTTTATACTACTATTGGTAAGCAAATTGCTGATATTCCCTTCAGTAACTTCTGAGCCTGGTTGACCAACTTGAGTCAATTCTGGCAGAGGAGATGAGCCTCAAAGACAGCTGAGGCTGCACTGAAGAAGTCTGTTTCCCTGCTATGAGAACTACTTTAGGACTCTCACTCCTAGTCTGCCTTGTTGGACCACAATTTTCTTTTCATTTTCTGAGTAACCAGCTGGCAGGGTTCCTGGGGCAGCAACAATGGGAGGAGCTTCTGGCAGCTTCTCACAGAAGCCACTCCTGTGAGTTCACCCTGCTACCAAAACCTCCCTCTGCAAACCCAGTACATCTACCACTCTTTCATGGAAGCCACCAGGCAGCTCTGCCAATGTGCTGGCTTCCCACTGTGGCTGGAGGGGCAGTCTGGCAGCTAGGGATTTTTGACCCCTGGAGGGAGGATGTTCAGTAGTGGCAGCACCCTCATGTTGGGGGCAACTTGGAGAGTGCTTTCAATATTGAAAACTGAGATTTTGGGGCCCAGCATTTCAGGTTGCATTTACAAGTCATTTTTTGATCTGCCCCTTGATTCATTAAGAATAAATCAAATTAATTATGACAAATGAGTCCATATTTTTTCAGCAAACATAGGTTGCTGGTAAATAATGTAAGTAAATTAATGCAAGGTTGAAAGATTATCTCCAAAAGGAGATGATTTGTTCTGACTTAATAAAGGAACCATGATCCTGGGTACTCTGAAAATGTGTGGAGTTTGAGCCCAAGTTTGAAGGAAGGAGGAAGAGTAGGTGGCGGTTGTTTGTAGTTTCTGTTTAATGTTCTTCCTTCATACTTGGGGTTCAGTGAAAAAAAAAAATCTCAACTACCACCTCAAGGAAGCATTCAACATGCATTTTTCCTTACAATTTAGCAAGTATGCATGTGAGGACAACAAACAAGTGAGAGGAACTGCTATGCTTCTTGCTAGGAAGTACGGTTCTGGTAGCACTTGCAAATGGCTCCATTGTCATGGGGTATAGTAGGGCTTCTTTGGTGCCTGCCAGAGGGCTCATGAGACCTGTACATCCTGTCGCTGTCCAGTTGCCAGCATAACATGAAAACACTTGGCAAATACAACATGAAAAGCTTCAGAGTTCGATTTGTTTGCTTTTACACTATTATAAAACCATTGATTTCATTGGATTTACTCTGAATTTATCTTGATATAACCGAGAGGAAAAGAAATGGTTCTGTAGAAGTAATATATATTATTTTATTCATTTGGTCATTCTCTAAAACAATCCAAAAGCCCTGGCAAAAGAAGCCCTAAGTTGGTGCATAGTATACCAAACTGAGCAGTAACTAAAATACATCTTTTTTCCACCACTATAATTCTCCCTAGGTCACTTTTTTGAAAACTACTACAACATGTTTTAATAAACAAATACTTTTTGTTTTCATTTGGATTCAGATTTCACAGTGAAGTCACCTTTGGAGTGGTATCCTGCAGCTCAGGCACTCACAGCACAATGTGCCTGAGGAATGGGCTGCAGAATTCCATTGCCTATTTTGGACAAACAAATATCACATTTGCTCTAAACGTCATGTGAAGATCTCCTTCCATGTCTGAAAAGATAGAAGATATAGTGTGGTGATATATTTTCCTTTCTGCTTTTTTAGGTGATACAGCAAGTTCCTCTACTTTCAGGTTACCTTGTAAATAAAAATTTATTGTTAGCAATGAATAAATTATAGTTAAGCTACTTTATTACTTTTCTACTTTTGTTGTGAACTCTCAGACTATTTTATTGGCCCATGTTCCAGCCAGTATGTAAAAATCCTCTGGTCAGAAATTCAGGGATCAACCTGGCTAAGCATGGGGAGTGTGTAGTCTGACTGGGAGCAGTGATCCATTTGCTAAGCATGGTTCCCTTAAAAAAGCAAAAGAGAGCAAGATTTTTGATGAGACACAGGAAGGATGCCTTAATACTAAGCTGTAGATATTATCAAAAATGCCTTTCCAGTACTTTGGAGCCCTCTGTCCTGATCATATCTACAAACTCAATGGAATAGTTTTGGAAAAGAAAAGACTAAGATGATGAATATCACACCAGAGTGAACAAAGGCAGGGAAGGATCTTGTTGCTGTGGTTACTCAAATTGGTTATGCAAAGGGTAGTTCTGGGCTTTGGAGGAAGTGAGGATGATGTTAGTAGATATCCATCTGGAGATATTAGGAGGGAAGCATTCTATGCAATTTTACATAAAGGATTTGGAGAAAAAAAAAAAAGTATAAAAGATATTAAAGACTACATTAGCTTGAGGACGAGCAGAAATGTAGAAAAAATAGAGCAAAGAAAACTCCACAGAGGATCCAGAGATGGTAAGGGACAGGGAGCACATCAGAAACTAGTATAGAAGTTCAAACTAGGAAAAGCATTCAGTGAAACAGGGAAGGCAAATGGTGTCAGAGAATCATGTCTGGTGGATGAATAAAAAGAAAATGGTGAAATAAAGTGAGAGAAGGTGAGTGAAAGGTGAGAATGACTGGAGTATAAGCTCACTGTTCAGAGAACTTAAAATGGAAAGGTGCAAAAGAGAAAAAGCAATAAATTTCAGATAAGCTGTGAAGGTGTAAAGAGGAAGAACTTTTTAGTGTGAAATTGATTAAATGCTAAAGAAGATGTTTGGTCTCTGTTTTTCATTTAAGATTAAACCGTTGTGAAACATGCCAACCCCATAGCCTCAGCAGAAGTAAATTCCAAAACTCGTAAAACTAATTTGAAGTATCTTACCCCAGTGCACAGTAGCCATAGTTTATGGGCAAAGTTTAGAGCAATCCAAAAGTTTGATGCATGCAGTAGATAACCAAAAATAAGAATGTGAAAGCCAGTAAGATAGACTAGGCTGCAAAAAAGACTTCTGCAAGAATGTTCCTAGAAATAATAAAAATAACAAGAATGATAAGGAAATGAAAAAAAAAACCTTCTAAAGGAGAAAACTTGTATTAGTACCTTTATTATAATCTTGAACCTTCCATCCAAATCAAAGAACAGATTGTGGCATAAAATGTTATCTGAGATCTGAGAAACTGATAATTTGTTAAAATGAAATCTATTCAGTCTGAATAACAGTGGGCAAAAATCCACTAAACACCACCTACCTACCTCAAGCCTGAACTGACCCATGTTACTGCTATTAACTAGTGGAATGTTCTTGGGAAGTCCAGCCAGGAATAAGAAATGTAGCCCTGAGACTGGGGCATATGTGTCAGGAAAACAGCTGTGTAAATAGTGAATCTTTTGTTTTGCTGGTATTTCTGAAAGTAAAGAAAAAATAATTTTGGGTTTAGTGTGCAAAGGAAACATTTTTAAGGTAAATTAAATTTCTTTGGCCAGATTACTTGCTAAATGCATTGCTTAAATGTTTGGGGTGGTGGGGTTTTTTTGTTTGTTTGTTTGGGGTTTTTTTGTTTGTTTTTTTTTTTCTTATCTGGGGTTGTTTTAGTTTAATAATAAGTTTTTTTCAAAATTTTCTAAATGAAAATTTTGAAAGAAAAAAGTATAAACACACAATTTTCTTTAAATATCAAACTTATTTGGGAGGGGAAGGAGGGCTACTTTAAGCCTTTGTGTCTCTAACTATTGAGTAAATTCAGTGTGACTAGTGGTTATATTTTGCTATTCATTGAACAATTTCTTCCAGAGGTACTTTATCCAAAAACTTTCACAGAAATTTAGTCCAAGTTAATCCACAAATCTGTTTTTCACAAGAACATGACATAAATGTTCTCATAGAAACAGATAGTAAAACTAAAAAAAAGAACGAAAAAAACAAACAAAATGAAAACAAAACAAAAAAAATCATCAGAAAACAAAACTAGACAAAACAAACCAACAAAAAACCCCAAAAGGTTGTTTACAGGTACCCAACAAAAGAAAATCCCTGGATCTAGAAAGCTGCTGGTGTTTCTTCACTCTCTGGCTTTCATGGGACAATGATGCTGATGCTGGTTTTTTAACCCCATTTGAAAGGGGCCAAAATACCAGCTGGGAGCCTTGCCATGAAAGGCTGGAGGATGGATGTGTGGGGGTTCCCCAGGTTCCCCCCAGGAAGGCTGAGCAAGGTCCATGTGCTGGAGGAGAAGTCTGGGGGAGCAGGTGGGACTCAGACAAGATAGTTGTCAGTTCTGAGATCTAGTGGTGGCAAGGAGAGAAGGAATAGGCTGTAGGAAGAAGCATAGGCTATAAAAAGTAAAGTTTATTGTATTTCCCATGGTCAGAAATTTAGAAAAAAGATCCATGCCTGAAAGCATGAAGATTCACACAACCCAGGGCAGTTTTCCAGCTAAAAGCAGTAAATCTCTTTTAAATAGCACCTTCTCAATTTCTTTCTCAAAAGAAATTTTTCAGAAGAACTGTAGGAGGCCCTTTTCAAGATATACAAGGTTTTCTTATCTGACAACTTTTATGTTTTCTCATCCCCTTTCCCAAAAAACCCACTCAGGCCAGACCTTTTGCCCAAAGCACCCAAACTCCTCAGCAAGGCCATGATTTGATGGGAGCCAGTGTCAACACACACAGGTGCTGGAGTGCAGCAAAATGTTTGGAATCAGGAGTCTCATGGTTGCTTTCCATCCTGTGCTGCCACTGCCTTCTCCCTCTGTTGTGGCTGTCTGAAGTTTGCACTTGTGATCCAGTGCATGAATTCCAGGAAAACCACAGCTTTGTGAGTTTAGAAACCAAAGGAAAGAGTTAAGAAATGACAAAATAGTCAAAACAACAAAAGTGTTTAACTGAGTTTGAGAACATTTGAACTGTGGTCTTTATTTCTACCTATAAAGAATTTAGGAAACTTGTGAAATACAGCTTTCCAACCAAATTTCAGTCATGCCAGGAATTAAATTGTGCTTCTAAATGAGAATTTGATTGTGTCCTCTTAATGAGAAATTAAAGGGTGTTTTCAGTTTTTGTTTCACAAATGTTTTTCTTCTTGGCTGCCTCTCCTTTTTTTCCACAGCTTATTCTGTTAATATTTGGGTGTTTAACCTTGGGTTTTGTTCTCACTCCACAATGCTAGAAGATCTCTAGGTGATACATAGTCCTTGAGCTATTCTCTGGCATGCAGGTGGTACATGTTCAAGGTCATGGTCCTTGTTGAAAGTCAGGAGAAAGGTGAAACAAAAAATATGTAATTTTCTGCTTCTTTTTCTTTTATTGAAACTGAAGCTCATACTGAATAAAGACCTTCTGCTTCTTTTCATTATAATATGAACACAGAGTATTTGTTTTGGTATTACCAGGACTAATTTTTAGTTTTTAAAGTACAGCAAAGAGAAATATGGATATTGTGAATTATAGGGAAGATAGTACATGGCTAGTTGATGTCCTCATTGAAACATACATATAGTAATTTACTGTGTTAATGTGTTTGCCGAACTGAAAATGGGGGGAAGAGGGGCATGGGAGTGACAATTAATTAATATTTATACTTGTGATGTTTTGGGCTGGGATAGATTTAATTTTCTTTATGGTATTGGGAATATGTTTTGGATTTGCACTGAAAACAGTGCTGGTAACTCAGGGGTATTTTAGCTATTGCTGAGCAGCACTTCCACAGAGCCAAGGCCTTTTCTGCTCATCACCCCACCAGTGGGAGACTGGGCTGCACAAGGAGCTGGGAGGGGACACAGCCAGGACAGCTGACCCCATCTGACCGAGGGATGTTCCAGATCATATGGCTTTGCACTGAGCATATAAAGCTGGGGAAGAAGAAGTGAGGTATGTTTGGAGTGATAGTGCTTTTCACCATGAGGTGAGATGGAACCCATCCTTCCTGAGAATAGCTGGACACCTGCCTACCAATGGCAAGAGGTGAGTGAGTTCTTCATTTTGTTTTGCATGTGTGTGTGGCTTTTGCTTTACCTGTTAAACTGTCTTTATCTCAACACATGAGTTTTCTCATTTTCGCTCTCTTGATTCTCTCACCCCAAGCAAGCAGCTGTGTGGGGATGAGTTGTCAGCTGGGGTTAAACCAGCATTTTCTTTTACTTTTTCAAGAAAAAATCATATCTAAATGAGAAAGCAACCTCTTTTTGTGTTTTTGGGTTTTTTCATATAAATATTAAAATTAGACAGTAGAAATAAAAATAAGAAAAACTTCAGAAAATAAATCTGTTTGTCATATCTGTTAACATTACATTTAGCAATATTTCTTTCATTCTTTGACAGCAATTTTTCACCCATAAGCAAATTTTGTTGGGAAAAATACATATGCTCAAGCTTAGATATTTCATTAGTTAAAAATCTGGTTGCTGAGTTATTGAATCTGGAACTTCACAAGAAACTAGAAGAGGATGTGAAATATCCAGGACATTCATGCCATAAATCTGTAAACTATAGACATGCATAGAGATTAGGCTTCTGTTTATATGCATTTGTATAGACAAGTATTCTATGTAGCTTTTCCAGGACTAGATTAGTCTTGGTATCCAAACCCAAGAACTATTTCCAAGTCATGCTTCCTAGTCATGCTTACAGTCATGCTTGCAGCACATGTGATGGAGTTTAAGCATAGCCAACTACCACTCCCAGCTCAGGTCTGATCCACTCCTTTGTGTTTCACAGCCCAGTAAGGAAGAGCAAGTTTAAACACCTATTTCTGCACAGAAATGAACCTCTGGTCCCCAGACAGGTCTTTTGCAGGACCTGTAGCTGCAAGGATTCTAGTGCTCTTCATCAGTGATGCAGTGTCATGTAGATGACCTGAGGTTCAATACTGGAAGTGCATTATTTAATTTTTAATCAGAGGTTTTTTCTCTATTTATTTCTTTGTCACCAGAGGGAAGTTTCTTTCGTATTTATATGTTAAAGATCTCGTATTCTAACCTATCTGATCTCAGGAGATGGTTAGTGGCTTTTTTTTCAGTTGCACTGTAAAAATTATTTCCTCCAGAACAATTGCTCTGTCAGCAGTGTAGTCAGCAATATTACACATACATTTCATTTTTCCTTCACTCCCAATGTTATATTGCAGTACATTTTTGGAGCAATCTCCTCCATAAATCTGCTCTCTTCAGTTCTAGAAAAGCAATTTGCAATGTTGTGCTTTCTTCCCAAACTTTACCAGGTACTGTTGCTTTCTTGGTGCAAAATAAATAACAGGGTGTGATAAAGACATCCATTTCGACAGTACTGATTAACTAGCACAGCCGTGTCCCTTCCAAAAAGCAGGTCCTTTTGAGTGAGCAATCCATTTCAAATGGTCTTTGGTCTTGTTGCTCTGCTGTGTAATCCGTTTTTTGTTTGTGTGTGTGTGTGTATGGGCTCTTGAATCATAGCCAGCTTCATTGGTTCCAAGTGATCCCTGGAAGTGTGCCAGTGTAGAAGTAGTGAGAGGACAGGAAAATTAGACATTCTTCTTTTTTTTCCCCTAAGAAATTTTTGCAAAAAATCAGGACCCTTCTTGGGTAGTGCAGGCCCATCACCACAGCCATTAGGGGTTGGTTCAAATGAATCAAAAGTCTGCAACCAAATCCATTCCATGTATATATTTTTATAGAACAAGGATTAGTAGTTATCTATTGTTTTAAGGAAATAAACATCACAATCAAACCTACACTAACCTTTATCTGCACCAACCTTTTGAGTTCTGTTATTCCATTCCCAGTAACTACCTGAGCTGGCTATTCCTGCTTTAGCAGCTGCCTTCTGCCACCATGCTCCTTGTACTTTGTTGAAAATAGGGCCAAAATTGGTTTGCAAATTTCCATCCTATATAACCAGCTCCAAAGCATTTGTTTCTAACTCTGGATCCATCTAAAAAGAAGATCTTAGAGTTGTTTAATTACTTGCAGAAAGATCTACTTGGCCATTGCATGATTTCTGTTGTCTTTTGACCATGAGTACTCCAGGATGTCCACAGAGCAGATTCTGCCACAGCTGTTTCAGGCTTCAGAGATGTGTTTATGAGATGGTGAGGGGGGCTGATAGCAAGTGTCTGGGCAGAACCAAAATCTCCTGTGTAGAGGACTTGTGATAAAATCAAGGCAGAGTACGTTAGTGCCAAAGAGTGGATGAGTGTTTCTGGAAGAGAGACAAATATTTTCTTCACAGCATTTAGGCAGGTAGGTTTGCTCTGGCATAATGGGTACACAATGTACTAAATAATGGCAGGACTGTGTGCACTCTGGCAATGTACTGCAGAAACACTCACTCCTTTACTGAGAAGTTTCTCTCTCTGCGATTTGGAGAGTTTTTCTAACTATTTGCATAAAAATTCTGGGAAAGCTCCAACGTTCAGGCGTGTGGCCTCCTGTCATGGATTTACTTGTCATTTTTCCCTTAGTCTCTGATAATTTTATTACTTTTCCTTTTTACATCCCACTGTAACCTATTCTCACTGTCATCCCATTCTGGACCACATTCTTAATTTATTTTCTATTCTGCAATGTGCTGCATATAAAAAGAGTACTACAAAAATTCTGAGGTCTAATGGGCAAATTCTGCCTCAGCTACTAGATTTTCTAGGGCTGCTTGTATCATAGATCCTTGCAAAATTGAAGGAGTAGATATGAGAATGAAGATACACAGCCGAAGTTATATTGAAGACAAAAGCTACATTTTTTTACCAGGTGCACCAACTACTGCTTCCTTGTCCAGAAAATGGGAACAGCACAACTTCATCATCACTTTTGCAGTCTTAGAAATGAGAGATGAAACTAGAGGATGCCATATAGGAGTAGGAAAGTCTCCATGACCCACCTAGAATAACCATTTCCCACCCTTGAGAGATTTTTATCAGTCTTGTTTTATACTATCTGAATTGATTATTGTGGTCTTGTGTGTCTGTCAGTGGTCTTGAAACCAGATTTCTGTGAGCACTGGTTCCAGCTGAAGCTCTCTCTAACGGACTTCCAAGTTCATGGCTAGCTGTGCCGAGGATGTGCTCAGAAGAGAGCTCTGGTTAGACTTAACTAAGCTCCCTTAACAACCACAAATAATTTCCCCACTGGTTCTCTGTGTTGAAGGAAACTTGGTTTGAAGATTAATTTCAGCTTCTCCTTTTCCCAGGGTGTTAGAGGTGAGTCCCTTGCTGATTCTGGTTTGACTAAGCCTTCAGGTCATTCCTGAATAGTCTTAGAACTACAAAGCATAGTTTGAGTCCTTGGGAGCACAGAAAAGTGCTGCAATGCAGATCAGCAACATAAGAATATCAAGATGAAAAATGACAGCCCCTGAGTAATTTCATTAGTGTTGTTAATACTTGAGAGGGCTGAGGGCAGAATTTGTACCAACCTCATGCATCAGAGTAAGATTAAAACTGAATATCTCAAGCCACATCCTGTGGTGATAGAGAGGAAGGAGCAGTTCTCCATTGTATGTGTACTTGGTAGGGAAGCCAAAAGGGTTGTTGTCTCTTGTTAGTTCCAATGGGTAATTCTAGCCCCATGGTGTGACAATTATTTCCTCTGACTGAGGAAAATATCCAGCCTGGATCCAGCTATGTTCCTATATTTTCCTGGATCCTAGGAGAGCATTAATTTCTGTGACTCCATAACCCCTTATCCTCACATCTGCAAACAGTTTGAGCGAATAACTTCGGATGTGTGTTAAAAGACACTGAATTTTTAGCTTAGTTCTTTCCTGTTACCTCTGTGTGCAAAGAAAAGGAAAGGAGAAATGAAGCTTTAGAGAGTGAAGAAAAGGTCAGTATAAATGAAAAGCAGTGTAGGACTGTGGGTGGGGCAGCAGATGGAAATGAGTCATCTTGTTTCTCCCAGGGGCTGTCCCAGCCCAGCTAGGCAGCAAGCTGATTGCCTTACCTTTACAGCTTATATCAGTGTAGGCTTGGAGTTTCTTGGTCCAGATCTTGGGACAATGAGCTCCTTTCTGCAGGCTCCCACTCTTAGCTGGAATACGTAGAAGTACTACAAACAAACAAACAAACAAACTAACTAACTGACTAACAAACTGTGATTACCAGGGCAAACACTTAGATAATGGTGTGCATGGCCTCTCTTCTGAGAAGGTGGTTTTGTCTATGATGATTTCTCTAACCAATATGAATGTCGCTTCTCCTAGTTTATTCCAAATTGCTCCCATGAACTGCTGGCACTTGAACTATCATGAAGAGCCTAACAGTTTATTGTGTAGGTTGTGCCATAGGGAATAAAATTTGTGCATTAGAATGCAATGGGGTTTAGCAGAGGAGTCTGCAAAATGCAGCAACTACTCTTGGGCTGGAGCTTTTCCAACCCCTCAGTTTTCAGAAACAAATTAAACTCTCCATTGGGAGCAGGCAGAAAAGCAAGTGTGTTACTACATCAAGCATGAGCTTCTAAAAGAATTATGGAAGCACTTATGTTGGAAAGGACCTTTAAGATTGGGAAATCCAACTGTCCACTACTGTGTCCACCACTAAAACCTTGTCCCTGTGTGCCACATCTATGCATCATTTAAGTACCTCCAGCAGTGGTGAATCCACCACTTGCCTGGGCAGCCTGTTCCAGTGCTTGACCACCCTTTCAGTGAAGACATTTTTCCCAAAATCCAATTGAAACTTTCTCTGGCACAACCTGAGACTCTTTCCTCTTGTCCTGTATTTTGTTCCTTGGGAGAAGAAACCAACACACCCACCTTCCTACAGCCTTCCAGGGATTTGTAGAGAGTCTCCCATGAGCCTCCTTTTCTCCAGGCTAAACAGCCCCAGCTCCCTCAGCTGCTGCTCATAAGACTTGTGCTGCAGACCCTTCTCCAGTTCTGTTGCCACTCTCTGGGCACATTCCAGCACCTCAATGTCTTTCTTACAATGAGGGGCCTAGAACTGGACACAGGATTTGAGGTGTGGCCTCAACAGTGCTGAGTACAGGGAAACAATCCCTGCCCTGGTACTGCTGCCTCACCATTGCTGGTACAGGCCAGGTGCCAGTGGCCTTCTTGGCCACCTGGGCACAGCTGGCTCATGTTCAGCTGTTGACCATCACCCCCAGGTCCTTTTCTGCTGGGCAGCTTCCCAGACACTCTGCCCTAGCCTGTAGCACAGCTCCATAGAACCTTCCTACCCTTCAGTAGATCAACACTCCCATCCTACTTGGTGTTGTCTGAAAGCTTGCTGAGGGTGCAATCAACCCCTTGCTCTGGCTATATTCCTTCTTATCCCTCATTTCCTTATTAAGCTTTGCACACAGCAAGAGAGGCAGAGACTAACAATACAATACTGTACTTTGGAAGCTTCCTTAGTTTTCCTGAAATTGAAACAGAGAGGTTCGTATAAAATACTTTCCCTAAATTCCCAACTTAACTTGAGTAAATTTAAAGGTTTGATCCAAAGTGCAGGGAAGTCAATGGAAAACTATCCATTGACTTAAAAAGACATTGAATTAGGCCCAGGCTGATTAAAGGGCTTTCTACATTGGCTGATCTCTTAAGATTAATTCATAATAGCCAAGTTCAGTCAAAGTTAAGTGGTTTTGAAACATTCCCCCAAAAGTTTTCTATTTCAATGAAACAATAAAATGGTATCCCCCTGCTTCAGAACAGTTGCTCTCTGAAATAAGGCCAAGCCATTTCATTAACTTTGGAGTTAAAAACAATATTTTTTGTGTGTGTGTGTCAGGCTGCATATGCAGCAAGTCTTATGAAATAAATTTATTTCTTTTTCTTTGGGGCAACTTCTGACAATTAGGAAACAATTAGATGTCAAGCTAATTAAAGCAGGTTTTTAAAATATAAATAAAACAAACCTTATGTTCTGAAGTGGTTCCAGTGTATTCAAAGCACTGAAATTGGGTCTGAAAGAAAGGACTCACATCTGCCTCTCAAGGTCTACTCTCCCTATAAACTCATGAATAATCATTGTCACCAGCTTATCACTGTCAGATTAGGGGCTTAGTATTACATTTTATTTAAACCTGATCCAGATGGCTGCCAAGAGATTTTCGGGCAAATGAACTGTGAGGCAGACTATCTTCAAGAAACATTTTACTGTTTGTGCATACAAGTGTGTTCTAGGTCTCCAAAGTAACTTACAAAGCTGACAAACTATTTTTATTTTAGTGTTTTTTACTTTGGCACCTGTGAACTTAATCTTCAACTGCAGCTCATCAACATCATTTTTCTGGTACAGGAATGTAGTCAATGATCCATCCTTCACCAGATAATTAATTCATTGGAATTTACCAAGTCATTCAAATAACTAGCTAAAGAATAGAAGCCGAAGCCATGAAGTTACGTGTGGCTTTCTAGACATGCAGTGACTTTGCAAAATTTGACATTCAAAAATACTACCTCAGCATACCTGGAAAACCCATCGTTTTTTTTTTCCTTATAGTTTTTGTGTTTCCCATTACTCAATGGATATGCTCACCTGTAATTTGTCTGCAGTAAAAGAATTTCCCATCATAAGAATATGGAGAGATTTCTTTGGTGGTGACTGACACAAAAGTGCACTTTTATTTGCAAGTCTTTGATAGAGGACAGGCGAGCTGAATACATAGCAGTCATTCCAACAGGATATCACACTATATCCAAATCAAGTCCCCCTTGATTTCTGAGTGATAGATTGTATTTACTTCTTTTTAAACAATGCATGTGCGAATGTATATGATATGTAAATTTACAAAATAAGTTAATGGTTCACTTTCATTTATGCAATATTTTAATTTTAACTCATATTTTAATATACATTTATGCCATATTTTAATTTTATGTTTCATTTTAATAGTAAGTTGTATCCCCAGTTCCAAGTCCACCTCAAGAAATGTTTTGTCTGCAAAGAAATATTTGTTCCACCCCTCCTTTTTTTTAATTAAATAATTTCATTTGGGGAAAAAAAAATCCCTTGAAGAAAATTTTGGTTTGTTTGTATCTTATTTTTTTTTTATTTTGTTTTTTAAAAATTCCATTTATTCATTTTTGTTGCATGTGTAGATTAATTTTTATCTCAAAAGTCTCTATTATTTAATTGCACTGGAAGTAGGTGACATCTTAATTCAGAAAACCAGACTTTTCTATCGATGTTAGCTAATTAATGTAAAAATTTTCTACAAGAAAATATTTCAGCTCTTACATCTTCTATCCCACATCAATAGTAGTACTATTCCATTCTGAGATTGCTATGCTAAGAAATAATGCAAAAAAAGCTTCTCTGTTAAAAAAAAAATCTTAGAAAAATAAATGAAAAATCTGCAGTGAAACTGTTAATAAGTTATTTTTTTCCACAGTTCCTAATATAAGGAATTTTGAAGATACTGATTTAATTTTTTATATGAGGTGGAATAAGTTTCCTATGAAATCTCCTGTGCTTGATATTTTACTGTGGTAAAGGCCACCACAAATCCCTTGTGATTTCTGTGACCTTCAGACTTGAAATTATCTTATACTTAGCGTATTATTTTCTCTCAAAAAATAGGTTGAACTTTTTTTAAATGATGGAGAGGACAAAGACACATTAACATTAATAGTGACTGTGTACCTCAGTCCCCTAGACAGTTTTGAAAATCTCAGCTGCAGATGACAGATTTGTTATTTTATGATGAACTACTGTAGTAGCATGGCATTTGTACAGATAATGGAGTCATTATCTAATCATCATCGTTCCATGTTTCACACTCTGCTTGAACTCATGTATTAATGATTTTCTGCATGATAAGTGCATTTTTTAGGTATATTTGAGATAGCATGTAAGGTTTGTGGCCCATTCTGATGGCTACAGAAATCCTAATGTGATTATAAAATCCTTGGTGATATCCAGCCTCAAATAATAATTTCAGCTCATGATATCAAACAGTGAGGCACAGTCTGTGGGAGTGGAAGATGGAAGATGGAAGACAGAAGACGGAAGATGGAAGATGGAAGATGGAAGTGGAAGATGGAAAATACTTCCTAGGGTATGAAAACAAAATGGGAAACAAAATGAAAAGACCCTGGAAGAGCAGCACAGTAAATGCCCACACTCTGACCCAACAGTACTGCTGCAGTGTTAGGCAATGCACTCTACCCCCTGTTTATTAACTCAGGAAGATCTGAGGGTAATGGAGGGGCTACAGAGTTACTACAGAGGGACCACAGAGTTACTGGCCAAACTCTGACACTTGGCTCCTTGTATGAAATCAAAAGTTGAAAGGACTGCGACAAGTGTAAGTAGTGGTCTTAGACAGAGAGTATGGTTTTAGTTGGCTGAGAGGAGAATGTCAGGAGACTATGACTTCAAGGAGACATGCCCAGCAACTTCTAAAGGCCAAACACCTTTTCCAGCCATTAAAGTGATTCACCTTCCCATGAGAGAAGGTGGCAGAGATGGAGAACTTGTCCATTTTTCTTACTATGGCATAAACTGGAGAGCAATTCATATTTGTGCCATGTTCAGCACCAATAAAAGGGGGACCCATAGGACTGTCTTTGCAGCCCTGTTCACATCTCAAACCCAAGATTAAAAGTCACAGTATTGCCTCTAGAAAGGAGATTATACTGCCTTCAAAAACTGACTTTACAATATGGGCTTCTAATTCCTCTGTCACATGTTATGTTATGGTGTGTTTTTTCCTGTTATCACTAAAAGGACAGAATAGATAAGTTATCAAATAGTATAACATAAATTAAACTAGATTTTCACTTGTTTGTGACTTTCTAAGAACGGTTTTGGCTTGTGTCACTAAGTATTGTCTATTATTGATCTCACTGTGGAAAAAATGTCATTCATGGTGTTATTACAAAAAAGTACAGAGTCAATTTGAATTGAAAGGAAGTCATGGCAATTGTAGAAACAGCAATAAAAAAAACTCTGCCATGAGTAAATTTAGTCACTCCCCTCCATTCAAACTGCAAATATTACAATGACATCTCTTCCTCATCAATTAAGGCATACAATTTCTCTACTGCCATTGCCTTTCATCTAGTTTAGTATTTCTGTCCCTACCTCTAAGATCTTGAATGACCCTGTTCTTATCTTCATTTCCAGCCTGGTTTCAAATCTTGTGCCCCTAGTGGTCACTTTGTTCTACCAAGAAGAACATCCAAAATCTCTCATTCTCCTCATCCTTCTGCCTTCTTTTTGATCTGTAAAGAATAATTTTCATGTCTGCTCTTCTAGCTTCAAGTCTTGTCAAACAAGATTTTTTTTTTCTGTCAGAATTTAAGTTTAATAAATTAAAAATCATATCTTGCCATCTCAGTGAGTCTCATTGCACCCATGTGAGCCCAAAGTTTCACCAGGATAGGTTTTACTGGAGAAAATTTTGAGTGCAACTGCGGGTGCTTGGCAAGCAGTTATAAACTATGGTGTTAAATCCATTGTCAAATCTGGTTCTTGATTTTCAAAAGTGATAGAATACTTCAAAGGTAGGATGTAGCTTCTGACAGCATTGCTCATTTCTTTATATAAGAGATTTAAATAACAATTTCTGCTGGGCTGCACAGGCTTGACATTTCCCTTCATTTGATACAAGGTAGGATGCTCAGTCACTCACTACTGGGGTTATCTATAAAACTTGTTTCTTTTACAAGTCTCTCTGGATATACACTGTGTTGGGAGGGGCAGATTTTCTTTCTGCTCTGAGTTGAGAAGAGAGAGCATTAACAATCTCAGAGCTCTGAAGTACTCTTCAGTCAGAAGTATCTGCAACTTTCATGCTTAGCACCTCTCGGGACTTGAAATGTGCTCCTTGAATGTCAGGGAGAAATGCTGTGCTAGCAACACGTGCCCCAGCATCAGTATTTGAAGGTGATATCTTTCTTTTCATCACCTCAGCTTCTCATGCCTCCGTTCAAACTCTCATTTATGCAATGGGGAATCCCTGCTAAGCACACTTAGTGAAATCCCAGGCAGTATGTTTTCCTTGTGATTAGTTTGAATATGAAACAGCTGTCTCAATGATATGTTGATGTTACCAAAAGTGATATCTGACATTTACACAGCAACCTGCAACCTTAAATATTTTCTTAGAATTATATAACAGGGAGAACAGGTTTCTCTTACAAACTCAGACTATGAAACAAAACCCTACTTGCTACTCTAAGACACGCAGCAGGGTGATACTCACCTTAGCTCCACCCTTTAGTTTGGACAAAACTCCTGGTAGGACCTCACCACTTTTCTATCAGAATCCACATCCACTCGTTCTCTCATTCCTCTATTTAGTGTTCAAAAATGAGAAAATCTCTATTTTTTTTGACAAAACCTACTTGGTTTTCTTATGAAGAAATTGGCTCTGGAGGAAAATGCCCTATGGGATTCCTAAGCAAAAACATATTGATGCAGCCTCTGACCAAACAATATTTTTGAATATCTGGCTGCCAAGCATTAAAACTGTATCCTACTGCTACATCTTTTTCCTAGGCATCAGCTTTTGGCCCCTGCCGAAGGAGAAAACAGGGAAAAATATTTCATTTGATCCAGTAGAATATTTCTTCTCTAGAGTTAGCATTGATCCATTTCAGCCCATTTAATTGTATTCCCCCCCCGCAAAATTGCAGATATATGTTTATAGTGGAGTTATAAAATCAGAAAAAGGTAACAGATTGCTCATCTGACTGTGTGAAAGCTGTGATATGTTGCAGCTATCTAACTAGTCTTTTTCTCCTCTGAATTTTCCCAGGAAATATTTGCTTGGCCCAGCCAAAGAGTGGTATATTATCTATAGAAATTTGAGTGGAATTCATCTCAACTAACATTAATTATTTAAGGTTAGGCATCCAGTCTCAAGTCCTCATTTAGACCCTCTTTGCGATCAGGAAGGATAGGCACTCTCCTCCTCTCTAAGGGACACCATCCATCTTCTCCACTGACTCATTAAGGAGTCCAGAGTGTAACTCAGGCTAGATGACTTATTTCTGATGAGCTAATAATAGGTTGCATTAATTTCCTCTACTTTCTTTTCCCTACAAAAACACACTGTTTTCCATGAGAAAGGAGGAACGGAGGGTATGCTAGCCTGAACCCTCATTTTGCTCATTAGATGGAAATATCTGTCAAATGTCAGCGTTTCACCTTTTCCACCAGTATCATCATACCAGTCAGGGAATGTGATGGTTACTTATTGTCTCACCCAGTTCAGTTTGTACTGCTTGTCTGTGTCCAACCAGTGATGGCTGTGGTTTTCATCCTGCAGGACAGCCAGGCATGCAGGTGCTGATTCCCAGATAGTGCACTGTTTGGTATGCTGATGTACAGAGAGAAATAGCAGCTCCTCAGGTGCTCTCTCTCTTTTTATTCCCAAACATGAGGCAGCCAACAAGCGGTAAAGGACCTGTCAGTTGAAACAGATGAATTAAATTTGTAACAAAAGAATGTCTTCAGGCAGTTGTTTATACATATCACTAAGAATCCATAGATTCACTTTACCCTCTGCTGCAAACAGCAGAGGAAATTAGGCAGCTGTATCCTCATTGGTGAGTTTATTACCTAACGCCTGGAAAGTGAATATCAAAGATGCTGGTGTTGCCAAGCAACTGCCTGAGGATGACAGCAGTCAGAGCACACACAAGAACTCTGTTAGAGGAGCACTGTACAGCAAAGGTCAGCTCCATTCACCATTGTGTACCACAGCAAGTGATTAACAGGGTGGCTGGCTCTGGCCTGAGGATGCACAGAGCTCCTTTCTGGTCATGGTATGTCTCTGACAGCCAGTGAAGGTAAACTGGAGAGAACTGGAGTAGTGGTCCTCTGAGCAGCACAATGAACATAAAAAGAAAATTTCCTTGGAATCAAACACGGTCTGACCTTCAAAATGTCCTAAATGCAGGACTGAGCTCAGAGGTTCTGCAAGTACTGGTGGATGTATAAGAAGATTTAGCAAGCCTAGGACAAATAGCTGTCTTTGAGCATGGCTGGCAGGAGATGCCACATGTCTGTACATGCACCTCCCTTATCCTCTAGATTTGGGTGTTTGCCAGGAGGCAAAGGGTTAACTGGGAAAGGCTCCTGATCCACAAATGGCTCCTGGTCTAAAGAATGGTCGTCGGCCCTGGACAGGTGCACAGTCAGGGCTGTTCAGTTGGTACATGTGACTGCTCTCCAGCGCCCAGGAATGCTCCCTGAGACTAATTTGTTAACACAGAAGCAGCCCATGATATTTCTCCCTCTGTATTTCTCATCCAGTTTTTCATCTGAACAGTGATGGAACTGCAAGTCCTCTTGTCTCCTTCTCAGAAGGCTGTTAGATCCTAACAGATTCCCCCTTGGCTGAGCAGTGCCATGATCTTTGGGGCTGGTTTGCTTAATACCTTGTCAAACACAGCAAGAGTGCCCTACCCCAGCAGAGACCCTGCAAGAGCCCTCATGCACCCCTTTGCTAGACACGAGGCTCTCACACTCTCCGTGCTTTCTCTGACAATAACGAATCACATGACCCAGGGAAAGTTATTTAATATCCCATCTCAAATGGTTGTCTCATCAGCATGCTTGCAGCATTCATTATTTAACAGATAGTGCTGCTATTTAATCTTTGTATTATAGTAGCATCTGGAGGTCTCAGCTGAGAGGCAGTATACAAATACAACGTGAAACACAATTTCTTTTCAAAGACTTAACATTGTAAGCAGAAAAGCAGCACTGCAGAGTGATTTGCTCCAGATCCCACAGGGGAGTAATATCAAAGCAGTATCTCCCATCTATTTTTTTGACTGCTAAAATAACACTGTTGATGGAACCTTTACATATATAAATAATGGAATATACCAAAGAATAGTGTTTGCTTTATGAAAGAATATTTATGATAACCCAGAGAAGAGGCTTAGAGAAAAGTTGTCCGAAGGATATGTAGGTTAAAACATCACTTAAAGCAGATACATCAATGAGACATCAATGAACACCCTCTAAATATGTTCTTCTAAAGACTACTTCATGAAAACCTGATTTGAGATGAAACAGATGAAGGAGTTTTTTATTGATTATATATACTGTAATTGTGAATGAAGTAATTTCTTTTTCACTGAGAATTGAAGATATCATGAAACCAAGCAGTTTTATAAATTCATGTGTGTTTTGCCAAAAGGCACACGCCAGAAAATGCATTAGAAAACAATCAACATACTTGACCAGGTCAATCTGCAGATTAGACTTGTCAATTTTCGTTTCAAAACTGTTAAGAATTATTTCTATAAACTTAAAATGGTAAATTTTTTTGTTTAAGTTAACTGAAATGCAGAGCTAAAAAAAATTTACATTTTTTTCAAGTTTTTGTTTTCCTGCAAATAATTTGTTGCTGACCCTAATTGTACTACATTTTGACCTCTTTGTACTTTATAGGATATTATTTGCAGAATTACTCCTCGTAATTTGAAGCAGACTGTCTATGTCTCACATTCAATGACTATTTATGTTTGTCTGAGTACTTTATTATCTTGGTGCATAAAGACATCTCTAGTAAGCAGACAATAAAGCATGTGTATCAAGTAGGGTGCATATTTTGAAACACTTTGCTGACTGATTTGAGTCCAAGCAACATATTGTCCTTTTGCATTATACTTTGTATGTCTGATTAAATTCTAATTCACATAGTCACAGAAAATTGCATTTCTCCCCTCCTGTTTTCTCTATATCCTGGTGCATTCCTTGTGCTCACAACTGTGGCATATTCCAAGTGAAACCCTGATGTTTCATTAGATCCAAAAGAGAATGCTGAGGTTGCCCTGAGCCATCTGAGGTCAAAATGGAAACTTTACATAATCAGAGACATTTGGATCCATGTCTGATGCTTGGACTGCACTGAAGGTGCTCTTTGACTGATGAAGCTACTCTGTAAGGTAGCAATGAATCTGTTAATAAAATCACAAAATGTAGCATGGGAGAAAACTCTTTTAGTCCTCTGAATAACAAGTCCTTCGAAGTTTATAACCTGGCAGAAACTCATCTGGCTTGTAGCATCTTTGGCAGGAGCCTGGATATGCCCATTAGAGATAAAGGAACCTCTACCAATGTCATTCTGCTGGCATGGAATGGGGTGATCATAAAAATTTGCAACTCTGTTGAATCTTAAACATGGTTTTCTTTATTGATTTATTATTTTTTCTTTGTTTAGAATACATCAAACTCTACTGACTGCATATAGAAATAAACAGTAATATATGCCTTTCATAATCAGCTGGAAGTCGAAGAACCACCCTGTTCCAGCAAACACATGTTTAACTTCAGGTGGTTGAGTTGCCTTTCAGGGAACTGCTCAGAGAAAACATTTCTTTGGGCAAATATTTGGAAAAGGAACAAAGGAATAAATGGCATAAGTAGCAATTTACTCAAAGCTGCAGAGAATGTTACCAGCAAAAGCAACAGGCACCAGTTTTGCTTTGCATATCCTGTTAACAAGCTGTCCTTTCATCCAGTCGTCTCCCTTGACTGATGGGTTTTGGCCTGGATACCTGACACCTATATTAAAAAAAACATGGAGGAAAAGAGAGAAAAGGATAAATCCTCAGACGTCTTTTACAGAGATCCTCAGTGCAAGACAATAACCAGGGACTCTCAGCATGAAATTGTCGTAATTTGATGAAACTGCATCCACATGATTTAGGATTTTCTGTCCTTCTTGCATTGTTCTGTCATAGCCAATGACAACGAGCACATGGGACCTCCTCTGAAAATTTCCTTGAACTGTGAACCAGTTTTCTCACTTGGTCTTTAATTTAGATTTGTCGGCCAAGGTCCCTGTGTGCATTCACCGTCAGGGGATGAGCACCAGACAGAGAGTGAAATGGGGCACAGAGACAGTGGCTTCTGGCTGTCCACCAGAAAGCTCCCAGGCTCCTGTCTGGGCTCCCATCAGCAGCAGTTGTTTTGCTGAGATCTTCATCATGCAATGCTGAATGAAGACATTTCCATCAGTGAATAAAATGGGACCCATGTCGAGAACTCTTGGCTTCAATTGACTGCAAAGCAACAGCAGAACAGAACCTTTCCACTTGCAGTGCCTGAACTCCTTGATCACCTTTCTTGACTCCTTCATTTAGTCCATTCAACATAGTTTGAGAAATACTATTTCGGAGCATAGCTGTTCTTCCTTGTTTTATTTCTGTAAACCTATCCAATAAGGCTGGGTTTAAAAANAAAAAAAAAGAAAGGGTAAAAAAAAAAAAAAAAAAAGAAAAGAAAAGAAAAGCTGTGAGCCTGTATTATTTATTACTGTAAATAAGATATAGTTTGTTTACATCACTGGCCTTGGACATATGAGGAAATTATAAAAAAAATCCAGTCCATAATATCATCATTTAACCTGTGCAAGGATACAGAGTAGTGACTTTCAGAGAGACTAAAAATTAACCATCAAAACCTTTTTCAGGAAGATTATTTCCACATTTTTATACATTTATGGAGGGAAGGATTTCAGAAAGTCATAAATCTCCTCTTCTGAAAACTTGCACGTCAAACATCATAGAATCACAAAATTGTTTGGGTTGAAAAGGACCATAAAGATCATGTAGTTTCAACCCCTCGGTATGGTCTAGAGTTCTTGGGGAATTATACATATTTCTGCAGTTTCATTTTCTATGAAAATTCTCTTTTGCTCCTATGATGGAACACTTTTTTGAAACAGAAATCATGAAGCATCATACGGGAAGATGGAACTTAGTGACAAAATGTGAAGTCATAAAAATGACTTCACTCAAGTATTGTGAAGAAAATGACAGTATTTCCTTATGAAAATGTCTAAGTTATCTGAAAACACATTTGGGAAATTCAGGTAATTTCTGAGAGAGCATGTGAATATTTGCTAATCAAGACATTTAATTTTTGAACTGGAAAAAAATAATGAAGGTGGATTCACATAGTTTTCCTCTGTATTAAAAGTGGAAAGATGATCAAATCATCAAGCTCCTGCTGACACAGCTGAACCAATGTTAACACAGCTGGGAATTTTTTTCCCTGAAATTCCCTTGTGTGAAAAGACTGCAGACATGCTAACACTAATATCTCAGAATTTAACACTCTCAGGCTTTTGGGAAATACAATTTAAATGTAAAATTAGATCTGTATGGTGGTTCAAAACTTAGATATGCATTTTTCAGTCTAAACTAATATCCAATTTAAAACTGTTTTAGATCAGGTAAATTTAAATATAATGAGTAAAAATACATTGCATCATGGGTAAGATAACTTTAAAACTCACAGAAATGAAAAAACCGAAACCTGTATCAAGAAATTAAATGTTCTCCTAAGCATATTCCATGTACACAAATTAACTCAGTTATTCCTATTTTTTATTCATTTAAGATTTTTATACTAAATGCTTTCAAGGTTATAACTGTCTTTCTTTGTTAAGTTTTCCTCAGCTATCAGAATCTTGATGTACCATGCAATCTACTTTGCAGTTACGTCACATGTGGCTTTGCTGAAGTTTGAGCAACACTGGTAAATGCTTGTTTCTTTTAAATAATTTATTTGTCAATGCATCTATCTTCTACCTATTGTAAAGTTTCCATTAGGAATTTTACAAGTATTGCTTTAAAAGTTGTAAGATAAACGGTCTGCAAAAATCACTCAACATAGAAAATTTGTAGAAGAACAAATGAGACGATGTTTATTTCTTGCTACAAAAAATACTGTGATGTGAAAAAGAAAAGTGACTTGTCTTAAATTTAAGATTAACTTTATCCCCTTAGCTTGAGCCTTTAATCTGTGGAAAAGCCTGGGGATTTATGAGTGTTAACGGACCTGAATTTTTTATTTCTCCTTCTTTCTTTTACTTGTTCATTTTCCATCTGTGTGTCCACTAAGAACCTGAGAGCAATGATTGAAAGATAAGTTTATTTGATATGTCTCTATTCTGCCACACAGACAGTAATATAGTTAAAAGCAAGGTGATGGCTGATGGTTTAAATAAACATAAAATTTTGAAATTCAGTGGCACCAATTGTGAAGGAGATAACGATACCTGGAAAGGTATAAATTTTTACGTGAGCACTATGACTCAATGATCCTTGTGGGTCCCTTCCAACTCAAGATTCTGTGATTCTTTAAATAATATTAATCTTATAGAACTGTGTTAATTATATCCTGAGAGGTGAGGCACATCATTTGATGTTCAAAATTCACAAGGAATTTTCCTGCTGCCAATAAGGTTGCTAAAGATAATTGCTGTGATGTGTTTAAAATATCTGTAATGTACTTAATATCCTTAATAGAAAATTAAACTATTGGTCTTTGGTTCACATATTTCTCTGACAGGTGAATTTTGATTTTAATTTTCTAGTGGGAAAAGGAACTGAACAAGGTCTTCCTGAGACTCATACTCTCACTGTTACAAAAAGGTCTATTATGTAAAGAATTTTCCTCTGATACTCACTTTTAAAGATTTTTGAGATCATTTCAAAGTGGGTTTTTTTCCAAGAAAGGACATCAGGTTCTGCATCCTAATTTAATTGAGGAGTTTCAGCTTCAAAGAAAAGCTGAAGTTTCAGATACTTTTGTGCTTATTGTTTCCTATAGAAACAGCTTCCAAGCTAGTAACTTTTTCTCTTTTCAATCACTCTTCTCAAGCAGTGTGCTCATATAGAGGGTTTATGTCCTAAAACATGGATTCCAAATGGAATGTTTTGCCTAAGATTCATGTTTTGTAACATTTGACCTGTACATTCCCTAACAAACCTGGTCCAAAAGAGGTCATATGGCTTTTTGTTCTTGCAATTTCACTGGGGTAAATAAGGAAGTATCTAACTAAGTTCAATGGAGTTACAGTGGCATGATATTGTTTTTGGTACTGCTGGGTTAGGTCTTTCATAACAAGTGCAATTAACACCTGATTAATCTGGGAAAAGCAATTTAATAATTAATGAATATTGGAGAGATATGATGTAGGAATGTGAATGCACTATAAATATATTCACTTAAAAACAAATGGGAAAACAAATTAGGGGAGGAAAAAATAAAAAAAAATCAAGGTAAAGACAGTAATGAAGAAGTGTATTTAAAAGTCAAAAAAATTATTTTTTTCAGCATTGTATTTTTGGTGAATACCCAAAAAAAGCCCTTCCTCTTATGTCATGTATTAGTTGCTTATTTGGATCATCCTGAAGAATTGTAGGTTTCCTCCACTAAAAGCTCACTTAGTAAAGCAATGGCAAGCTTCAATTTGCAACCCAATAGATGTACAGGAAATACATGTGGGAAATCCCAAGCTCAAAAATTGCAGCACTAACGGGAGGGGAGGGAAAAGTGTTTTCTTAATTGCTGATTTTCCCATGTTTGATCTCGTATCTGTAGAAGAACAGAAAGTTTGACTATGGCTTTAGATTAGGCAAGTATGCAGAAAACCAAAGGAAACAAATATTTGAAAAATCAAGTACCCTATGTGACATGAACATAGAATGAAGGATTAATTGTTTCCAAACTGAACACATGAAATATGCTCCTCTTCTAAAATAAATGTTTGCAATCCTCACCACAAAGCTGAAAAGAGAAGAAGGGAGGGAAGAGGAATAGGGGTGGGAAGGGAGAAGAAACAAGGAAAAGAGAGGGCAGATCATCTTTGCCTAGTTAAAGCAAAATAAAAGCTGAAATGAGCTTTCTGTTACAGCCTCAGTGATGCTACTTTTGCAATTCTGTTTGGAAATGGAAGAGATAATTGCATTTCAACTTTGAACCCTTGCCATTCATTTCTGTGCTGTGACCTCAATAGTCTGATTGCCAGCCTGTTGAGGTACCAAGAGCAAAACAGTGGGAAATGACACAGCATTTTTTTTTAATTTACTTTATGTTCCTTATATAATTCTGATGGCAGCAGAGCTAAAGTTAATGAACAGTAGTAAAAGCATCTGCTGAAGCTGTGTCAGTAGATTCACCTCTGTGTTCACAACTGCAGCACTGCAAAATTTATCCAAGGTCTCTTTGAAACAAGTTTTTAAATGAGGTGAAAAGTACCAGAATTATACAGCTCATGAAGGAACCATATAGTGTTGTGGTACCATAAATAAATGCTGACATTTCCTCACTAGTAACTACAATAGCAGCGGGTAAAAAAATTTGAAATTCAGGGGGTTAGACTACTATAAAATTTTTACAAGGTTAAGCAAAGTGAGCAACTAGAGCACTGTGAAATGTCCACTGTGCCTTTTAACCAGATTACTGAGGGCAAATATCACCTTCTTCCCCTCAGGGGTGCCCAGACTTTCAAAAGTAAAAGAGAAAAGCCCCATCAGATTAGTTTCTGGGCTTTGCAGCAGGAGGCATTGCTTGTATGTAATTGCTCAGTTTCATTATTCATGGGCAAAGAGCAAAGTGCTCAGTTGAAAGAAATTGGCAAGGTCTGGGGCACTACAAGGAAGATATTTAAGATTTTATTCAATAAAATACTTTATAATAACTTCTGAAAAATTCATTCCCTGAAGGAGGAAATATCAAGCATCTACTTAATTTGTGTGTGCTGATATTGTCATATGCGATCCATGTAAGGATGATCATGGGGGACCAATTGCTTTCTCATGGGAATCACATGTGAAAGGATAGAGAGGGTTTTTTTGTTTCTGCTTTAATTTCAGTGGTTGCTCCTGGAAATTAAATAGTAAAACTGCTCTTATAGCTCAAATCCCCACAAATGGTTCACTGGAATGTTTGTCTTTCTCCCTCATACCAATGTGAACAGTGACACTGGCAGGATAGCAGGATGCTGGGCCAGGGATTGGGAGCTTCTTGATGATTCTGAGATTTGTTCATCAAGATCCTTAGAGTTAAATCCTTAAATAAAAAACTTAAATCCAATGACTCTTGCTTGTCTTCAGTTCACTTGTGGAGCTGGTAATCAGAATAGTTTGGCTTGGGAAAGCTGCTTACCCACATTTGCCTTGAGTCTTCAGTCTGACAAATGAAGATAATTAAAAATAAGAAATGAAGAGCAGACTCATTAAATGCTGGGCTGCATAAAATCAGGTGTAGGTCTAACATAAGTGTCTGCATTATAAAACTGTGACCTTGAGTCCTGCCTTCAGTTGCTACAAATTCCTAAAGTAGATGGGAAGTCATGGACACCCACTTGCCTTCTGCTGGACATCCATAACTCTCTTGGAATGATGCCCAGATGCACCTCAGCTTTAAGACAAGGCATATTGATCACATTCAAATTCATCATGGTTCAGAAACCAGATTTATCAATTTCTCCACTGAGGCCTGGATATAGGCATTGCAAATTGGATTACATTGAAAATACGCCAAATATTTTGACCAAGTTTTGAATATTTCTCTTCCTGCTTGTGCAAAAAATGCAGAGGCATTTCCCTGTTAGAGAATGTTTTAACCTGACACTTGGGGAGGCAGAGGACATGGAGAGAAAATCTAGGCTATGTACCATCTGCCTGCTCTCAATAGGTTCAAGAGCTACATTTTGGCTAGACAACAGTGGCTTCAGGCCCTCCACCCTCCCTTGGGAAACAACCATCATGCTCCTAACCAGCTGACCATACTGTGCATATTGTTTGCATTAGAAACCTAGAAGGTTGAGCCAGGACAGCATTACACAGGTTCCTGGCTCAGGGGATTAGTTTAGGATGCTAGAGTAACACAGAGATGTATCTTCAGGTGAAAGAGGGATTGGGAATAGTTACGTTTTGTGTTGCAAGATAGGAGAGGAGGTCACTCTGTATTATCCCAATATCACTGCCTTACTTGTGCATCATCACTGGGCTGCCCTGAGGAAAATGAAAAAAAGGAAGCCATTTCCATTCAGCATCTTTTAGGAAAGGCCAGAGGCTCTTTGCTTTTATGAATTCTATATAGGTGTAGGCACCTGAAATGGGCTTTATTTAAGAGATTACTCTATTAATGGAGTTTTCCTAGTAAGGAGTTACATGCAATTCCCTGTTCAGCTTTTAGAATTTCCCTTGGAGAAAGAGCAGATTATTTTGGATACTTCTATGATGTACCTTATTTCTCTTAAAAACTGTGTAAGAAGCAGAGGAACTTGCCTTAGTGGTCTGGATTTCAGCCTGAGGAAGGCCAAAACATCTCTTTCTCTGCCAAAGCACATGGGTGTCAATGTGGATCCTGTTTCTGTCTGGTTTTGTTCATTTTAAAGATCAAGTCTTTTAGTTAAAAAAAGTAACTAAAAGCTGTGCCCCACATAGATTACAAATTATGTGGACTTTACAGCCTTAAGAGTGACAGTCAAGGAATATAAAGAGTTTTATCTTCATCATGGTCATGACTCCTGGAATCTATGGAGTAAATACAACCCATAATATATATATATATATGCAGGTGCCGAGATATTAGTGTCAGTCATAGGTGTGCAATGCAGATATGTGCTGGACAGCAGAATGACTGGGTGCTGTTGGGGCTCACAAGACCACTCTTTGGGGTGGTAAGCATGAGATCACGCTGCCTTTTAATTCTCATGTGTTGGAAGCTCCTGGGAATGCAGCTGACCTTGTGTACAGGTTACAGCTGATCAAATGTTGTGCACTGTGGCTTGTGTTTGCTGCAGGTGAAAAGTTGTTATAGGAGAGGAGGCAAGAGACAAGCAAGGAGTTATGGCTCTATTGCTGCAGAGGTCAGGGATCTCCAGTTCTCTGGTCTACATGCTGCTAATCCTTGCAAACAGTGTGTCTCTCTCATTCAGTGGCTTGGAAATTGTAATGGTGACAACATTTTGTCATCTAAAGTTCAAAAAGAGCTCAATTTGGTTTGCAACTTCCTCCAAACTCAGATCTTTACTGTGAAGGAACCAGTGCTTCCTTAGAAAACTGGAACCAACTAGCATTTATTGAACCATGGCAATTATAAATAAGGGATCATTACTTGCAGTTTTATATCCCTTTCATCCTGAATTTTCTGGATGCAGCATAAGGATTCACTAACTCATAGCCTCATGATAGCACTGAGTTTTAGCTGTTTAACAGATCAGTTGATACCAAGAGGTTAAACAACTGGGTTATTTTCACAGAGGGAATAACTGCATAGCCAGCAGTGAAAAGATGCCAGAAATTCTGGCATTATGTACTTCTAAATCACTGTGCATCATTCAGAAGACACTGATAAATATTTGCCTTCCTGAACACTGAGACACACTGCCTTTTACTTAAAGTAATGCCGTGTTCCCCACTCAGTAGTTGTATTGTCTCTTGTAATTCTAAGGCCCCTGAAAGGATATGACTGTGGAAGACATCAGGGGGACATTTGGTGCATTTCTCCGGATTAATCATTCCTGAGAGATATCTGATAGGACAGGCTGTTTTTCAGCAGTATGATGTCCTTAAAGACTCTGATATTAGAGATCCCCTGCCCTCCACATGTAAAACCTTTTCAGTGGTTTTCTCTTCCTGAATTTTTCAGTACTTTTCATAAAGTCCGACCCACAAGGTGTCTGCAATTTAACACTGTTGCTTCTTATTCTATGCTTTATGTCTGTGGGCGCTAGACATTCCTCTTCATCCTTTCATAACAACCTTTCACACACTTGAAAACTGTTATCCTTCTCCTCTGCCTACTCTTCTTTACACATCTTTGAACTCAGGGTCACATTTCCTTGATGTCTGATTGTTATTGAGTCTCTGCAATACTCCTCTAGCTGGTCCAACTTTCTAGAAAATTATTGCCTGAAACCAAACCTGAGGCCTGAGGGAGGCCTGATCACCACGTGCAGTTCACAATAAAACATCTGTTTGGCTGCAGGAGTGCTGCCTCATTAGTTGTTACTTATCTTTGATTCCTGAGGCAACTAATTTCTATCTGAAAATCTGCCTGAGAGTTCACAGAATCATAGAATTACAGAATGGTTTGGGTTGGGAGGGATCTTAAAGATCATCCAGTTCCAAGCCCCCCACCATAGGCAGGAACATTTTCCCTTAGACTAGGTTGCTTGAGGCTCCATCAAACCTGGCCTTGAACACATCCAGGCATGGGGCATCCACAGCTTCCCTGGGTAGTTTGTTTCAGTACCTCACCACCTTCTGAGTAAAGAATCTCTTCCCAACATCTAATCTAAAACTTCTTCAATTTAAAGTAATTTTCCCTTGTCCTATCACTTCATTACTACAAAAAGTTCCTGTCTGGTTTTCTTTTAAGCTCCCTTACATGCTCTGGAAGGCTGCTGTTAGGTTTTCCCCTTCTACTCTCCAGGCTGGACAGCCCCAACTGTCTCATCCTGTCTTCAGAGGAGAAGTGCTGAATCCCTTCATCTGAAGAGAGGATGGTCAGATGGAGCTCTGATCAGCTCCATGGCCCTCCTCTGGGCCACATCCACATGCCCTAGTCCATGTCCTTCTTGTGCTGGGGGCCCCAGAACTGGATGCAATGCTCTTGATGGGGTAATTTGTTCTATTTTTAACTTTTGTCTGTAAAGAATTTTATGTTGTTTTTTTCAGCCCATTCTTGCAACCTGTCAAGATGATTTTTGAATTTGAATCATACCTTCCAATATACTTACAATCCTTCCTATCTTCATGTCAGCTGCAAATTTAATAAGTGTATATTCCATTTCATAGCTCTGATCATATTGCATACACTTTTATAAGATTTAGGAACAGTGAAAGAAATCAGAAGACAATTTGGCAAAAGACTGTGCTCCTGTGTACCACTCAGCTATAGAAAAAGTTTTTGTTTTTTCTAAATATATCTAAGACTTCCATGGTTTTGGTGTTTTTTAAAAACTTTCAATATTTTAACCCTTCTTTATTTTTAGAAATAATTTTTTTAATATTAACTTTTTCTATTAGTAGTTTTTAAAAGTCTGTTATGGGGTAGAGGTACCAGATGTAAAGCACTAACCACTCACACTGTGCTAGCATTTTTAATGTTGTACTGAACTATATAAATCACAAATACAATACAAATTCCACCAATATGACAGAGATTATCCAAAACTGCTGACACCAGCGGTCTCCAGGGGAAAATTTCTATGTGGTCAGTTTTAATCAGTCTTTTCTCTGAAAATTTTATGTAGGCTTCCATTCACACAGGTTAGGGCATCTGCCAAAAGAGTATTTTCCTTGATGTTTATGTAGTTCTGCAAGAGACCTCAGAGGAAGGAATGCAAATCCTGATATGTTTAATTTGCTGGGCCATGGTGACACCTTTTCCATCAGAAACAAAGCTTTCTTGTAATTCAGCTTACGCAGCAGGGTTCGTAAAGCTGGATAATCCCATGACTTTCAGCTGCTAAACCTGTTGCAGATATTTAATATAAAATGACAAGAGCCACCGCTCTTTAAACTATTTTTTTGACACTTAAAAAAATTCTGACCCATCATGAACCAAAACTTACAACAGTGCGTAACAGTATCTTTGTTGCAGATCTTTGTGATTTACATCCATGAGCAATCTGAAGTTTCCTGGGAAGCAGAGGATTTAAACTGGGATTACATAATAATGTTTGTCTTGTTTCTTGCAAAAGGCACTATGGAAACCATTCAGATCTTTAAAAATGTCTTTAATGTCGGAATCACAAATGTCAGGAAAGTAGGTTTCTCTTAACTCTACTAGTCTTTAAAGTTTCACTTATTAATATTTAACTATATTGGCAATTTTTTAAAAGAGATACCCAATGTGAAGTTTTGTTTGCATCCTTGGTTAGTCAAAAAAAAGGAACTTAAATGGACTTTATAACTGTTGAATTCTACATAGGGTCTTGTACTACTTTTGCTTGTACAAGTTATCAGTGTTTTCTGTAATACCCAACAGCTGCTAGACAGAATGCACCTTATTTTTCACCCTCTTTGTCGGGTTTTGGGGTTTCTCCTCCTCACCTGAGATTTAGGTTGGTGGTTCGAGGTGGGTGGTTGTTTGAGTGGTGCTTTTTTGCCCTCAGCCCTCTGAAGCTTTTTGAGTCTGGTGCAAGAATGAAACGGAGTCTGCAAGGTCTTGTTGCCAGGTTTCTCACGTTGTTTATTACTTCTTATCTTACAAATTTCTCTGTGCCTTGCCAAGGTCTTCACAGCAGCTCGGGCACCCGATGGCTCTCTGCTCACGATGGGCTGTCACTAGCTCTTNCAGAAGTTTTTTGTTAGTAAATTATTGGAGGTTTTTTTGTTAGTAAATTGAGTTTCCAATTGTATCTGTGAAAAGATCTAAAGTCCAGGCATTGGCCCTTTGGACTACACTAGCCTGAACTCTTAGCAGACTGAGATGGTAAGTCCTGCTAAATATTTAACCAAAAAGCCCATGGTCCTTTTTCCTCAAAATAAAAGCTGTCACATCAGATGTTCTCCATCTTTAACAAGATATATCCCAGAGCATAATCTTTAATTTTCTTCTTTCAACAACATTTCTGGTAATGTCATTTAAGTCTGTGTTAGAGCATTTTCTAACGCACTGGCAGATATCTTTTAACTTTACCTGAAGTAATGCTAACTAAAGTTTCTGGGATAACTTAATCCTAAGGAAACTGGAATATATTGCCAAAAAGGGGCGTTGACACTTAACATTGTGCATTTCTCTTGATAGAGCCTTATCCAAGATAGCAAACAGTGCCAGCTGAAAGACTAAGTGCATGGAAACACAGAATTTGAGAGGACGGAGCCATAAATAACACTTTAAATATGAATGAAAAGAAGCTCTGGGCACAAGAAGACTTAATTATTTTTCACATTTTCCTCTTAGTAGGAATCTCCAGATCATAGTTGGAATTCATGTTCTTTTTGTTCGTCCTCAGGGATACTGTGGTAGTCTCCTTTTCTGTGATATTTGTTTTCCAAGGTCCATTAAGACTGGACACTCTGTGTAAATTCAATATTAGGTCTAGAGAGACTGTCTGGTATTACAGAGCATGTTGTAACCTCTACAGGGAACTCATTGTTAAATGTGCATAGAAGCAAATGGATCCAGAGCTGCTGCTGTGTTACCAAACCACTTTGTATTCTTGATTCTTCTTCTGTATTCCCCAAGGGTTGGTCAGCAAAATGGTGAGTGTGGGAGAATTGTTTTAGAGATTTGTTGCTGCCAAGAGTGAAAGGAAATTGACAGCCCAAAACAAAACTGAAAAATGTATCTTGTGTTTCTGCAGATAGGAATCATTTTGGAAAGAATCAAGAAGAGTAAAGTTTGATAGTGATTCTTAGAATGAAGTACAAAGGCTTTGAAACTGGCTAAAGTGAAAATAATATGCATTCCCAAATATATTCCTTGCCTTCTAATTTGTCATGATACACCAGCTTAGACAAGTTTTGGCCTTTTTGAAAAATAGTCTAACTTAATTTGTCACATAGATTTTCTGCTATGATACATGAGCTTTGATAATTAAAGGAACAATTGTATGATGACAGGATAACAGGCCTTCTGGATAGGAAGACAATTGGCAGATGCCACGTATCTTGACTTCAACACACGTCTGGACTCTCATGTGCAAGCTTGGGAAACATGGATTGAATTACAAAAATGGTTAGGTGAGTGCGTTGCTCATTTGAGAGATCTGTATTAAAAGAATAGGTGTCACTAATTCCTGATCAAATTAGAGGGATGGTTTGAGTGGGTGTTTACAGGAATTATCCTGCATGGTATGCAGTGCTTTTTCAAGACAGGATGGAGAACACATTTATTATGTTCACACAGAGCACCAGCTGGGCAATATTTTTATGACAAAACAGGATTAGAACTACAACAGTGTTGATAAATTGGACAAATAGCCCAGAAAAATAGAATGTAATTCAATAAGCTAAAAAAATGCAATGCTCTGTCTTTTTGCACAAACAGTAAACCACACATAAGCTGAAGGGTAATGCAGCAAATCTGCAGAAAAGTTTAAAATGAGTCACCAATAGAAATACCACTGGCTGTAAAAGAGAGACAGATACATGTGTGTTTACTCATTAGGTGTTGCCTGTGTTACAACAGTAAGATTTCTAAGTGAGGTTACATCTTCAGTATGTGTCCTGTAGCCAGCTTGGTTGATGGAGAACAAGAAAGATGTAGATTAGCTGGAGAGACACCAAAGAACAGCAAGAATGATGACGATTAAGAGGGCACATTTGGGGAAAAATGAAGGTATTTGATATCTTTGATCCAAAGAGTGGAAGTTTAAATAACAGAAAGCTTAGACGAGGAGGGGGATGAACTCTTCCCTCTGTCTGCCCATTGAATAAGAACAAAGTATCTTAAATTGTGGCAAGGCAAATACAAGTTGAACATACAGAAAATTTTTCCAGGAAGAAGAAAAATTAAGTTCTTGATCAGAGAGTCTGGGGGAGCACTGGAAATCCCACTTGAGAAATCCCTAAAAGATGTTTGGGCAAATGTTTATCAGAAATACCACAAGAATAATTTATCCAGTCTTAGAGTAGACAAATTACTTCAGTTATCTTCTGGTTTTATTTCATATAAATCCAAATTTGTCTTCATTTTTGATAATATGTGTATTCCTTTGGCTGAGATAGTCCTACACTTGACTTTTAGTTTTTCTGTGCTTAAGACACAATGATTAATCACTATTTCTGACAGACTGTCAACAAAAACAAAAGAACTATCTCACTTGACATGTGCCTGACTTATCACAGGATCATGTTATCCATTTTTTTCCCTGATAAATTATAAAGCCATGTGAATAATTACATGTACTTTTGATAAATTATCCCTTTTGGCCTCTACTCTGCCATCAGTTTCGTGTTCCCCCAGGGACATTTCTTTCATGCCAACAAGTCCAAACAGTTAGCAAAATGTATCTGCATCTGGCAAGGACCCTACAGAGAAGAGAACTCTCATAATGGAAACATATCCTCTCTCCCTTCTTCTCTCCTAAGGAGAACAGGCAGCATCTCGAGTAGAGGGATACACGATATTCATTCATTCCCAACCTGCCATTAAAATGCTCACTCTGTCAGCTGGTGATCATGCTGTTATCTCTTTGTTCATGCCAGGGGTCATTCCTGGCTTTGCAAAAGCATGCAGAGAATTCTTTCTAGTTCAGTTATGTCCTAAACTATTACATTTGAAAAGCATTTTCAATAAATTTAGATAAAGACTAAGAATATAGAAATCTAGGCAATAAAAAAAGAGTCTCCTATTGATTTCACCAGGGTTGAATGAGATCCCTTACAGAAAACATCCAGAGCTTAATGCACCGGTTATGGAGTTTTTCTTCCCTTGTAATCAGTGCATTTGGTCTCATATTAATGAAAGCACCTAGAGAAATATATATAAAGAAACAATGAAAGGACATTTTCAGAATGTTGCTTACACCTTCTTTTACTTCTCTTTGAAATATCTGCATTAGACCAAGTAATGAATAACTCAGGCAACCCAATTTTCCAGTGATAAAACCTTTACAGATACTCCACTATTGCAGTCTCTTCTTCTCTGTCTAATGCTATTTAATGTGAATTTTCTGCTGGGAAAGCACAAGTAGCCTAGATAAAATGGAAGTAGTGCAAACTTGCTTGAGAGTCAAACTGAATTTTTGCCTCCTTCTGAATATAATAGTTATATCAGTGATCAGTGACATTTCTGCTTTGCATTTTATACATCATTCATTTCTCTCTTTCCCAAATCCATTTCTATAGTCTGACATATCTGTAAAATACCAATATTCTACAGAACACTGCCCAATGCTACTGTATGCCTAGAATTTCTTTCCTCATACTCACCCATAGACACAAAATCATACAATGCTGAAAATGTAGGAATAGCTGTGATTCTAATTTAACCATTTAAAAAATTCCCTGCTATCTAAGAAAGTTGTTTCAGGCAGTAGTTTGCATTGCACACTGCCAAAGCAGAGCAGTGAAGTGCAAGGTTTGATTTCATTTAGCAAAGATCATTTAATTAGGAGTCTGCTGAAGAGATGTCTGTAAGAAATCCACTTTGACAAAGCTGGAGTGTGTCTGGATTTTTCACCTTGTTTGTTTCTCCTCGTTGCTTTGCTTCCACTGACTAATGTGGTTCCTCAAAGGCTGAGAGATATGTGCTGACAGGTAGATTTTTTTTCCTATAGCCCTGAACTATGTTTAAGCTAAACTTTGCTGAACTAAAATGTTAAGCAAGCATGGAACTTCCGCATGCACTATTCTTTTCAGACAGCTATTATATCATTCTATATTTATTGTAGGTGTACCTGAATCACAAACTGGATGTGGGCAATCATGAGTTGAAAAGAAGTGATAAAAAGCTTTTCCTTCAGCAAGAAGTACCAGAAAAAAGTTTGTTTTCAAAGACTGCAGAGCAGTGAGTGGGTTTAGATACATTCAGGTGGAGCAAATAGGCAAAGTTCAATGAAAATCTTGCCTTTTACGTCTAACTAAGGGATGCAGATAGCATGTTACAACAAAAAGTCAAAGCACATGGGCAATTTGTGAATTAATATCCATCTTGCAAATCCAGCTCAAGACTTTTGTATTTTATATATTCTGAAGAGGATCGACCTTCAACCAGTACTGGTGGGTGACATACCTGCACTCTTCCCTTTGACTAAATTTGCTAAAATTGCTGGGGAAAAGGTGCTCAGCCTTCCTTGCTCAGGAAAGCCATCATTCTGCAGTCTGCCTCTCAATGCAGAGTAAAACAAAATCCCCCAGAGCAGAGGCTGGCTCAGAGACATGTACATTATCATCCCTCCAGGCTGATAAGCACAGACAGCAGTGTGTGAATGAACGGGCCATGCATGCAGTGATTATGCAATACGCATCCGCACCGTCCACTTCGCATTAGCATCACTGCAAGCATCTTATCAGCCTGGGCTGCTTCACAAATGAATGCTGCCAAGCTGCTGGAATTATCTGCACAGTCAGATACTCATTTTTAGCTTTTTCATCATGGCTGAAGACAGCTCCACTTGATCTCAGCAAAGTTATTTTAAAATCTGAGAGTTTGCCAATGTTTCTTTTTAAAGAATCACATCTAGTGTGACTCATTACTCCTGGATTTCATTTGTCAGAGCAGCCAAGTAGTCTAGCTTTTACATTCCCAATGGCCATTATCTCTGTTTGCTAACAGCTAAATGGCTGATGCATGGATACACATTATTCCTGTGTTTTCTTGCAGAGAGAGATCTTTTGCTGGAAACAAAACATTAAAACGAGGCACTAGAATATGCTAATCTGCAGATTTTAGAGAAAAAACAGTTATTGATTGAAAACACATATACAAAGGATATTTTAATGACTACTAGCTCTAAGGAGTTTATTCATTGGATTTCTTAACTTTTAGATTACATAATGGATGTGTTGAAATAGAGTCTTGTGCTACTGACACTATATGTTAAATAATAATTTCAAGCAGCAATCAATATGTTAATTCTAAATACAACAGCTGGTTCCACAGAATGATCTTTATTCATCAAGCTACTGCTAGAGCCTGCCTACAAGTAAGTATGTGAAGAACCTGTACGTGTTCAGCCATCCGTTTAAGCCAGTGAAGTTGGTTCTACTGGCCATTGAGTAAACCTGATTTTAGGCAAATACTTCAGTGAGTTAGGGTCTGAATCATTGTAAAATTGAGCTGAAGAAACCATCTGATTAACTAATGTGGAGCCTGAATCACATAATTATAAGATCACGCACTGCTGGGGTAGAATTCATTAGCCAACATTAGAGTTACCTTTTGATAAGCACAAAGAGTAAAATAATTGTTGCTCCATTAAATAGATGTACTACAGTTTGTGCACTTCATGTCTGTTCTACGGTGCTGCAGATGCTTTCTGATTAGCAGTGAAACATGATGATGATGATGATGATCTACAGTTGCTCAGAACAATTTCAAGGGATAATTAGCTCAGCAGAGAAAATTCCTACCACTACTACAGGAGGTCAAAGCAAATGTAATTCAAAATCTTTCAAGCCACCGAAATTTCACTTTTATAAAAAGATCCTCTCTAATATGCTCCACAAGATTAGCTTCAACAGTAAAAAGATACAAATTTTAAAAATTTTACTGTATTCTTTACATTATTTTTTTTTAATAAGCAGTTTACCTTGAGTATCCAGTGTACTGTAGTACCTTGCTGCTAATTGTAGATCTATCCGTGTGATTGATACTGGGCCAATTTTGAGTTGATAGATGTGATTTAGGCAAGATTTCACTCCCAAAAACAAATAAGAGCATCTTCTAAGGTATGGAAATCCAGACAGTGTTGAGACAAAGCAATTGCACATGAATGTGCAGCTACATCTGGAGCACAGCTGTTGAGTGGGGTTTGCAATGAGCCAGGCAAGCAGAAATTCCATTGTAGTATGGCAAGGAGTTATGGTAATACCGCTACCATAAATGTGCATGGTCCAGTCACATAAAGACATGATTTAATCTTTGAAAATGGTACATTTTAAAATATAATATGAATATATTACTTGGAAGGAAGGGCAAATAAAAAACCAGCAATATTAAATGGTTGGTTAAATAGATAACATTCGCTTGTGATGACAATAAAGTGTTGTCATCAAAGATTTTTTGTCATTTGAAAAGATTTCTTAACTAGACCTCTGATGATTGTATTTTAAAAAATAAAAAACACTACCGTGTGCTCTGTGCAATTAAACTACTTCTCTGCTGTTGCAAATTAGTGTTTTAAGGTCACGTAAAGATTCACCAGCGAAAGCATTATTTTCAGTACAAAAGCAAAAGCACAACAAAGTTCATTAGAAAGGTTCACTGTACTATTCACTAGATGGTTAAAGCACACAGAGAAAAGGACAGCTAATGTCTAAAATTAATGTATCTAAAACCAAAATCAAACCAAAAATAACATGGAGGTGTGGGGTGAAAAGGGTAAGGACAGGAAAATGAAGGAAAAAAAAGGAATAAGGAAGACCCTCCTGTTGAGTCACAAGGCTAAACTAAGCCCCAGACTTGACCAACAGTTTAAGCCTAAAGGTTTAAAAGCACTTCAACTTAACAACACTTAATTGATAGCTCCAGTTAAACAATTTAATAAAAGCTTCATGTGGAATTTATGATAGCACAACAGCAACTCACTGACAGGCGTAACTTAAGAATCCAGGAGAGCAGCATTCCATTTGCTAGAGCATATTCACACTTGCATGCACACAGACCTAGAGACTAGGTCCAAGGTATACCTGTGAATAATTCCCCTTGAATTCAGTGAAGTACTCATTTCAGAGGTCCTTGCATCTTCTGAATGGCTGTAGGGTTAAGCTTNTAAGCCTAAAGGTTTAAAAGCACTTCAACTTAACAACACTTAATTGATAGCTCCAGTTAAACAATTTAATAAAAGCTTCATGTGGAATTTATGAGAGCACAACAGCAACTCACTTACAGGTGTAACTTAAGAATCCAGGAGAGCAGCATTCCATTTGCTAGAGCATATTCGCACTTGCATGCACACAGACCTAGAGACTAGGTCCAAGGTATACCTGTGAATAATTCCCCTTGAATTCAGTGAAGTACTCATTTCAGAGGTCCTTGCATCTTCTGAATGGCTGTAGGGTTAAGCTTTGAAGAGTGAGCGATATCAGCCCCAGCTCCACCATCCTTGTTTGACAGTGATTCTGCAAGTATATCAAACCTGAGAGTTTGCCGGCTCTGAGAGGAGTCCCACACAGAGGACATTGCTGGTCACCTCCTACTGTGGTCCAAGAAAGCTCAAAGGGTCTCATTTAGGAACACCGTTTGCAAGGTCGCAAGAAGGTTGGCTTTAGTCATGATAATTTTTCATCCTGGCCGTAATTCAGGTTGTTAACTTCCTTTGAAAGTTCACTAACAAAAATGTTACTCCATTTGGGCTGTTATTCAGGCAAGAAATGTAAGTTTCCAAGGCTGTTCATTAAAAACAGGAGCTTGTTAGTGTAAGGTCGTGGAAGCAGACAGTGTTTCTGATAAGCTCTAGAGGAGCTTAGCCCAGGTGCTGTTCATCAAGGCTGAGGCCTAATGAGCATTTCTGAGATCAGAGTGTGGCCCCAGGGAGCAGGGGCGGGGGGAACGCACCACCACATATGCTCATGGTATAAACTAACATGAGATTAGAACATTAAAACTTGGAATAATTCAAGCATCAGTTACAGATCCCTTCCAACTTGAGACATTCTATCGTTCTGTGATTTGTGATTCTACGAACAGTTCTAAGTCAAAAGGCTTTCTGTGTGATTTGGGAGTCAGCAGAATTTACGCACTTCAAATGCCAAAAAAGGTCATGTGTATCGACATGCTGGCATATCCATAACACGAAGTGAGCACTTTTCAGAGGATACACAGGCATGGCATTTTCTGATCAAGCACGCTGATAAATGTCTGGACTTCAGGCATCACCTGTCTGCTTAGAGTGTCTTGCAAACCATTATTTGAACAGACTGTATCTAACCTTGAGAGGGGCCTGTCTGTGGTCCTGAACACACACCTTTGTCTTGATAAGTCTCCAGTCTAGCTGTGACTGTGCTAAATATCTGGCTACCATTTTACATTGGGTATTCATAATAAGGAGGAGTAGAGAGCTTAAACCCTCTTTAATCCCTCAGTAAACCCCTGCATTGTTTGCATCTTCTCACCAGGGTCAGTTCTCCCTACAAGTGGGTTGATGTGGTATTTCAGCATTTAATTTACAGAGAAAGCAGCTGATAAATTGGACCACGGGGGGAAATCTGGGCTAGGACGAAGATAGAAGACAAAAAGGCACTCTTAATCTTAACGGAACACAGTCCCAAAGTTTAAATGTAAAACCTACACCTTGGAACCCAGGAAGAGAAAGAGGGAGAGACTCCCCGTGTGGGGAGTTTTAATCTCTGGGGAAAAGGGGGAGGGGAGGGGACGTCTGTTGACCAATGGGGACTGAACCACGGGGAGGGGAAAGATAGGGAGTATCAGGTGAAGGAGGTGCAAAGGTTTATGGGAAAGTGCAACCAATATTTTGTGTATACATATAAAAAAAACCCAAAACACCCTAGTGCAATCTAACAAAGTGAACTAACTACTTTATGCAATACAATAAATTAATTTCTAATACGACAGCCCTGTATTGCAGGATAAAGCTGATGGAGGGGCAGTGTAGCTTGTGGGCAGCATGGCACTAGCATTCAGGGGCTGTGAATCCTCTGCCTGGCTACAGTGCATCTTTTTTTCTGCTGAGTGACCTTGAACACATAATTTGTCCTGTTATAATATGAATAAGATGATTCAGACTTCAATTTAAAACACTTCAAAATCTATGCTTGAAAAGCTCTTATGAGCATTAGCTATTATTGAAAGCAGTGCTAGGATCTGCACCATGTCCCCTCTGTTTCTGCATCTATTGTTCCTTAACTTCATCGCTCCTTTTGTCTTCACTCCTTTGCCTCCCACAAACCCCTTCCCATAATCAACCTTCATAGACTGCACTCAAAATAGACCCCTTCATCAGCCTGAAATAACTACTTCGGTTTAAGGCAAGTAAAAACATAGAGAACAAGTCAGTAAACAAGCTGATGATTTTCCCCAGTAATCCAAAGCAATTATATAAACTTACATATGATCCTTGTGCTCCCATTCCTCCTGCAGTCCTTCCTCTTTCCTTCTCTGTTGTTTTGCTATTCTTCTTACTTGACATGCTACACCTGTTCGAGTCCAAGTGGCCTGAAAGGCAAGGGATGTACCTTTTTATCCTTACTGTTCCTTACATACAAATGTAGGAATGAACATTACACTTGAAACATTTTCTGAACACTTTGATGATTTACTGTTCTGCATCTTTGTAAACACTTGGTTTTCTCCTCTGCAGCAAATCAACTGCCTCTTTTGGATCTTTTGTCACTGATTCTTTCTGTGTGTTGCAGTTTTCTCTGCTGCAAAGCTGAGATGGATTCTTTTGAAAGCATTTGCTTCACACTCATTTATTTCTTGCAGAGTCATATCACCCCAGGGCTTGATTCTCACTGCCTTTTGCAAATAGTTGCTCCCACTACTTGGAGCTACTGGTGATTTTTTCCTGCTCTCTCTGTCTCTGTGGAGTGTGGGTTTTCCCTTGAGAGCTGTACCTGATTTCTCAAGAAACTAAAAGTTGCAACTGCAAGAGAAGGAGCAAGGGGCTGTGTTGCAGCCAAACCCCTAAGGAAGATGACCACAGGGTGGCACTTCCCCAGGACACCTCTGCAGGTCAGGACTTCTGACTAGGATTTTTTGTAGTGGTATAATGATGTTTCCTCTCCCTCCTCTACTCCTGGAATCACTAATATGCTGTCAATATATATTTTATTTCTAACATAAAATGGCCGAGAACAGGGAAGTAAGGCTTCCTGCCATGAACCTCAGAATTAACATTTTCAAATAAGTATCCAGAAAGACTCCTGCAGACCAAGAGATCACCATTATTTAATAGCACACTTTGCATCTACTTCTATTCTTAGAATCATAGAATTTTTTGGGTTGGAGGGGACCTTAAATATCATTTAGTACCAAACTCCCTGCCATGAGCAGGGGTACCTTTCATTAGATCGGGGTGTTCAAAGCCCCATTCAGCCTGTCCTTGAATACCTCCAGGAATGGAGCATCCATAGCTTCTCTGGGCAACCTGTGCCAGTGTCTCACCACTCTCAAAGTAAAGAATTTATTCCTAATATCTAATCTAAATCTACTATCTTTTATTTTTAAACCATTAGCCCTCATCCTATCACTATGTTTCCCGACAGAATGCACCCTATCTTTTCTGGAGGCTCCCTTTAAGTCCTGGAAGGCTGTAATAAATAAATTGTTCCTCTCCAAATCTTAAGTGAAAGGCAAGAGATTTATAGAACCTGAAGAGAAACCAAAGTTCACTTATCTCATCACTTCTGGATTGCTCTTAGTGATACTGTGGCAGATTTGAATCCTTTAGACTGAAGTGTTACATACACAGATTCTGGCATAAACAGTAATAGAAAAGGCCATGTAAATATTTTTGTATTATATTTATATAAAGATAATGACGAGTAGAAGTTTCACTATATCATCTAGCCAGAATGCATTAGGTAGTAGAGCTACACAATTCATTTATTTTAGGCTCTTCTTTGAGCCACATAAGGTGCTCTTTTTAATTTTCCTTCCTTTCTCAGGTGTGTGGGGTGGTTTTTTGGGGTTTTGTTTGTTTCGTTGGTTGATTTTGGGGGTGTTTTTTTGGTTGTTTGTTGTTGTTGTTTCTGTTCTTGTTTTTGAGTCCTAGTTTCTAATGCAAACAAAAATTCAAAGTAAAATTCAGTCCAAAATGTCATGCTTACTTCAGGTGCTGGACCTCTCTTGAAAGACTTACCTGGTTCTTCTGGCGCATTTGAGAGTCTTCAGGAGCTCTCCCATGGGATATTTGTCTGCAGAAAAGGACTGAAAGAGGTGAGAGGACATGTGAAATACATCTATATACAAAAGATTAAAACAGAAAAAGACATTAGCTGTTTCCTTTCCTTGACCATGTATGGCCATTAGCTTAATTGTGTTAAAAAGTAGATTAGACTTTAGAAAAAGATCTAGCTATAAGTGCAGGGAAAACTGGAATAAACTACTAAGGAAACTGATATTTCTTGGCAAATTTCTATGAAACAGAAATATCTGTCAGAGGTGATTTAGTTACCTTTACCTTACTGCAAAGATATAAACTGGACACTAGGAGGTCCCCCTCTGCTCTTCCTTGGCTTCAAATACAAATTGGCATTGAAGACACTTCATCACCAGTCTTTAGCTCCCAATAGCATTGTACATGGCTCTAATTGGTTTAACTATTCCAGAAAAACACTCCTGCCCTTATTTTTAAAGAGGCAAGCTTCAGAAATCTGTCAGTGAAATAAAGCCTGAAAGAGAGCATTCCATCTGGGGTAACCCTTTTTTGCCGTATGTCAGTCCCTGTGAAATGTTTTATGTATGTATTCTTTGGAAATCATCTAGCAGAAACAGCTGTGTGTGCTGCCCACCTGCTCAAGCCTACAATCTAGTGTTATTTCAATTAGATTTGATTGCAGGAAAAGTTTATGAAACAGCTATCAATGATTTCATGCCATCTGGCTTCCGCTTTTCTTCTGTTTAGAGAGACCCTGTGTTTACATTGATTGGCCTTCTATATATACAAGCATGATTGAGTTTTATTATTCTTTTTATTTGTCTGATAGCAATGTGCTTTGTGCCTTGCAGTGTGCTGTACAAACTTACAACGGAAGAGAAGCTGTAAAGATTTCATGTCATGAAGTTTGGATCAGACACACGAGGCTTCAGCTGAGAACACACCAGAAAAGAAATTGTATTTTAAAAAACCTAGTTTATTAATTAAGGTATATCTTTTTCTACAGAGGGTAAAATGACTTGGTTTTAGCCATGTAAAAGCTAAGTTCTCAAACAAGACAGTAATTTGGTTCCCTTCCAGAGTCAACAGAAGGAGACATAAACTTTATCAGGAGGAATGGATCCAAAGCCATGTCTCAGCTGAAGAGGATTGCCTCTGGAGACACTGCTTTCCTCTGTTCATTATCATGGCAGACTATCATGGACAGGCAGCCTAAGATGGGCTTACCTTCTCACCTGCTAAAAGCAGAGATGAGTTTTCCTTGACTACTGGAGTCCTTGGCTACTTTTAAACTCCTCAAATTACAGAAATATTCTCTTTGGTTATTAAATGTTTTCCAATTAGCTATTTTTCCTTTGATAAGATTTAGAAGTTTAGTCTACTCCCAGGTGCAATATGAACATAAGTCTTTCAAAATCTGACATTATCTTCTTTCTCCTCCCAAGTGCTTGGTGTTTCTGCTGTCTGTGAGGATTTGGTACGTAAAAATCAACCTGGAAGTAGGTGTTCCATTGGTAGAACAAATTCATCTTCTAGCTTTGACCTGCATTCAGTTACGACAGGCTTTAACCCTGGTGTAGTTGAACTTGACATTTCAAACAACAGCTGAAAAGTTCATCCCTGTTTGGACAAACCAGCTCTAGGAAATGACAGTTCAAACTCACACTACCATCTTGTGTGTTTGTGCCTCCTGAGAGGAACCAAATTTAGGTGCATGTGTTGACTTTGGAATTAACACCATCTGCTCACACTGTGCCTGCTTAAGATTTGCTTGTGCCCCTTGCCTCTTCCTTCCCAGAAGGATGACATGCTGTGTGGGGCTTGCAGGTGGTCTGGGCATATGCTAGGCTGTCAAACTCAGTGGTCTGGAGGCATCCCTACTCTTTGAAAATACTTTAACCTTTTGAAATTCCACAGAAAGGGCTATGATACCATTAGAGGGTCCAAACCTCTTCTATATTGTAATTACAGTGTTTATTCCATAGCTGTGTGCCTGGCTAAACTAAAAGTAGCAGAATAAAACTGTAAAAGCTCTGATGAACAGCATCTCCCTTTATTTTCTATAGTGCCCACTACAGTGGGGATTTGCTCCTGACTTTCATCTCTTTGTGTGACTGCAGCATAGATGTCACTGCTGTTTCTATTTAAACCAGTGTGCAGGCATATAATGAACCTTCAGTGGAAATTAGCTGTTTCAACACCTTGCACCTGGCCTCTGGTTCTTGCAAGCTGAGATCCATGCTATCTCATATGCCCTGCTGTCTTTTAGAAACAGATTAAGAACCTTAAAATTTTATATGTTTTCCTTACTTTCACCATGGCACCAAGTTTCAAATGTTTTTCTGGGAAAATTAAAAAATGCACAGGCCATCTGGAGTGGAAAACAATATACTGTTACCACATTTTTAAACCAAATATTTGAAGAAAGTGAACAATTCTCTTCAAGCCAAATGAAAATGGGGGAAGCAGCAAACATATTTGCTTTTGCAGATTTCCTTATGAATTATTTACTACTTTACTAAAACAACTTATGCTAATAATATTCTAATAAGCAGTGCAGGTCTGACTCATGTTCTGCTGAAGAGATATGTGAGGAGAGCGTAGGAAACTTTGCTGTAGACTCCCATAATTCTCTGGAATACAAATGGTATAATTACCCCAATACTGCTGAATTTATATGAATGTAGGCAGCTGTAGAGCATAGCTTCCACATACTTACAAGAATATGTTTAAAGAGTAGCTAAATACTGATTTTACCATTATTCTTCTATATTTTTATTATAAATTTGCATGACCACAGCACATAGTGGCCAGACTAAACTGTAATCAGTGTCATCAGTAAAAAGACCATGTCTGCAAGAACCTTTACAGGTAAAACCAGTGAGCCCTGTTCTGGGAAACACAAGGTGCTGCAGCATGGGTACATGCACACTAACAACCTTGAATAGATGTTGCAAGTTCATTGTTTACAGGAGTGGTGGCACCCTGCTGTATTACAATCAGCTGCAAGATTTTTTTGTCTATATATGTGCAAGAACATCGAGGCACCTAAATCTGAGACATTTCAAACCAGGGAATTAGGAAGATGAACAACTTATGGTCTATCTGAAATATGGTGATTTATTCAAACCTATTTCATGAGGCTGTGCAAGAGCCAGGTCTTGACTCAGACTTTTTAAGTCCTTACTCAGAACTTTGCCCCAGGATGAATCCTCTTGTAATCAGCAATGCACTTTGAAACTAACTGCTTAGAGTCTAATTATCATCAGATCAATTCCTGTAGGCTCAGAAATATAAAAAACTAAATGTTATTTTGGTTCTGAAAGTGCTAAGATATACGCATGTGCTTAATGCAAATCCTCTGGGCTCAGTGGGACAGATCATATGTTTAAAGTAAGGAACATGGCTAAATCTTTGCAGAAGTGATACTTAATGGTAAAAATTTTAAATCTCTATAATAATTGGCTGCTCTCCATTCTGATGAATGTAGCCTTCTGGAAAAACGGAAGACACCCCACCACCAACACAGAAAATAGCAACCCTGACAACAAGCTAATACAAAGAGTCTGAAAGAAATGCATTATTGTCATGAAAAGAAAATCAGCAATACAATTGGCAATTTAAAGAATGGAGACATCATTAAATAAATACATGTGCAAAGCAGAGGCTAGTAGTACTGCCAAAAATAGACCTGCAGAATATGGAAGTGATTGAGCTATTTCATTAGAAAACTTCTTCATACATTGGGTGCATCTGATCTTAGATGTGCAGTAGGAATCAGCAGCATTTGTCATGTATAGATGTATATATATGAGATTATAGATACATATAATCTTGGACAGCATGCTGAATAAATTCAAAGTGGAGGGAAGTGAGTAAGAATCAGTAAAATTAATCTTAGTCCGCTATGTGTAAAAAAATACAAAGAAAACTTTTGTTATAAACCTCAAGCCATTATGGTTTTTTTAGCAATTTAAAAATCATCTCATATTTGTCAAGATATGAAAAATGGTTCATGAAATATCTTGAGTAAGTGAAGGTTTATATATAAGTCTCCATTGAACCCATGCAGGTCTTTATTTTTCTGCATGGTTTCAGAGTGATATGAAATAACAGTTTGTGGCTTGACACTTTGAGTTGTGTTTCACCTCAGGAGGTTTTTGTAACTCTGGATAGATCTTCAGCTGCTGTAAATTTTATTCCAGCTGAGCATCTGGTCCTTATTTTCATTGGTTTTATACTAGCCAAATTAATAACAAAACTGTGAAGAAATGTCTACATAAAATAAACATGTTATTCAAAATATATTGCTGAAGAAGAATTGTTTAAAAACAGATGCTGGATTGTCCTATTGAATCTTTTCTTTATTTTGTTACATTAGACATTCAAAAATTAAACAGAATGGGGAAAAAGAGAAGAACATGAGGAGTATACATCTGGAAGGCAACTGAGAGCAAAATTTACATATATCACAACATCTCTAACTTACAGAAATACTTGCTTTTTCAAAAATATGTGTGGCTCAGAAACTCTTAACTAATACTACACTTTCTGTTACACCCAAACCAGAATAGAATAGAAAATTACAGTTGGGAGGTACCTACAACAACCATCTTGTCCAACTGCCTGACCACTTCAGGGCTGAACAAAAGTCAAATCATGTTTTTCAAGGACATTGTCCAAATGCCTCTCTAACACTGACACACTTGAGTCATCAGCCACATCTCTGGAAAGCCTGTTCCAGAGTTTGACTACCTCCTCAGCAAATAAATGTTTCTAAAAGTCACACCTAAACCTGTCCTGATTCAGTTTTGAACCATTCCCATGTGTCCTGTCACTGGATACGAGGGAGAAGAGATCAGCACCTCCCTCTCCACTTCCACTCTTCAGGAAGCTTCAGAAAGCAATGAAGTCAACACCTAGCTTCCTTTTCTCCAGACCAGACTAGCCCAGAGTCCTCAGATGCTCCTCACAGGACATTCGTTCCAGACATTTCAACAGCTTTGTTTTCCTCCTGAACACTCTTCTTGAATTAAGAAATGACCCCGAGCTTTAGACTACAGGAATAGTATGACAAGTCATGCCATTCAGAAGTAGTAAGTAATAGATGGGAGTCCCAGGCAAGAAGAACCCCATTCTGATGATGAGCAAGTTTAGGATGCTTAAAAATGCACAGTGAGCTTCATAATATGCTTGTGCAGACAGTGAGTGCTTACAAGGAGATTAAGGTAAATGTTTGTTCAGGTGAGTAAAGATGAGATTTCTTGACTTTCTATATGCGTCCCAAATTCCCTTTGAAACAGACTGAGTTACAGGTAGCGTGAGAAGATGAAGTGGAGGCATCTCTACCAGAACAGGCTTCCCATCTTCACATATTGGCCTTCCTCAAAAGTTTGCTCACTGGTGTGTGAGAAACAAGGGCTGAGAAGTCATTACAGTCTCTTCCTTAACTGGGGTAGTATCTAGACTTTCAGGTTATACAAGGGGTAGATTCTCTGGAGCTTTTCTCCTCGTTGAACATATTTTTTCTCATGGTTCTAGTGAAAGAGAACTCCCAAAGTTTTTTATAGAACAGGAAAACTTGTGATTGCAACTGAATTCTTACATGGGATGGGAGATGGTTTAATACCTGGAGGAGCGGTGTTGCTCATGGCTTCTCATCTAGGCCTTTTCCAGAAATGACTGGAGGAATCAAAATCTCTAAGCAAATCCAAAACAGAGAATTTCAAATTGTTCCTCACCTTCAAGACAAGCAAAACTCCTTACCCTTTGTACCTCTGTCATGTTTACTTTTAAAAGATGCCTCTAAGTAAGAAGGAACCAAAGAACCTTGGAGCTCACTCTTCCTAATATTTAAAGCATTTCATCTGTTAAAAGTAAGTAAGACTGTCCTTTGAAGAAAATGCTGAGTGGCATGTCACTCTGCCTTAAATCTGAGCTGAAAAAATTCAATTAGCCATGAGGAAGGATAATGCTAAAATATGTACTGCAGTAAGAGGACCAGCAGAGAGAGGGCAATTTAGAATGATAGCTACATCAAGCACAGTAGATTAAAAATTTAGCAGTTCTGCTGATGAATGTCCTAGTTCAGATTTTGAAAACATCTATGAACTTAATTTTCCACTGATTAAATAATCATTTTATAAACCGTGTATAATTCATGTAATGTTAACTCAAAAATCTGGTGACATATGACTGCAGCGCAACAGTTAACTCCTGCCCAGTGAAATAGGACTTGCAACAGACCATTAGCATGAGCTGGACAGGGTAAAACCCTTGATCTTGGCTGCCTAGTGCCTTCACATTTGTCACTGTCACTGAACATAGAAGTATATACATCATCTGAGTTACTCCTTCCGGGTTAAATCCCCATTTCAAGTGTTTCCAAATAAGAGTCCTTAGCAGTGGGTACCTGAATCCAAGGTTCAGCACCTTTATACAAAACAGGCACTTGAGAGATGCTGAACAGCAATTGATCTCAGATAAATCCTTAAGAAGTAAGGTGTAATCATCATTGATTTCAAAGAAAATTAGTGCCCTCTAAAGTGTAAAACTGCAATAACCCAGGTTACTCTTCACTGACTTCATCCCAGATGATTGTGGTAGCAAATTATAGTACATCCTGGAAAACAGCTCAGTTTTGCTGCAAAAAATTGCCACTGAAGTATAGCATAGAATCATCTATACTTCTCAGACAGGTAAGGGTATTGCCTTGTTAAAATGTACGGCAGCAAAATTATGTATCAAAAAATAGTCACAGAGATAGCCAGGCAAGACAGATTATGAATTGTAGGGATAGAGTGAGTTTTGACTTCCACCTGCCTTGATGAGAAAACTCAATGGGACTCAACAGAAAAGTGTGAATATAAAACCAGTGGAAATTAGGAGATAATTGCTAATTATTAGAAAAATTGGATTCTGGAAAGATCACTTTAGTAGAGTCTAAAATAAAGCTCAGTAGGTCTACAAAATGAGTGATATGGTGTAGAAAGACATAGTGAGGGGCTGGGCTCAGAGACCTCAGAGACTGGTTTTCAGTAGCATGGTTTGAATAAACCTAAATAAATGTAGTTGGGTTTAAATAAACAAGGCAAGAGCAACAGGAAAGTTGAAGAGATTGTTCTGCACACATCAAAATAGCAAGGATTTTGAAAGGTCAGAATAAATATATTTTAATTTCATATATTGAGCAGAAATATAGAAAAGCAACTCTTAAAGAATATCAGCACAAGAAAGAATGCTTTAAAATTCTGTATGATTTCAAGCGTTCCTAAATATAATTTTTAGAGTTCTTCTCCACTCAAACATGCTCTTATTTACACTATAACTGATGTGGAGTGATATAATCTCTTTGAAAGAAAATGGGAGAAATTGATATCCTAGTTATAACTTTTCTAAGTGTTCTTGGTGTAAATCCAAATAAAACCCAACAAAGATGGACTGGCTCACAGCTTTGAAATGTGCTTGAACTTTGCTGTAAATATTGAAATTACATCTGCCTTGCAGTTTTGCCTGGGTGTCATTATGAGGTGTTAGTTTCACTGATGCTGCAAGGACTGTGAACTCAGATTAAAATTAGTGAGAACTTTGACATGCACATTTGCAAAAAATCCTCAGTGCATTGTAATGCAGTTTTGGCTCTGCCTTGCACCTCTGAGGACCCTCATGTATTCTACAATTTGGAGGCAGTAAAGAAGCCAAAAACACACTTGTGAAAAAAAGGCAAATGTATGTGCATTACACTTCTCCAGAGAATGCTGCAATTGCTAGTATGTGGGACTTCTAATGGCCAAGATTTCCAGCAGCCCCTTTCCTGTTTTCTTCACCTCCAATTGATGCCAAAATATCTTATTTTCCTCATGCTGTAGCAGATTTCATGGGTAATTTCTGTACTTGTCTTGCTCTGGAGGCTATTAAAAGCTTGGAGGAAAAGCATATTGACTGGGAGGTTTTTCTTGGCTGAGGCTCATAATAGTGAAGCAGTGCACCCACGTAATCAGGATCCACCCTCACAAGTTTAAAACTCAGTCTAAAATCCGCCAGGCACTCAGGGGAAAAGCACATAATTTAATACACGTCAGAATTGCATGCAAGTGGCTAAATATAGTGAAATATTATCAATGTGTGCAATGTAACAAGTGAGCCAAGCTCATGGAGCCCAAGCTGAGTCCCTGAGCAGCAGCTGAGTGCCCTGCCTGTTACTGCTGAGGGCCAGCCAGTCTGCAGAGTCAGGCCCCCAGAGCCCTTGCTCACTTGCCTTTAAGACACATACTGACTGATAAAAGTTTATCCTCCATTCACTCCCCTTCTTGATAATGCAAGTTATCAGTCTCCTGACTGTGATTTATACCCTGCCCCTTGTTCAGAGACATGAAATGAAAGTGATTTCTCTCCCTGAAGATGAGTGGAAATGTTTAGATTGCAGATGTTCCTTTGCTCAGATGGGTCTCTGCTTTCAAAACCACCTTTTTGCTCATGGAGGAAGCAACATGTTCTCAGCTAAATGCTACAATGCTTGTTCTGTCACCAGGTGACATCATGTTGCCATGGCAATGCTTGGCAGCTTTCATAGACGATTTCTGCATTTCAGATAATGGAATTTAAAAGGGGTTTGGTCTGAACTTTTCAGGGTCATTTCAAAACAGAAGACCCTGTTTTATCAGTTTCAAGGAAAGGTGGTGGGGCAGGGGGAAGTGGAATCCAAATCTCAAACTAGGCTATAGCAAGCAAGCTAGGGATAGCTCATGTAAAACTGAGAGGATCTGACCTTCAAGGTGCGCAAGGTATCCCCTCCACCCATCTACTTCTTTGCTTAAGCTTGAGCTGAGATGGTGCTGGACTTTTCACTTATAGGCATATGTCCTACAGCACACACATTTACTCACAAATTAATAGCTATCATCTGTCATGTAAAATGGTGTTTCAAACTTACATCACTGACTTTTACCAAGAGGTTTCCTCATCACTAGCTGACATTCTCGGGAGGATCAGGAAGTGCTCTGAAAAATCAGTGGCTTCTTCTGAATAATGGGAACATCTGCTTTGAAAGTGATGTAATTTCATCAGATCAACTTTTTGATATATGCTGTTTTGTACTCTGTTAGATGGCTAGAACTTGATTTAAAAAACCGTGATGGTATCTGAAACTCATAAAATAAAATAATTATAATCTGAAAAGTCAGGTTGGAGTTTATGAATTTCAGGACAAAAGCATGGCGTCATGGGAAGTTTGATTACTTTTATTAGGCAATAGAAAAATCTATGTTTTCAATATTCAACTTGCTACATTATTGATCACACGTGTACATTCTGATTTTGAGAACAAAGGAAAAATTACTCAGTGTATGTCGCAACCCGCCTAGGCCTCCAGCTGGATCTTCGGGGGCAGCGACCTTCCCTAGCGAGTTGCCTTGAGAAAGGCAGCCTCAGTCCAGGTGGCGCAGACACCCTGGTGGAATGATTTCAGCCTAGGATTGATCTCAGCTCATAAGTGATTTCAGCTCGGCTTTGATTTCAGCTCAGCTGTGAGCATTGAGCCTGTTAGCTGTGACTGGGCTCTCCTGTCCAGACAGCTTCTTAAGTGGGGCTAGTCCGAGGCGGTGCCGAAGAGAAACACAGGAGCCAGGATCGATCTCCCAGATCCTTCTTTACTCTTCTTCAGCCAACATCGCAAAGTTGCAGAGACAGCCGCTGGTCTGGTCTTTATACACATGAAAAAAGGGGCGCGGCCTTACAAACAACCAATAGGGTCAGGGATTGAAAACTTTACCCAATCAGGGAGAAGATTAATAAACAAATCAGGGGATCAAAACTTGGACCAATGGGAAGGGAGAACTGGGGTACAGAACAACAACCAATCATGAATCTGGTAATTAACATACAAGGAAGTGCTTTAGATATTCAACTGGCTAACTTTCTTAAACTCTTGTGGCCCTCCAAGGGAGTGCTGAATGCACTACCTTGTCTGGGTCTTCCTTGGGGGCATGGGCCTCCACAAGTGTGCATTTAAGGCAGCCAGAAGATAACAGATTCTTACAAAAACTATTAGGAATTCCTAAATTCTTAGGAATCTTTCTTTCAAAAGAGCCTTCAAGTAGAAAGCGTGCAGGGCAATTATGGATCTATAGATCTGGGCAGCATGCAAATGAAAATGCATAACAAGCAATAATAAAGTTAATCACCAAAGTTCTTGCCTTTGGGTAACTGAAGTTTAATTGCTTCTCATTTTTGCTAACACTTAAAAAAAAACCAAGGGAGACTTCAACAATATTCTTTTTTCAAAGTTTGTTCTGGTGTGGACAAGTATTTGCAATTTGCATGAAATGGCACTAAATATCTTTTATCTCCCACAAATAAGTATCAAGTAATCATTTTAATGAATGGGCACACCCAATGATACACAGACATTAATTTCAATTCCTCTATATTTATTAAAAAACTATACATTTCTTCATACATTATTGCGCTAAAGTGTGTGATTCTTCCCAGACTCAGAGCACGACTTGAACATTATTGAAAAATTGTGAGTAAACATGGCAAAACTGCAAGGCATTTGCACATTAACTTATAGTACTTCTAGTTTAAATAACCCCATTAATGTGTGATATTATGAAGTTTATTACTTGGAGCCATGATGAGCATAACAAGTGAGCAAATGGGAGTACAGCAGAATAAATAACACTTCTTTACTTACAAACATCCCCATAAGTAACAATAATAAAGTGTATAAAGTGACAACCCATGAAGAAGCATCGTTCAGTTGGCTACACTAAAGTTTTCTTCCTAGGCAATAAAAGAAGCTACAATAAATTTTTTATGTGTAAAGTTAATTTTTCATTATACCAACTAACACAAACGCAATCAAAATGTCAGCAAAGGTTTTGGTTTGATTTAGCCCATTACTTTAAAAGATGTTACTCATCTCAAAGGTGGTTTTTGACACTCCTAATGTGTTTTTGAAAAGAGTTTTATGGTCTACAGCTAAGATATCCTGAAAGTTTCCACCTTTGTAAATCAAGGGGGAAGTAGAAGGGGTAAGTGGAGTTTTATAGGTTTGTTTTGCCATATACAAACCTAGAGTCAAATGTCATTGAAACCTACTTTGATTGCACTCAAAAGTGCATCTTTTAGAAGTGAGAAGGGCAACAGTTTGCTTTTGGGCCAGTGCTGTCTTTCTTCAGTGTTTTTTTCCAGGTGGCAAATCCTATTGAAGGCAGCAGATTTCACCACAGGAATGAGTGAACAGGATTTGTCCTATAGCAAAAACAAAACTCCATGTTGCATTTGAATGTAACGTACAAGTTTAGTATAAGCTTTGCTACCCACATTCCATGTGCAGACAGTGGAAAGAAAGTCCAATCAGAGCCTGGCCTCTCCACAGCCATTTCTCAGAAACTAGACTGTGAGACTCTCTCCTTGCACTGTGCTGCAGAACTTCAGTTTGCAGGGAGTCAAGCATATGAATAATATGGTGAAAAGTTAATCATGAGCAATTCAGAAATATCAGGCTCTGGGGTGCTTGAAGTTAGAAATTTTACTTCTCAAATAAAAAAAAACAAACCAAAACAAAAAAAAACCCAAAACAAACAACAAAAACAAACAAACCAACCAACCACACAAAAACCCCCAACCCCCCCAAAAAAAAACCCAAGAAAACCAAAACACCCCCCAAAACAAACAAACAAACAAACAAACAGACAAACAAACTCTGGCATTTTAATAAAGAATTGTTTATTCCAAAGTGAAATTCAAAGTTAGGTTCTCATTTTTCTGATAAATATTTTATATGGAAAAAAACCCCGAATTTGCAAGTATCAAAATAACCTAATAGTTTGGGGTTTTTTCCAATGTGGTCAAAATCCTTTATGTCAGTAAGATTTCTGACTTTGGTTCAGTTACAGGAGGTGCAGGACTGCTGCAGCCGTGGTATCAATGCAGCTGAATTATGGTGCCTGTAGCACACCAGCTGCTAGGAGGACAAAGAAGTTGAGTACAGTCTACTGGAAATATAACCATTCTGGATTTTAAGCCATGTTCATTACTTGCCTTGTTCCCAGAAAGAAAGTTTTCCTTTATAAACTTGTTGAGCACAATTAAGGAAAAAGAGTAAAATGAGGGGAAAAAACCCAGCCTGGATAAATAACCAAGATATGATGCTCCATTGTTTCAAAAATTTCACACTGATATATTAGCTGCCACCAGAGATGGAAACAAGGGATTGCTAAACTTCTTATTTTCTCTAACACTGTCATTCTTGACTTCCATAAGCTAGGAACCTAGGAGTCCCAAGATAGAATTAGAAAGGGATTCATCTCACCTGATTTCAGCTATCTGAATGTTAGGAATTAATTTAAGTGGATTTTAGATTAAAGTCTGATGAACTGAATTCCATGCTCAGTCACTTGAGAAAACCAGCTAGTTTGGGAGTCCTGGGCTTCTGAAGCTTCTTCCATCTCCTTGATGTACCTGATGTTGCAAGTAACAGAATGAATAAAAATATATTATCATATCCCAGCCTGACACAAATTTGATTGAAAAGAAGGCTGTCCTGCATGAGTGTAGCATTCTCCCGTCATGGTGCATGGGGAATTTGTGGCAATAGTACGTAACTCAGTGAGTGCTGTGAGAATGCTCTCTGCAAAGTTCAAGACCTCTAATATCTCTGCTGATGCACAGTGCCTGGTGAGTAACAGCCATACAGCTGGAATAGTCTTTCTTCAGTTTAGCAGGAGGTGAGGTTTGATTGATAATAGATGGGGCGCTCAATTCCCTTTGAAACGGTTATAAATCAGTCAGATAGTTATAAACTGAAAAAATAAGTCAGGATTAGAGAAGGATTTTTGAAAGACTTTTGCAGGCTGTAGGTACTGCTTTGCTGAAAGTCAGAAGAACTGGGAACTAAATTGGGTTTTTTCCGTCTTCCAAGGAAAAAAACCTATCAATCATAGGTCTGTTAGGAGAAAAGAACCTGGGTACTTTGAAGATATGTCCCAAACTTTCTGCACCATCTCCTGGTACAGTGCTTCAGTATGATTCACCTCAGGACCTTAACAGGAGAGGCAGAACTTTGGAATGACACCTTTATTATTACAAGGATAGAGCCTGCCTATGTCTCTCCATTGCAGAGCATGACTCTGCAAGTTAAGGAAGGAAATTATTCCCTCTAAGGAAGGTATTTCAGTGTAACCACATCAATCTAACTGATCCAAGAAAATCACTAAGGATTATGAGGAATCTCTCATTTTAAACTAAGCATAGGAATGACCACAAATAAAGTATTGCCAGTGAGCAACTAGGAAAGAGCTGGTAGCAATGTCTATTATTAATGTTATCTATCCATTGCCCTGAAGAGATCCCACTTTCTGTTGCTTACTCTCTGCCAAGCTTCAACTGTTCAAGCTGAAATTTGACTTGGCAGGCAGCACCCAAAGGGGGGTCACAAAGCTCATCTAGGGCAGAACAGAGACATGCTCTTGCATCTGTAATAGCAGCTTGCTCTTGTGTAACCTTACTGGGGACAGAACTTATGTCTTACCACTTATAATCATTATGGCCAGAGCATTTTGCTTACAAAGGATCCCCAGCTTCAGAAGCAGGACTGTTCCAGTAACCAGAACACTAATAAATTTACTAGTGGATTTCTTAGATGTGGAAGATTTTCTATTTTACAAAAGGAGTTATTTGATGTGTTTTTTAAAGAAAAATATATTCATCAGTTTAACTTGGAGTTTAGGACAACATGCAGGATGATGATGAGTCACTGGAAATCCTCACGAGGAAACCACTGCATGCTGTATTCAAACCCTGCTAGTGAGCATCACCATGTCTAATGTGCAGTAAGAGCTGAACAAGTGATCAGGAGAGTCAGTAGGTTCAAGGAGAGAGTTTAATCTCATTTAAATGCACCTACAGTGCAGATACCAGAAGGTAGGCAATTCACCCAGGACTCAAATTCTGTGGTCAGAAATAGGTGCTTTTAGGTAGTGATTTGTCTGACCTATTTTACCTGTCTAAGAGGAATTGTACTGTCATGTTAGAGGTCCTGTTTCTTTACCATAAGACAACCTTAAAGAGACTAACTGTGACACAGAGTAGCTCCCTGCACACCAGACATCTGCATTAGTTGGATGAAACTCATGGTCTGTTTTTGTGCTGTACCTACACCTTTCTGGAAAGGGAGTGAATGCCAAGGAGAATACAGCAAAAAGAGAGCTTGCACTCCAGAATTCACTAGGTTGCAAAGTCCTGGTGCTGTAAAAAATAAATTCACCTCTACCAAGTGTAGGATGACTACAGTTTCAAGCAAGAATAATGTGAGCAAATAGAGTTACCACCACTAGATGGATAAATATACAAGGACTAGTGAAATAAAACCAGTTTAGTGTCTGAATTTGGAGAGACAGTAGGAAATAGGAAAAGGCTTTTCCCTTCCTCAGCAATGAGTATTTTTGGAAATTGTAGCCCAACTTTGGAAAAAGAGTGGAACATCTTTTATATTTTGTCATATTGACAGTACAGAATTGCATTATTTCTATGAGGATGTATTGTCTGTAGGACACTTAAGAAGATTGGTCACCAAGAAGCTGCAAATACATTAGGCAGGAACCTACTTTCCCCACTGTGTTCAGGTACTATTCCACAATAGTACCAAATGCAGAGGTAAACACAGGACATATCTCCTGAAGGTACTGCCTCTGAATTCAACAATTAGCTCAACATAAGAGAATTGAGACCTAGATGACATAGCTGAGAGATCCAAGAAGGAACTCCTCATTGCGTGGTTGAACCTCTGCAAAGAACCCTGATATTAAGCAGGAGCTATTTCTTCACATGTTGTAAACACTCTGCACCTTCAAAGGCAGAGTCAGCTGCTGGTCCTAGGAAGACACAAAGAAGTCTAGAGACCACAGAGGTAACCAGATTCTCCATTGCTGCTGGCCTAACCACATAAAGCAGGAAAAAGACAACTATGGAGGATGCTGAGGAACACAGAATTCTGGAATCATTTAGGTTGGAAAATACTTAGGAACATTGAGTCCAGCCATTGAGCCCAGCCAAGCTCAACACTAAAACATGTCACTAAGGGCCACAACTACATGGAAGGCCCAGAAAACACAAGAAGTAAATCAGACAACTGCAGAAGGGCAGCAGTCAGATGCCAATACCATAAGGAGGTAATGATGTGACTTCTGATCTCATCTGTCATCTGGCCTGAGATGGGATTAAAAACTTACACAGAAAAAAAAACCCCATAATTTAACAATACAGAGAACCAACTGGACTCCATGTCCTGCCACAAAGTCAACAGCAAGGAGGAACCAATGGGAAAAAAAAAAAAATAGACAGGAAAAAAAGACTGGATTAGATATTCCTAAAGTGTGAAAGGCCTTCTAGCTGTAGAAATATTATGGTACAGATGTATTCAAACATGGATAGTTTCAGAAGATAACTTCATGAATAGAGTTTGGGGGAGCAGAATAAATGGTAGGAGAATAAAACTGGTGAATACATCCAGAAATCTATTTATTTGCTGATGTAAAGAACCCTAGTTGCATTCCTTCATGAAGAAATTATTCAGCTCACAGTGAGATGATTTAGCTTTATAAACTTTAGCCTTTTTGTTGTTACTTAGCAAGTGGTACAAAAAATGTAGTTCAACACACCATGATAAAAAAATAAGTGGTGATCAAGTAATTAAAAACATCCATTCTGGAAGGTTGTGTGGGCAGTACTACTGGTTCTAAAATCTGTATTAGTACTAGTCTTTACTACCTCTGCAGTGTTTGCTTTACAGTATGAAGAAGGCAATATTTTGATAAACTTTGTGATATTAATAGGTGTTAATATGTTGGTGGTCATCTTGATTAACCCACCAGAGATTAAATCAGGAATCTTCTGGAATTAAAGCCTGAGCTGGTACAGGCAAAGTCAGCAATAAGAAATCATCTAAGAAATAAATTTGCATCCTCAGAGACCAGACAGAAGAGAAGGTCTGGACTGCAAGGGCCGTATTACAATTTTGGTGGGTTTAGCAGTATCAAAGTATAGAAAAAGATATGGCCTCTTTAGATTTTCATTTTAATGCTCCCCCAGTAGCAGCTTAAAATGGAGGAAATTATTGTGGCATAAATTATTTTCCTCCTGGCTTGTACAAAACATGAAGTCTCTCACATGTGTGTATCATACACTGTTGAAATACTGCACTTCATTTTTTTTCTAGATAATATTATCAAATAATAAATATCAAGGGCAAATGTTAGGATCTGGAAACATAAAAATTATGTTCAAAAAAATTGTACATTTGAAGAGTTGCAAACATATACAAAATAAAAATGTGTATGTTAAACAAAATAGATCTGGAAAAGAGTTCCCAAAACCAAAAAACTTTTGTCACCTGAAGAGCCAGGTATGCCCTGCAGTCATATAACATTTGATGTAATAAAACTTTTCTGATACAGATTTCAATGCACTGTAACATTATCCTTCATTAAGGTGGCAGTTAAAAATTTTACTATAATTTTCTGAGTCGTATTAATTTTGTCTTTAAAGCTGTTCTTTTGTTCTCCCTACTCACATAGCATTATGCTTTATGTCTCAAGCTTTTAGGAAATTGAATCCAGTATCAGTTCAAGAATTAAATTTAGATTGCTTGGTTTTGAATGGCTAGAAGATTGAATACTGAAGAAATTTTTAGAAATTCTCAACACTGATAATCAGTAACTTAAGGACAACCTTGTAGTTAAGGTGCAGAACTAGACATCACGAGATTTGGATTCACTGCGCTGCTTCAGGTCTTTTTTTGTAAGCTGATGCAAATATCCATGTTCCCCATCTGTATAATAGGAACATTATTATTCCTCTGTCTGCATCGCCTAGGAGTCCTGCAAGCTGCTCTTCAGACTCGTAATAGTCCCTCATCTGTGAATGCTGTACAAGAGAAAAGCCTTTGAATGTATTCTTATAGAGGGCAGGAATGATCTTATTATGCTTTTGAACAACACTGCAGCACTGGGATCTGAATCAGCTTGTAACTCCTTCTGCTCCATAAATACAAGTGTTAATAATAATTAAAAATATTAGCACCTTTTAATTGTGCTGCACTTGTAAGCTCCTTCTTACCTCTTTGCTCTGGGTTAGGCAACTCCCTATTGTCTGCTTTAGCTATGGTAAATACCAGTGTTGCTCAATATTATTATAGTTGTAGTTAACAATTTATTCAAAGAACATCTTATGATTGCAAATAAAACAAGCAGGTGTCTGCACTGAGGAGTTCATAAACTACATTAGAGATAGCACAGCAAGACATGAACAGAGAGGAAGCATTAGAATTCAGTGCCTTTCACAGAGGTGCAAAGAAATAGGCTTTTCTTTTCCCTCTTCTTTTCTCCTCATTTACTTTCTTCTTGTTTTCTTGGAGTCCTGATGTGTGGGCAACTTTTGCATTCTCCAAACACAGGGCAAAACATGTTTAGCTGCTAGGTTTAGGCCATAATGCATAGAAAGTCTTGAGGGAGATGAATGATGCAAGAAATCATGTTCTCCTTGAACATCTCTGAATAAATGTCACTGCTTGAAAACAAATCATGATCTCTTATTCATCAAACCGGCAACTGCTCACCTCTTTCCTTGTGGACAGCTGCACTAAGAATAGGAATGACCCTTTGGATTTCAGCAATATCTTATCCCAAGGTACATTATGATATGCAAACCATTGCTCAAAAAAAGAAGGAGGAGTAAATTTAGGTCCTGGTATAAAGACTGTTAGAAGTGAAATTCCTATTGGGCATTTGGCCAGGTCTCTTTCTTAGCCTGTGTAACCTGAAAAGAACATTTTCTCTTTTTCCTTCTGTAGTTTCTTATCATCTCCTGTTGGAACTTGCGTCAGGTGGGACTCTGGTTCCCACATAGGATTGACAGGAAGAAATAGAAGCAAGTTGGGAAGCCTCGATTTCCCCTGTGCCAACAGCAGCTGGTGCAACATGTCCTGCTGCATCACAAAATGCAGCCACTGGTGTTTTGAGAGGCATGTCTGTCAGAGCAGACACTATCTACTGGGGCAGGGGGGTTCATTCCTGACTGAGACTTTGAAGTGCTCCTGTCTACCAACCCATACACACTAAATAAAACAAAGGGTTGAGATGACACTGGAATATGACAAAAGACTACAAAAGGTCACAGGGTAGAGTCCAGGTAAACAGCACTTCATGGAGTAGTTATGGAGCCTCCACAAGAGTCAGAAGCATAAGGAAGGAGAAAGAAGTTGCTGTAAACTACTTTCATTATGAGATTTTACTCTGGAAATGAAAATGTCACCCCAGAGCAAAATGCTAACTTAGTTACCTACAGACAACTCCAATTGAAAAAGAATTACAGATTAAAAAGGAAAAGGAAGAACCTGTCAGCAGGGCTAATAGCAGCTAGTGTGTCTTCAAGAGTGGAAAATGTTAAAGGCTGAACTGCTGCCAAAACCCATGATGAAGCCAAATCCAGCAGGGAGATTCTGTGTTTCGTCAATGAGCTCTGGATCAGGCCCTTCATTTCCCCTTTGCTCACTGCAATGAGAAAGAAGTGGTGGAAAGAAAAGTGACTCACTCTTGTAGGAGGCTGCTTGGCCCCTTTGCCAGGCAGTTGGCTGACAGCATATTGCTGTGTTGGGCATGTTGTATCTCTGCGCTTTCCTTATCAAAATGTCAATACTTTCTCATTGCCTTTGAGTGTTCCTAGGAAAGTACATACAGACTGCAGGAAATGAAAGTCATGAGATCCAAAAGGCTGAGATAGGTATTCCTAGGAAAAGGCCCAAGCTAGATGCAGGAACCTGAGAAAAAGGGTAGATAGTTTTTTACTTATTTTTGTGTGGCTACAGTTGCAGTTTTGAAAGGCAGGAACAGAAGTTTGAGGTCTGGCCTGCCCCTGAGTAACTGAGTATTATAAAATTTTTGAAGTCAGGAAAAGTAACTAGGGAGTCCCACTGTCAGCTCCGAAGAATGCAGTACATATTCCCTTTCAGCAGCCTTTATTTTGGCTTCTCAGCTACTATCTATATTTGTTGAATAGCAGTGCTTTAGCCTAGGGAAAGAGACACGTCTGCAACAAAATAATGGTTGCTCTTAGTCCATGAAAACTTTGCCAGTATTTCAGTGGGTCTGGGTTTCACTCCAGTGCTCCTCCTCTGACTCAGCTTTGTTCCCATTTAGTCTGTGGTATTGGACATTTTGAATTTGTAACATCAAAATCGCAGAAGGAAGCACTAAAAATTACTATTTGGGTTTCTTTATCCAACCTTGTTCTCTCATCTGTGTCTCTATAAGCTGTGCCAAAGGCATTGGTCTGTGGTCCCTACAGCCCTACCATTGTAGCAGGTATAAAACAGAGCTGACAGCACAGTGCTATCCTCCCCACTGTGACCCTTCCTTTGGCATATTGCAAAAAATGTGAATAATAAAAAATAATTTATCTAATGCTCAATTTATTGTAAAATATCATGATTTAATTTAATATTATAGTATTCAAAAGTGGAAATTATCTGTTTGGCAGCAACACTGTGCCCCATTGCTAGACTTGAAGAGCCCACCTCCCACCAATGTGCCATCCTGTGCATTTTCCATGAGGTCCCACTTATGAGGTTGTTCTTGGCACAGCTGGACTATGTGGAAAAGAAAACAAAATCTTGAGCTCTGTCACGTTCTCCAAGCAAACTCTGTGAACTGATTTTTCATGTAAGCAGTGGAAACCACAAAGTAATAAACCTTCTGAAAATGCAGCCTGAATTTGAGGCAAAAATGTCACATAAATTGATTGTTTACATAAAATGAGCTTTTTTAAGTAACAGAAAAAAAGTAAGGTGTGAAACAGCAACAGAGATTACTAACAGCAATGACAAGTTAGTTACTAACAGGCTAGGATTTCAGTTTCAAGGTAAATTTGCATTCACATAGATGTACCAGGTTAGATTTTATACGAGAAAGTCAGTGAAAAGAAAAATTCAAACGGATCACAGACACTTACTCGTTCTTCTGCCACATATGAATTTTATGTGCATGTTTGGTGGCTGATTACTTGGCTAGAGACAAATTTTTTGTATTTCCCTGCAGCTTGTTCATTAAAATTCTGTTTTACTCCAGCAGCCAGCATCGTGCTGCATCCTGACAACTGCACAGAGGAAAAGTGCCACAACAGACACATGCCAGCTGTCCCTTCCAATCCAGCAAACTACTGCTTCCCCACCTGGAAATATGGTATTTACCCTTTTCCTGGGGAAATAACATTTTCTGCAGCTAGACAATGGAAGGCACACTTCATGCACAGTTAAAGTACACACATGGTAAGCACAACAGCCTGATTTCTCTCTGCATTGCTTCAGTTTCACACAGATGCATACCAAAATGATTCCTACTCATCTGGTGTTTTGCCAGCCACAAAATCTAACTCCTGTTCTGCTACCTCTGACAAGGCTTCTGAGTCTGTGGAAGGTGTCTGGCCCCGTGCTCAGCCCCGCAGTGCACAGGAGATTTGTGTCCTTGCAGGGAGCTGCCTGGCTGCCCAGCACTGGCTCTGGGCATGTCTCTGTAAATTCCAGGGACACATATCAAAGCCTTATCTCCTGGATTAGGGACAGGAATTCCTCCTCTGCTTCAAAATACTGGCATTATGCCAAATTCCTGGATACCTGAAATTAAGCCTCAAGGCCATAACTAAACAAGGACTTAGGTACCCACAGTGGACCTTAGAAGGAATTCAGGCACCTGAGTACAAAATGGTCACAACAGAGTTCTGAAATACTACTCTTCATCTGTTTTCCAAGCTTAGAGAGCTCAAGGCTCAGAGATGCAAAGTCTGCAGGCACCTAAAGCTGGGTTTGCAGTGTCAATGTAGTTGTTCCAGAGCTGGCATAAGTGGATATGACAGTACCTAACTCAAGTCTGAGAAACCCTAACTTTGAAATTTTACATTTGAGTAAAACAGTTCCATTTTCAATAGTGTTAGTGGCTTGCAGTACCAAACCTGCTGATGGCCAGCACCTACAGGACATGAACTCTGACACTGCATTCTGATTCCTTCTTCTAAGTAACTAAATTTATAGTTGCACTTAAATTTTCAATTAATTAGTGCAGGAAGTTAAACAAGGGTATTATAATATACTGGGAAAGTATTTGCTTTTAAAAGTACCTAAATATAGCTATTGAATTCCAGCATCCTTCAGGCCATATTGTTAGATTGTGTTATATTTGAAATGCAAAGGGGGAATGTGCATAGAAAAACTCTCTGCAGCGAGTTATGCCTGGTTGACTTTCACATTGACTTGGTGTTTGCTCATTCAGCATTAGAGAGGTATTTGGGCCAAGGCTCTAATAGGTGAAGAATCAGAACAGGAGGAGATTTTGCATCAGTGTGTGGGCTGTGAATGCAACAAGGAGGTGATTAAATAGACACTGGCAGCAGAAGATAAAGTTAGCAATTATGAGACCATTTCCAGGAACAGGCAGCCCAAAATAAAATTATTTTGCTAAAAATCAGCAGGTAAAAGTAAAAAAAAATCTTTCAAAGAGGTCTACTCTTGTGAAAAGATTGGGTCTTTTTTCCTTTTCCTTTAGAGCTGCAAACTACATAGTTGCACAGTTTCCCTTTGCACATATCTTGGTGATTATGTTTAATACTCTTGCCCCTCTTTGCAAAGCTAGTAGGGCTCACATAGAACATTAGGCTGGAGAGTGATACTGTCTGTTTGCAATGCTAAGGCATCAGGAAAAGGAGACTCTGAACTTTTTGCACCCTCTCACCCTGTTGCTGTGAGCACAGCATGAAGGAGCAGCTGCCTGCGGTGTGGATCCCTTCTGTGCTGCACCATACATACGGCGAGGGGCAGCAACATCACCACATGCTCTTCTTAGTGCCAGTTGTGATGTGAAATCATTAGAAACTGGGCAAAGATCACAGATTTCTTCCCTACCGGCTTCCAGATTCATGACAGATGACAACTCTTTTCAGATATTCCTGACATGATTGGCTTTAACATGCATTTCTGAGAAGCAAAGACCAAATCCTGTAAACTGTGCACATAAGTCATCCAGCCCCCTGCCCTTTATTATGGAATTATACATACACCATTGTCATACTGCAGAAGTCATTTTATATCGATCAACAGGAGATATTGAATATGCATTTATACATGCTGAGAGCACCTCAGGTGTAGAGAAAATTATGTTATGAGACATAAAAGCATGAATTTCCACTGTAAGAAGACTGATTTGAAAACTGAACCTCCTTTAAATATTGTTACTTGTGCAGCAAACTTGCAGTCCTTAGCCATATCCACTGAGATTAAAACAGCAGATATTTTTGGAGATTTCAGGAGCAGCTGAGTTTGAAAGATTAATTTATTAAAAGAAAATATCTGAAAGATATCTGTTCTGTTCAGGATTTCACTTTTTTTTGAATCTCATAAATGTAGATACTTCATGAAGTAGTCTTTAAAGGCTTCCCTCTGCAACCAAGTCCATTCCTCAGAATACAGAGAGTTGAATAATGTGCATCTCCCTGAAACTGGTCTCAGCTAAATACATCAATAATGATAATGTGATTTCTCACCATTTAAAGTCAGTGGGGAGAATTATAGTCACCTGGTATCTGTTACCCTTTGTATAACCAGGCCCTAGCATTTTGTCAGTGCTCCTTCCATTTCCCCTGACAGATTGACCTTCGGTGTCTAGCCTCGATTTTCTTCTGTCACTGCAGGTAACACAAATAACACAATTTCTATAAGAGTCACCATAGAGACAGATCCACCACTAAATCCAGAGCTTCATCCCTGCAGTCAAACCTTGATACATCAAACCTGAACACTGAATCTGGAATCTTTAACTTCTGCAATGAGGGGATTGACAAAACTAGCCTGGAGCTAAGCAGAAATAAGATTACTGACGTACAAGGTTTTACTCCATGGTAAAGAGATAGCAGAAGTAAGCTCTATCCTGTGCACAAGTAAAGGGGTGGAAGGATTTTGCTTCTGTGATTTTTTTTTTAAGGAAAAAAATATTCTTGTAAATCTATGCTGTGAGGCATAGGACACATAGAGCCAATGATGCTCATCCAGGAAAAATTGTGTGGACACCTGTGCATGCTGCTGTTTCATGAGTACTGTTGTCATAATGTGTTGACACACATGTCATGGCATAATAACAGTGTAATAGCCCAAAGACTTACAAGAAGAGTGTGGTGTGTGGTTAGAGGACCCATGTTCTCCAAGGAGTGTTTTTGCACACAGAATCGTGGTATTTTATGGTTGCACCAAGTAAACGATGCAGTAGATTTGAGTGTTAGGGTTTTTTCTGTGTGAAAAAGTCCAAAGATATTTCATACAGGCTTATTCCTATTCTGACAAAATATACAAAAGAACAAATGATTCAATCTTTTCCACTAAATACAGCTTCAGGCATATAATTAGCAATCTAGAGAGGATGATTGCAAGTGAACGGGCATGAAAAGTTACACTGTTATCACAGATGAAGTTATAATATTTCATTATCATTCCATGATGCATGAATTAATTGATATTTATTCACAGAGGTGCATTGGAAATAGTGGTGCCTTTTATAATAATTATACCTATTTTTCAATCTGAGGGGAAAACTACTGCCTTAAACACTATGACTTATGAGACCAACCTTCAAAGAGCAGCTAAGTACTTGTACCTACAAAAATACTGCAGTTATGTGCATTTCTTTTATATATTCATGGTTCCCATAGCTATATCTATGTATATATGCATAGTGTTTATGGCATGTAATGATATATGTGAGAATATGAACATACATCTTGAGGGAAAAATAGTGGGTTTAAGTGTTCTTTTTATGGGAAATAATTAATCTACCCACTGGTGAAATACTCTCACCCCTCAAATGAAACGACAAGAGTTATTTGGCATCTTGGAAGGTTACATAGATCCTAAACAGGATGGAAAAAAGCCTACCTGTTTGTGTGGGTTTCTCTCTGAGGATTATGCTGCTGCATCCTACAGGCTTAACATCAATCCTGGGGTTTACACTTTTAAATTCTTAATCACTGGAAGCAAATAGCAGGTTGAGCTAAGCTGGGAACTTTGTTGTATTATTTTTCAACTGCTTTGTGAAGCCTGGATTGGCTTTGTGATTGGATGGACAAGGGCGGCAGACAGGAGTATTTAGAAAGAGTTTTCAAAAATATTTGAGCAGTTTTTGCCCTACACGCAGTTAATATTTATTACCATGGTGAAAAGAGGTGGTCTTGGTGCTGTGCTTTCTTTGCCTCCTAAGACTAGAAGTTGCTCCTCCCATATGCAATAAAAGTTGCTGGCTTGGCCATGAAACCTCAGAGATACCAGTGTGGGGTTGCATGATTTTGTTTAAAGGTTTTCATTGTAAATTTGATTCAGTTCTATGTACCTAAGATGGCCTCCCTGCTCCCTCAGAGTTATTCTTTGCCATAAGTTGATACATGTTCTGTACTGTCTCTTTCCCCTTTGCCCAGAGACTGTTCCCCATTGGTCCTTTTTCCCGCCACCTTCCCTGTCCATCTTCCTAATGTATCTTTTCCCTCCCTGTCAGTCACTGGAAGACCTGTCCCTCAGGTCTAGAAGCTCCGGAGAGACCTACCCAGTGATTGGCAGGGGCCCCTATGATCACTCCCCAATTTATCTCTGATTTGTTGTTAGTTATGTAATCCAGTTGGCAGATGCTCCCCAGTTTTGTCCCATTGGCTCAATGTTTGTACCGACCCCTTCAGCTAGCCCTGAACAAAAACCCCCTGCAGCCCAGGTGCGGGGTCTCTCCTGAGGCACCGGACCTAGGGTGAGGGGTTCCCCTGCGATCCCCAATAAACCTTTGTTCCTTTTACCTCCGATAGTCCCCTCTTTCATCTGCACCACTGCCATAGCAGCGAGGGTCGGGCGTTCGGCAGAGCCCAGACCCCACACTTTGGTCCTGTGGAGGCGTGTTGGGGCTGACCGGGCTGACCAGTCGGACACGCACTGCAACAATACCAGGACATCAAAGAAACATCAGGAAATCAAAGAAAAGCCAGATCGTGTGTGGTCAGCCGGCATCAAGGTGAGCAAAGAATTTGAAGAAAGGATGCCAAAACAGAAAAGGAGGATTTTATAAGTATTGGAGGTAAAATGGGTGGCACTGAATATGGTGGAAACACAGGGAAGTAGAATGCTTGTAAACTCTAAGAAGAAGATAGCTAAGAAGAATTATATGCATTTAGAAATATCCAAGTACAACAAGTGGAAAGTGCAGAGGATTTCTTTGCAGATTCATCTGGTCAAATGAAGCTGGGAACTGCACAACAGAAACACAAGCTTGTCTTTCAGGCCCACTAGCAGGATGCTAAAGCTGGGTCCAAAAATGACCCTTGAGTCCAAGATTACTATGCTAAAAGGAATGGAAAGAACAGCTTGTAAAGGAGACTAGACAATAACAAACTGTGTTGTCTTCATGGAGCCAAGTCTCATGACATCATTCTGGGAAGGCATTTTGAGGTTGGCAGGAAAATTTTCACTAGTGAAATTGCACATTAGCACAAATGACAGTTCTGTACTTGAGAAGAGGTGAAGGGTTTGAATGGGCCAGGCACTGAGGCAATTGACTGTGATCCTCTGTCCCTGGAGACTCCCAGGTCGAATACCTGCATGATGATGTTTGATATAAAGAAATGATGCCCATAGTGGAAGAAGCATGAAAAATGTTCAGTGTCCATTGCATTATGAGAGAAGTTTTCTGCTGAGGAAGCGGCTGAATTATAAAAATGGAAAACTTCCAAAAGTCTGAAGGTTCAGAGAGGACAAGAGGAAGACAAATGGCATTCATTTCATGCCAAATAAAGACAAAGGCCCCAAAATTAAGCAAACTCTCAAGGGACAGAACAAAAAACATCCTTTATACATCAATATATCTCTACATCAATATCATGATTCTGTGTAATAATCAGGAAGAATTTGAATTGCTTGTTTAGGACCATTTATCTGTTTTAGTCACTGGTACTAAATCAGCAAGATTTGACTGGAATTTTAAAACTGCAAGTTCTGTTTTATGTGGAAATGATGTTGTGGAAAAAGGGGAAGGAAAATTGTCATGACCTCTCCATAATTTCCTGACAGAGTAATGATCATGAATACTTGTAGAACAAATTTCAAAAACCATTAAATGGAGTACTAGTGTCTGACACAGGTCACTAGATCATACTACAGAACTACACAAGAGGATCTTTAAGATTCTTTCTATAATAGTGTGTGACAAAAAGTGCACACTGTGGTGGAGGGATAAATTTAACTTCGGTGAGATAAATTGTCAACTTTGACATTGTTGGTGTGTCCCTGGAGATTTTTAATTTTAAAAATGAACATTCTGTAATACAGAAAGCAAGATAAAAATGCAATAATTATAAATGTGAAAGCTGAGGCATACTCATGCCAAGTGACTGACTTTGTTGCCTTTGTCCTGTGTAAACAGAACAAACCCTGCGAATTTGCTATCTTAATGAACCAATTTGCTATATGGGAAATATGAGCTGGCTCAGCTTGATTTCATCGTAGCTTGCAAGAACCTCTGAAAGAAAGGAAACTCTGAAAATGGAGCGCCAATCAATGTACCAGAGAAATCATCAAAAAGCTCCCTAGCTGTCAGATAGACATACTAGACTAGAATAAAGATTCAAAGTTTAAGCATGAACAGATGATTGGAAAAATTTAGCAGATATAACATTTGGTAGTTCAGTGAGAGTGTGTGGTGTGGTGGTGTCAGAGTAACTGGATCATTTTTTCCAAGAGATATCCCTCATTTTATCTGTAGCTAGTGGGTCTGAATGAGAAGTTAATTCAGGGAAATCCTATGGACTACGTTAGGCAGGGAGCTGGGGTAAATGTTTACATCACTGAAATCCTAATATTTTTGTAAAATTTAGGAAGTAAAATGTCAGACTCTACAGAGTCACCACAACTTAGTCCTCATTATCTGGGTGTCTCTGGAGCACTAGACTTCTTGCATGCTTTAGAAAACAACTGATCAAAGTCTCAAAGTTTTGGTTTAATTCCAATGGTTGTTTCTCCAACTCTGTACAACTAATGTATAAATCCTCTCAAATGTATGGTCTTGTACTGATGTGACAGAATTCTTGGCTAACATAATTTTCACTTCTGTTTTACAGAAGTCCTACTCTTACTTTTTTTTTTTCCCTAGGTTTCTTCACTCATTAGATTTAAGTGCATTCTTGTGTGACAAGGTAGAAGTATGATTTGTTTGTTTGTAGGCAGGTAGTACTTTGTACATGTATTGTCTGTACACTGTGTATGTTGATTTGATTGATGAAGATAACTGTAGCTTTTGTTTAAAAGAAAGTACACTTGTGATTGAAATGCTTTCTCGGAGCCTTTGAATATGCCAATAAAGTTATATGTATACTTTTCTTTCAGCTCAACTGAGAAAGCTGCTGTTTTGGGAACCCCACTTTGTGACTCTGCATCATGGGACACACTGAAGGCTCCCTGACCTACTGATCCCACTGGTCCATCTCATCTACTTAGGAAGCAGCAGTGCTGCCAACACAAGCAGCTGTCCCAAGGAAATTCAGAACAAAGAAAATGTGCAAGTTTTGAGGTCATGTGATGGTGATTTGACTCAAAGGAAAGAAAGAAAGTCTCGCACTGCAGTATCCCCAGACCTTTTTGAGGGGTGCACTGTCAGAGCAAGCATGTGTCTTGGAGAAAGCAAAGAGGACTGCTGACAGTTTCTTGGCTGTGTGCATGCATACTCCTCAAAACCCTAATAACCTTGTGTTTAACATTCTTCCATTGAATGTAATTGTGATTCTGAGATCTGCTTAGTTTAGGGCTGATCAAATTGAAGTGATTATTTTGGTAACATCAATGCAGGGTCTTATCCAAATTCAGCTGGAGATCCAGCAGTAGATCTTTCTTCTTGGAACTAGTTGAATTCTCTATGGTACTAAGTAGGTGTTCAGCAAGAGGCACTGTTACCTGTGCTGTAGCTCACTGCTGACATAAATTGTAGTATTTGTTATTAATCAAATCCATTTAATGCATAAGATATTAAAGAGAGCATCTAGAGAGGTGCCTGTTTGTTTACTGGGTAGATTGACATCTTTTATATCCATTTGCAGCTCAAGATGGAATATTATTTGAGCTGAGTCTTCAGAGCTGCAGATTATCATATCCAATCTAGGCAGAAAAATGCAGCCAACATCTTGCCAGCTAGTATCATTACTCTGTACTGCATTCCTTATTACCTTGCAGGTTTTTACCTGCGTGTATAAATCAGCAAGGAAGCAGAGATAAAAAGTACATCAGCTAGCCATCAGAATCTATCCATCAAAACAAAAAAGTATCAAGAATATCTAAAGTATCCTGATAGACCTCTGTCCAACAAATATATTTTTATTAAACTTTGTAAAAAAGCTCAAGTGGTATTGATTTCAGTTTCTCAAGTTACTGCAGTTGTTAACTACCCTTTATGTCATAAAGTCTTACCTAACATTGACTCTGACTCAGCTGATCAGAGCATGGTGCTAACACCGGGGTTGTGGGTTTACTCCCTGTATGGGCCATTTACTTAAGAGTTGGACTTGATGATCCTTGTGGCTCCCTTCCAACTCAGAATAATCTGCAAACATTTAACCTGAACGTTTTTGCTTCAGAGATTCTTTCAGAGTTTATTTCTCTCTGAAATTCAGTAGCCCATTCACAAGTAACATAAGGAAAGGATTATTGTCTCCTTGCAGAATTATTTTACATATTTAAACACTACTGTACTTCTCTCTAGTTTCCTCAAGACTTAAAAATTCTATTTCTTTAAACCCTTCCCCATTGGTCATACCTCAATTCCAAACTCACTGCTTTCCTCCTCACTTTCTCTGTCTTTCTTGGGCCATAAGAAAGATGGTTTTATCAATGCTGATTAGCACAGAAAGATTCATTTCTATATGATGTTTCCCTGAGTACCTTATACAGCCAATGATATTGTTTTTCAACAGTAATATGGTGGTTTGGGTTTATGACTCACTGTTCGTGCCAGGTCCTCCTCTCCCAAACTACTTCCTGGCGAGTTGTTCCTCATTATGTATTTGTGCGGTTCATAATCTTTGATAAAATATGTAACTTTGTACTTGTCCTTATTGAATTGAGCCCCATTTTTTCAGAACATTTCTTCAATTTATCAAGATCATTTTGCACTTTAATCCTGTTCTTCAGTCTCATTACAGGCTGGATGATTCTGGATCACCTGCAGATTTAATAAACTCATATTCTATTCCTTCATCCAAGACATAAGTGAAAATATTGGCTAGGCTCAGGACAAACTGGCTGAAATCTACTTAGACATTCTTCTATTCTGACATTAAATTAAAAACAGCTTTGTATCCACCCTGTAGCAGTTTCACTTGGTTTTCTTGACTTGCTTATGAAAGTTTTATGTGAAGCTGCTTCTAAAGGCTCTGCAAGATATATGGCTGCTATGGTTTCTTCCTTATCCTTCAACCAGTTAAAACAATTTGACATGATTTCTTCTTACAAGGTTCAAATAGGCATGGATTCCTCATCCTGGAAAAAAATAGTCTATAAAATCCTGGAAGTTGTGAAGAAAGTATAAAATTAATGATCATTCACTGTCCCTGATGAGGCAAACAAATATCTTCTGATGAGGTTTTGAGGCCACGGCTGACTTCCACAGCTCTGCCAGCTGGGTTGTTATGTCTCCATGTCAGGGACTATTATTTCTCATCTCTTTCTTGCATAGGACCATCATTCTGGTAATAATTTTCTGTATAAGTTTGTGATAAATACAATTTCATATATCACAAAGGATTAATGAAATGCTACAGGTTTCTTCTGTATAGGTTGGTGATAAATACAATTTCCCATATCACAAAGGATTAATGAAATGCTACAGGTTTCTTCTGTATAGGTTGGTGATAAATACAATTTCCCATATCACAAAGGATTAATGAAATGCTACAGGTTTCTTCTGTATAGGTTGGTGATAAATACAATTTCCCATATCACAAAGGATTAATGAAATGCTACAGTTTTCTTGACTTCATCCCAATACAGTAAATATACTCCTTAAGCAAGACAGTTGCTTATTTACAGAAGAGTTTTTAAGCCAGTGAAGCTTACCAGGCACTAAAGAACAGTTTTCTGGTCTGTACCATCTCTGATTGAAGAGATTTGCTTGGGCTCCCATGAGAGCCACACAGCCTAGATGAAGACTAACAAGCAGCAGATATGAGCAGGGTACAGGCAGCACCTGATTGGAATCAGAAGTGACTACCTCAGAGTACATGCATATCTCAACAGTGGAGAAAAAGCATAGAGACTCAGGGGAATTAAGTCTTTCTGTGTCTCAGGATCAACTGAGTGAGGGGAAAAACCATCTATGGACAGACATTTTAAATGGTATTTTCATAAAAACTGAGGGAGGGCTTATAGGAAGAATCAAACATGAGTTCATGTGTTGGGGACAAAAACAGACCAGCTGCTCGTCCAAGGGCTATTAATTTATATTTCTGACATTCAAAATAACCAGGGGAAAAAACCCCAACATTTTTAAGAGAAAGCTTTCACTAAAACAAAAGCCAATGGGAATGAGGCTCAGATCATGGATGAAGTTTTAAGTGGAGCTTCATTTCAACTGTCACATTTGAAATGTTTCCCATTGCACAGTGACAGAAGAACTCTTTGCAGTCTGCCACCGCTCAGCAGCCACACAATACTGAGTTAATCTCATTGCTCAGCTTTTTTTTTTTTTT
>VXBB01004271.1:1840776-1852084 GCA_013399915.1 Illadopsis cleaveri
GTTTATTTCTTTTCTTTGTTTTTTTTTTTTTTTTTTTTTTTTTTTTTTTTTACTTTTGCCTCTTTTGCTATTAAACTGTAAATAAAATCTTTTAGGGAAATTATCACATGGTTTGTGTTGTGTGAATATATCACACAGTGTTGACCAGGCTTGGCTACTTGTTCTACGTGCTGCATAGAGCAAGTAGATTGCTAGCACAGATGCAGTATCACTTTCATGACTAATTAATATTCCACCAACAAGACTCCTTTCTATTTTGATTTATAATCTTTTATCATATTCATGCCTTAAAGTCAGTCTTGTATATACAAAGCTTTGTAGGAAAACACAATATACTTTATTCCCTTTTCTTTGTTATAAATACATAGTGTGGGGCCCTAGAGAAACAGAAAAATCTGCAAAGCATTCTGGAGGAAAAAGAAAGGATTGCTTTTCTCAGACATTATTTATTCAATAAAATTAAGCACATTCATCAATAAATTAATAAAGATAATTTTCTTACAGTCCACCTGAGCCATTATTTAGACTATTCCTTTATATTTCTTTTGTAAGTATTTTGATACCTTGTTATTCTGAAATATTCAAGTAACCTGAGACTGAGAATGATAGCTCTTTATTTATTCTTCTTCTCTGTCAGTCTCATATTCTCACTAGATTTTTGTTACCTATGCCAGGACAACAATATTCTAATTTATCTGTTTTTCTGTTCTCTGGTAATGAATTAACGGTGATGGGAACCATAGCAACTGAAGCAAAAACTTCATTAAGCAAGAACAATTTTTCAGTTTACACTGTACAATGTGAAATTGCCTTCAGTAACAAAGTCCTCCACAGAACAATTATAACTAGAACAAAGAAAGCAGGAAAGCAGTTAAGCTGAACCCTGGTGCAGAGGAGTCTGCATTTCAAGCTGTGAAATGCTGACCAGGTTTCCATCTTAGGAATAATGTTCAAAGATAGCCACTAACTGTCAAAAAAACACACAGAAACTTCATAGGTTTCAAGCAAACATTTGGCGACCTTCACTGTGATTCATCCTGAAATGTTATTCTAGGCAAACCAACATAGTTAACACCATCAGAGCTATTAAAGAAAACCTTCCCAGCTGAAATAAATAGGACTGGAATGAACTACCCGAAGTAGAGATTGTTGCTGTGAGAAAAGCAGCTGTTCCATCACCCTGTGCTCTTGATGTTGCCAACCGTTTTTGTGCTATGAAAAGATATAGCCATGGGCATCAGAAACAATGATCTGAGGTATCTGGAGTCAGATGACAGTTTAGCTCTTCTGAATTAAATCTCACTCTCATGTTTATGATGATGGCCTACTTAGGGGTCCAAAAAGGGTGGAGTTAACATTCAGCTGTGACACAATGATGTTAACGACGTCTCAGAAGTTTACCATTCAAGAAATATTTTAGAAGATAAAAGAATTCAGAAGTGAATTAATAGTGGAAATAAACATCCTAGCCAGAAAAACCAGCCATTCCAGGCTTTCTGTAAACAACAAACTAAACCATCCGAGACATGTACTTATACAAGGGTAACTCAATTACCCTGTCATTTAATGAGAAAGGAGGACAAGAAGTGACCAATAGGTGCCTTGAGTGCATTGTGAACATTTATTTTTTTTTCTGTATTAAAGTCCAGAAGAGCAGGCTTGTCTAAGTAATAAGGCAGAACTGATTAAGAACATGACAGAAAAACAACTTAGAGAGAACTACCATAAAATTGAAAAGTCTGTAATTCATAGAGAAGAGTGCAGCAGAAAAACCTCATTTGGCACTTGAGGAAGATTGGCTTCAAGAAACTCAGGGATGTGGTAGATACTAGCCCATGAGAACAAGTGTCAGTGCACATGGCACAAAGGGAGATTATGAAGAGAAAGAAACACAGAAATCACAGAAAAGCATCCTATCAGTAGAGAATAGGTAAGACCAGGAAGTTATAATCTCTGTTGCTCAGCAGGGAGGGACACTGAAGGACACCGAGAAGCCTGAAGTGTTTAGTGGCTCTATTAGTCAATTCTCACTAAAAAGGTCAACTGCAAGTACAGGACTAGCGCAATTAATACTGGCAGCTAAAAGGATTCTATCTCAGGCTGGAATATATAAAGGGAAATGCATAGTGCATAGCTAAAAAGGATGCTCTCAAATTGGCTAGATTTGATAAATGTTATGTGAGAGTGACTAAAGAAATCTTAAAGCCAGTACTGGCTATTTATGAGACTTCATAAAATGGGTGAGGCACCTGCAGACAGCAAAAGAGCAAACGTAGTACCTGTCCTTTGAAGTAGGAAAAGGAGGCAGTGAACACAAAAGCACAAGAGATATTCCAGATCAGAACAGAGGTCATTGAGCACAGCCAGTGTTAAATGTCCAGGTAAAGGTATAACAAGTAGAAACCAAGGGAGTCGTGGTACTTCCCAGCCTGCAGGATGTGGCTTATTTAAAAAGTCTATTCTAACAAGGATGAAAGATTTAAGCAAAAATACAGGCAGGGAAGAAGTATAGAGTAAAAATTATCATGAAAATGTGGTCAATTATATACATGCATACATACATGTAGAGAGAAGGGCTGTGATTCAGTTATCACAATTTTATCATAATAAAATATCTTTTTGTCCTTGAAGTAGTATGTGATATTAAAAGAGATCTGACCTGCTGTCTGACTCCAAGATACTGGACAATGTTCACCTTGCTTGCTTTGGTTCCTAAATTGGAGTGAAGGTGGAATTTGTCCAGCAACTCATTAAGAGTAAAGGTATTTGGAAGAAAGCTGCAGACAATGGCTGGATTATGGGGAATAAAAGGCAAATAGGCAGATAGGATCTTTGTCTGGTTTTTAACTTTTTTCTCAGGGGTTTTCTTAGTTATTTCTTGAGACTTTTATATCAAAAATCCTTCTGAAAGAGTGGCTACTGCTATGGGAATATGAAACTTTCAGCTTTGATTTTCCATTCCCAATATGAATACACATCACTTTTTTTCTATCGAGCCACCTTTGTTTCTGGTGATGTTGCATGTCTATTGCACTGTGCTCACTTTGTTAGGGAAAAAACAACGTTTATAAGAAACTTAATACAGCAAGTTAAAAATGTAACTGTGAATTTAATGAATAACTTTTTGAAACATAGAATATTATGTACAACTTTGCTTTTATCTTAGAGAGGAAAGGAAATTTCTCCACTCTTTTCTATAACATATGTTGTTTCGAAGTTGCAAAGTTAATCCTAATGGATAGAATCTTTAGATATTCATCATACAAATCCACATATTGTACTGTTTCCTTCTCGGAAGTGAACTGGTAATGCATTCCCACAGAATAAAGAAGTTGTGATTTCACCTAAGAAGACATTGCAGTTTCAAGACATAATACACTGGTGCTACTTTATGCCTCAATTTTTCCCATTGCAAAATTATTTTACTCTAACTTTTGTGATGACTCTATAGTGGTCAGCTGTGATTAAAAAAACAATATAAAACATATAAATTATAATTATAACATTTAATAAATATGTTGTAAATAATAGAAGTATATATAAATAAATGTGATTATAACTGATTTTGAGGCAAAACCAGATCTAAATTGGTAAAAAAATGTTAAATAGGATCATTATGAAAGAACCTGAATTTTCAAGCAGGGCAAAAAAAGCTCCATCAAAAACCACAGGAAAATGTAGTGTTCTGAGACATAACCATTTGATCATTTCTTGCAATCTTCTTAGGTTAATAAAACAGAAGGAGCATAAAATAAGAGGACAGGAAGAATGTCATTATTTACACTTTTATATGCCACAACAGAAGAAAGACAATCTTAAACTACAGAAGCAGAAGGCATCCAAAAATCACAAAAAAAAAAAGTATATGCTTTACCCAGATATCAAGCATATGTAGGAAGCTAGCATGAACTCACTTAACTCCCACATGTAGGTGCAGGTAAGGCTTCATGAAAAGTTAGGAGTGAAGAATGTGTTTCAAAGTTTGTGAAGATGTTAATAACAAACCTTGTTTTGGTGTGAGGCTTCACCATGCCAGTGGCTGTGGTGGGTATTTTATCATGAAGGCATGGATGCAAAACTTCAGAGCTTCTGAAGGTAAACTAATAAAATTGAGAATTTTTAGATTAATTAAATCCCAATAAGTTCAGGAACATATTGAAAATTATGCATTTTGAGAGGCTCAAAATCTGCTTTCCACATTTTTAACACTTTGAAAAGCCAAAAATATATTGGGAGCATGCCTGAAGTAGACTATTATATATATATAATAGCATGCCTCCTATTAACTCTGTGATGTAAGGAGAGAAGACAGGTTTTCTAGGGAGGTGTTAAGTTATTCAAAATAGCATATTTGACCTCCAAAAGGATCTGGCTCATCACAACCAACAGGATGCAAAAATGTTGAAAGCCTACATTCTCTACTAAAAGCAGTGAAAGAAGTGGCTGTGACAGTGCGAGTTTGAAAACAAGCTGAAGATTTTCTTTGGACCTAGAAGCTTTCCATGCTGGCCTCATGCTTAAATGTTTTATCCCTTCAACCAGGAAACTTCTCTCACCGGATAATCACCTCAAGCAAGAAAAAGTGAGATTCTACCCAGGCTATTTGAAGGCTGCTATTCACAAGATCTGCTTTCAAAAGGTCTTCACCAGTAAAGTCAGACTTGAAGAATTTAACCACCAGTTTTATTCTAGCCTGGATGCATTATCAGTTCTATCAAAGAGTACTCATGCAGTTAAAATTCCTGGTATTGGTTTTATTGCCTTTAAGAGCTTTAAGAAAGAGAAGCTTTACTGAAAATGTTAAATCTCTGTGGGCATGACTGGCAGGCTGGAGTATGACCTGATCTGGCTGTTATCATGAAGATCTGTTTGGAGAAAGATAATACCCCTGTGTAGCAAACTCAAGGCCAGCAAACAAAATTAGCTGTGATTTTGCATGTCTGAACATGTCTGGAGATAAAACTAAGCTGTCTTGGACACCTTGTAATCTGCTCTGAGAACTGTGACTTTCTCCTCACCCTCTGTTCAACATCTAGATTTATTAGATGCTATGAGGGCAGTTTTTCACAGTGCCTTCCATCTCACACACCTAAGTTATATACCTGGTGTGAGAAGGTTACTGTAAACTCCTGGAAAACTAAATGTGATTATAACCTTTGGAACCAAATATGATTATAAAACTGAGCAAGGACTGCAAGGACTCAAGTTTTGTTCATACAGGCAGTCAGCTGCTGGCCAAGAGCACCAATTTAGATCTTCGGTGAAGGCAGGAAAGGTCAAGGCTTCTTGTTTAGTGAACAAAAATGATGCATAGGGTTTTTTTGTAGGAAATAAGATATTAGGTTATGATGGCATTGTCTTAAAAAAAATTTCTGAAATTGTTTCTGAATTCCTTAGTGGTAAAATATACATAGGGAACAAAAATACTAGATACTGCCCTTAAAAGTTATTTTTATGACTTATTTAAATATTATTTTTTTAGCTGCATTCCAAGACTTCTTACAAATGGTTTAATATATTTGGGAAGTAAACGCAAAAAGTTTTTGAAAGGATTTTTATGAGAACTACTTTTGTGTTATCCATTTGTGTCCAGATGTGTAATCTGTTACAGCTGTTGCAGGAATAGTGTCTGAACCCTTACATGGCTTTCATGGCATCTGTGAACCTCTCCTTATAGAAAGGACCTGACTAGCTATATTCTGTCTGAACAGAGCAACCACGTCACCAGGGTGAGCAAAAGGAAAGCTGAATGGCCTGCATGAACACTGAAGGCACTCCTTTGTCTAAAGGGGCTTGTGAAATTGTTACCTTTCAAAATTTGAAAGCTTCAGTCTGTTGCTTGGACCCTCCACAGGATCAATGTGGAGACAAAATCACCCAACAGCCAGCCCACATCAGGAACAGAACATTGCTAATGGAAATTAAAAGACTTCCTCAAAATGTATTCTTTTCTCAGGCAGTTTTGAAGGTTAAGTAACTGGGAAACTTTTTTCTACAGAGAAAATAAAGTTAGAAAATATCAACCTGGCATTCTTTCTGCCTGGAAATGTGGTATCAGGTATTTCAAACACCAGCAATTTTGACTTTAAGAACCATTCTGAATGGGGTTTTTTTTCAGTTTATAGAGGGCTTTTATAGAAGACAATTTTTTGTATTCAGTGTGTGAAATGCAATTAATTGTAGATGACTTTGATGGATGTTGCTTCTGAAACGCTTTCTGCTTTCTGATGAAATTCAGGAGGGATTTAGTCATTTCTATATGAGTATCATATTCATAGATCAGAACATATATAGCCAGGACAGGGAGGAAAAAAAAGCTTAGCACAGTTGGTATTTGGCTTTTAAAAATCCTTAGAAACAAGGTGGAGATCACAACCCCGATCAGCAAGTGAACCTGTCAATCTTGAGTTCTCTCCAGAAGCTTCTGAAGATGATACCAATGAGCCGGCTAGATAACTTTTCTGTGGCAGAACTGAGACATTTAGGGCTTAAGAATTGAGCTATTCCCTTCAGACCAACTAGCAGTTGAGGCTTTGAAAAAATCAACAATGGAATATCAAAAGCAAGAACTTCTTTGTTGGAGGCTTCTGGGTCCCTGAAAACATGGCTGTTGAAGGATGAGAATATGCCTCTTTTACAGTTCTGTATCAAGGCCCTAAGGTACCCATGGCATTTGACTCCTGGCTATTTAAGTAGTGACCAGCTCACAGAAAGCCCTTGGTATCTTAGGAGAAAGCTCTCGGTGCCTTACTTTCATCACAAAATCAGGCAAGCAGCCAAATAAAAGAGCCAAATTATTCTACAGGGGAAAAAAAGAGAAAAAAAGAAAACAAGGAAAACAAGCTTTTTTAAAACAAAACCTCTTTTGTGGCCTCTAGCAGGATTTATCAGGACTGCTAATTTTTTGCTGTCCTTCTGATAGAAGGGCTTTTGACAAGCCAGTGGTAGAGCATATAGAACAGTGGACACCAGCCTGCCGAGGACCCAGCCACCTGTTAGGGTAATTAGAGCATTTCTCCTGCAGAGGAATATACCAGAGGCACAGGCACTCTCACCTCCACGTTGCTGAAAAAGAACAATCTACAAAGAACAGCTTCAACTGAATGCATAAAAGCCAAACTTCCTACCCTTGTGCTTTGTAAATATCAGATGTATGTGAGGCAGGATGATCCACACAAAATAAAAAATAATGTGCCTCTGCAGACACAACTGCCAAACTCTGGGAATGCCAAGCAACTGCAGTTCTGCTGTCCGGAAATATTGGGAAGTGTGAGTAAATATTACAAGAGATGGAAATGCTGAAGTACTACTAAACACACTGGGCTGATTTCAAATGCATTTTTCAGAATGCTAGATGAGGTTCTGCACGTAAAAGCTTAGTTGTTAGTGATTGTAGTGTACCCAGTTTGGGGTAGAATATTACCTAAGCTCTTTTCACACCTAAAGTCTAGAAAACTTTTGCACAAACGCTCTAAGATATATCTTAGCTAAGTCTAACAATAAATGTACTTTTGGAACATCAGAAAAGTCTTTAAATATGCATTGGACAGATTGAAGATCACTTCTGTTTTGTTCTGTCTTCTCTTTTAAAATCTGAAACATAGAGAAAGTTTTCTAACTCAATATAAGATGTAAAATTTTTAGGTTTTTTTTTAATTTTGAAAATAAAACTATGTTAAAATAAATTTATTCTTTCTGACTGCATTGTACAATACCTTTGAACCAGTCTGTTGGGATAAAGAAACATTATGCCAGTGAAAGGTAAGCAGCAAAAGTCTTTGAGCCTACCTTTAGAAGTTTTACTAAGTTACAAGACAAAAAAGGATATCTGTTACAAGAGCGTAGGCACAGGCTTGCTGCAATACGTTTGATCAAGTCTAGGCAGGCCTTATCTTAGTTTTATAAACTGCACCATCAGCCAGTTGTGCTGCTCAAAACCAAGAGAACATAGTCCTCAACACTGTTTGGAAGACAAGTCCTTGCCATGGTGATGTAGAAAAACATATGGTAATTTATAGAGGCAACTGAGCAGGGGTTTTGCAATAGTTGAGTAACTAATGTAGTACCAGATATATTTTTGTCTTAAATTCATAGCCTTTCTAGGAAAGGAAGCATAGGTTGTGAATGTTCATACAAGTCAAGATATTTTCAGCAGTTCTTTTCTGGGGAGCACACAGCAACCCACCCTCTGTCTGTGCATTCCAATGGTTCTCCAAGGCCACAGGCAGATGATGTTTCCCAAGTCTAAGTCAGCTGACTGGAAGTGGTGCTGTCCCTGCATCCCCAGTCAGAAAGCATTGCTCCATAGCTCTGGGGCACTTCAGGTACCCACCACAGGTAAAGCCACCTCACTCATCTTCGCTGGCAGGTTGAAGTCACTGGCTGACTTTGCCACATGAGATGTGCTGAACAGACCCCTTCAACTGGCAAAGCTGTGTGGACAAGGGCAGTGCAGCAATTGCAGCTCACTAGCATGGTGCCATCTTCAGCTGCTACAGCTGATGCAAAATGAAGATGTACCTGAGATTTCCATACACAGCCTCAAAGCAATCAGCTATCTGGGAAGAACTCTATCTTACATGTCTTGGTTACTTATCCCAGGTTGTATGTAAAGGCTTTTTATGTGGCTTTAGGCTTCCCATCCTATTTTAGAAGTCTAACATCATTTCCCTAAAGGTCAAAAAAATTAGTGTAATAATACAAAGTGCAAGAAGTTTTCAACACAGCATACACAAACATAACTATTAGAAACCTAGTGAAGATCATTGAGTAGTCCAAAACAAAATTTCCCAGTAACTGCTATCATGGATGCTATACTGATTTGCATCACCTTTTTCACAAAATTATTAAGCCAAAATCATGAAACAACTAGCTTCTCCTCTCCCAGTGGTCCAGAACACCAGTGCACTCATGGTTATCTAGCCTTTTTTCAAATTCAGTAAAGATTTCCTCGTTACCTGATGGAAACCACTTAGCACTTTCAAGGATGTTTTTGCCTGAAACCAAAATGTAAATATGACAGATCATGTCCTAAATAGTCCTTTTTCCCCACTGCAGTTTTAAATTGTTGTTCCTCATTCACCAAAAATCTGGATAATAATGTAGAGAAGGTCTTAAAAGTGTGGCACAGCAGTGCCATACCTGTATCTCTTTTCATGTCTATGACAAACAATAAAGTATTAGTTTTTCAACAAATACTTTGTTCTTCAGAGACCCTGGAACCTTCATCTTCCTTCTTTGTGCTCACCAGCTTGTGTGTTTTAAACTCCTCTTTCTTTCTCTCCTTGGTCATTGATTGACGGGTTTTGTGCAAAGGACCGGTGTAAAGCTGTGCAGTGAGGGTGTCATCATTGTAATTGGGCATCGATTATTTAAAGAGCACAGTTGTTGCTTTGGTTGATGAGACCATCTCTCAGACTGACATCCACTCTGAGAACAGAAACTTGGGGTAATTTACCAGATCCTTTTTATACCCCTCACCAGGATTGGTTTTACCTTTTATAGATCTGCAATACCACAGTGTGGGATTAGGTCCCTGCAACGGGCGCTGCACCTGATGCTTTATTGAATAATAAAGACAATGTTGCCATGACCAAATATCTGTAAATATTGACCTGTAATGAGAAACATGTAAACAAAGCACAGGTTGGCTTAGATACTGATAAAAATATGCTTGACTGTGCTGGAAATAGTAGTTTTCATTTCATTTTATTTACTTTCATTTCTTTTCCCAGGGAAAACTTTCTGCCTTTCTATCATACATCATCTTGATCTTCCACTCATGCTGACAGAGAGGGGATACAAATGATTTTTAGAGCTCCACAAGGATAAAAATCAGCAGGGATTATTAAGCTCTTTCTGAGCTGGAAAATGCTATGCTTCAGCATCTGGTTAATAAATATTTATTTTGCTTCTATATCTGTGTGTGAGTGAGATCCCATCATGTTTATTTGAACAGAGATTATGGCTAAAAGATACATTTCCAGAGGAGGATATGTTAAAGAGAATGTATCACACCTTGGGTGAAAGTGAGATTTTTTAAAGAGTGAAACATCTCTCTTCCTTTTATTTTTCTTTTTTCAGTAACCAAAAAATACAGAAAAACTTTGAACAGAAAGAAAATCCTATCTTGACTTTTGGACTAAGATTCTCTGCAATGTAGAATGAAAAGGTTCTTTTGTCAGAGAACACACATTGGCAGGAGAACTGAATATGCAGCAAGTATCCTTACAAAGTGGTGATGAGCAGCATGTCTTGCAAGGGTTGAATGTTCTGTGTCATGTGCTTTGGCCTTAGACATAAAACACAAGACAGTTTTAAAGTATTTGTAGCCTTGAAAGCTAGTTACAGGATATTCACACATTTTGTCTGTTTTCTGCTGTTGACTCAGTTGTCCTAAGTCAGCAACACACAGAATGGAAATTAATATTTTAACAACTTTAATATATTAAACAACAAATATAAGATTAAGGAAATGTCACAGAATGTGGAAAAGATGCAGCTGTGGCCCAGAGATACTCATCTCAGCAGAAAGATGGATACCAATAATGGAGGAATGGAAAGGCTACAACAATCCCATTATAGTCAGTGCTGCTGAGCAACTTAAATCCAGGAGTTGCTGCCAAATTCACCACAATAAATGAATTAGATGTGTTTCCTGCCTGGGAAAAACTGGGTGGAAATACATGTACATCATGTGAGTACACTGAAAAGATCTAATCTTCAAGATATTACACTGACAGATCTTTTGAGTTACAAATAATAGTGATAGGTGAAATTTTGTCTTAATAACTGCAGCTGTAAATCCATGGATGGAACATTGTTAGTAGCTACTCAGATTTCTATTGATAGGCATGTAAAAATAGACCATTTTCAGCTGTTGTGTACTGCTGCTGTTTCCAATGGGCAAAGTGCTGAGTCTGCTCTGTGGTGGGTTTTTTTTTATTTGTGATCCAGAATTACATGGTGCAGTCGTACTGACATTTAATAGTGGTCTTATTATTGTCCTGATATACTTGCTCAGCAGCTGCAAAACAACAACATTTTATTCACCTGTGCATGCTGTGTGGCTTCCCATAGGCGAAATGGTATTTATGCTTGACAGTATTCCAGTCAGTATCTCAGGTAAGCTGATGTGCTTAGCAAGAATTGAAACTCATCAAAATGAAGGTTAATCTACACCAAGACAGGAGCTGTCATTCAGTCATTGCTAGCAAGGCTGCAGGAGTCTCTGCTAGCAACAGAAATGACAGTCCTTTTGGGATAGTTGGTTTATTTGTTGTTCTTTACTTCCTTTTTTCTTTTTTTT
>VXBB01004271.1:1852105-1949948 GCA_013399915.1 Illadopsis cleaveri
CTTTTTTTTTTTTTTTTTTTTTTTTTTTTTTTTTTCTGAGAATAATATGTAACTAAGTTATGGTACAGACACTTCTTACCTGGTCATATAAAATAAGCTGCTGCAACACTGTGCAGACTTGTTTATAGGAAAACAAAAAAACATACTGATTCCCATGCTAGTCAGAGAAAGTCTGGTTAGATTGGAGTCTGGACCCTGAAACACTTGCTCAGACATCAAAAATCTTAGAGTGAACAAAAAAATGGCTGATGTTACTAGGGAGGAAATTGGCAGATGGAAGCCAAGAGAGCGGCTAGCTGTTGCCTTGCTATTTGTGCCTGCCAAGCTCTATATGAGAAAAGGTGGTTTCTTTGTCTACCACTATTTTTTATTGTTTGTTTTAGGGCTTACTGCAGGAAAGAAAGTGAGTGTGATGAGAAAATGTTGACTATGGTGCAGCTGAGGTGTTTGTAAAAGGGCTAAATTCACTGCCAATGTAATTCAACATAACTACAAGCAATGGAGCTAACCCAGGGGTGAATCTGGCACCCTTTACCTTTCAGCTGAATTGGTACATACTCATTAGACAGAGCAGCTTGTATTAGTCCATTAGTGTATGCCTGTTTTTAATCTATATATATTGCATTTATTTTGGTGTAGAAGTATTAATTGTTAGGATTGAGGGAAGCAGGAGAATTAATTTCCTTTTTAAAAATTTATTTATTCTGGATACATGCACTTTTCAAGGTTTTTCTCCCTGCAAGTATTCAATCAATTTGACTTAGGATCATCAATCCTGAGGGAGCATGGAGAGACCCTCTATCCACGCTGCTTATGATGGATCCTGCTCATGCTTGTATGCTGTTACTTGTTACTGTAGGGCCCATGTGTCTGCCGGGCAAAGTCAGGAGTAATAGAAAAACTCCTTGCATGGAGAAATTTTCATGAAACTTCCAGTTTAATCCCATGCTCACCTCTGTTCCTGGAGTGGAGCAGGAATGAGATGCTCCATCTTTGGTATTTCAATTTCTTGGTTTGTGCATGTTCATTTTAGGCTTCTGTCCCTAAACAGCTCTTTTTCTCTGCTTCTTAGTCTATCCAACAACAGCCCTTCAATGAAACTTTCCAGCATCAGATTGCAGAGAGGATACAAATATCCTTCTCTTTTAGGGCACAGATTTCTCTCATTTATTTGTCTTACTTTTCTCTAGCCTGAGGCAAAAGGCTGCTGTGATGTGCGCCATTAAATATGCTTCTCTGTCAGGTTTCCTTGGGAGACTGTGAAAGAATTGTCTTCCTAAGCTGCTTCTGTGAAAACTTTTTCTTGTTCCATTTAAATTTCATGGAATCTTCCTCTCCTTGTAATGTCTGCATCTTATATTTTTACTATGCTTCATTTTCTAAGCTGAAAATCACAGAATATGAGAAGAATATATTTTGAAATTTATTTTCTGCATAACTTTTAGTATTTTTTTTTTGCTGACTAATGATCATGCTGGGTTCTGGTTCATTTGTAACAGGCTTGTAAAGAGGCAGCAGGGATGAAGGGTACAAAGAAAGCTCCCAGTAGTTTTGAGACTGTATCTTTACAAACCCAACACATCAGTATTACTCATAGGGCCTGAACTCTTCCAATCCCACCTGAATTCCCTTCTGGCAGTGAAAAAGGCCACCCTCTGTGCCAAATGCTTCAAGCCCATGAAGATTCACACTTAGCACCATTGAGCAAACTAGCATTATGGTAAGTTTACACAAAGTTTGCCTTGATTTATTTTTTCACAGCTATCATATGGTCTCATACCATCTGATAAACCATGGACATAGCTGAAACCTTGTAGAAATAGTTTCAATCAGCAGCAGTAAGAAGTCAGAACAGTTTCATAGCAGGATTATTTATAGATCATTCTAAGAAATCACTCTGCTTTTCTTGTTCAGATTCACTTATGTCATAAAAAAAAAAGTAATTCTGGATAGTTTTGACTGATTAGATTATCAAAGCTTTGTAACCTGGAAAGGAAAATATTAGATGTTCAGATGAGCGGAATGTAGTGCTGTTCATTACTCTTTAATTGGAAGAGTTATCTTATGTTGTTTGATGGCAGTATATTTAATAATAAAAGACATAAGCAAGCTTTGCCAAGCATAAGACTTATTGTTGGGTGAACACAGGGAAAATGTATTTATAAGAATGTTTGTGAATCCTTAATTGTATTTTACATAATTTTTTTTCCACTTTTTGTTCATTTTTTCCATCTAATCAACTGAGGAAAGATTTTTTTCTGTAAATGTACACAGAAAGTAAATTTTAGGTCTGATTGTCATTTAATTATGAGAAAAAAAGAAATTAATGAGAAAATAACATGTTTATTGGAAATAAAATGCAGAAGGAAAGTTGAGGTCAGCCAAATGAGGAAGATAAAGTTTATCTAGACTGACCTACCTCCATACCAGCCAGTTCCAGTCCTGGGATCAGGACAGCCAGGTCAGCACAGAGCTGTGCCAACTGAATTGACCTAACTCATTTATACAACCCCTGGAATGAGTACACAGAGTGGCACCATGCCAGGCAGACACACTGTCCTTTTTCCTGGGCTATCTTGGCTATCTCTCCCATGACATGGCATTGTGTAATGTAGATGTGTCCTTAGGTGACCAACCAGCATGCACAGCAAGCAAATCCCAAACAGAAAATGCTCAGACAAAGGGCTGTAATCATTTATGAATGCTCTGTGAGTACTGATATTTGTTCAGATAAACTGCTAAATAACAAAACGGAAAAATCTGCGACCTCATTATAGACAAGATATTAACAGAGACAGGAGCTAATTTCAGCAGTCTCTCACCAGTTTGTTTGCTGCTAGCGTATCAGTCAGTTGCCGAAAGTATAGCTCCATTTTCTGAGTTCAGTTTTAATATTCAGAGGCATTTTATCTTGCATCACTTTTTAAAAACTCTTATTTGCATAGTAGTGCATGCAATACATTGTGCCCTCATTTTTAAGTGTGAAATATAGAACAGTTGCTTTTGATATATTTCAAACATGCCATTGTGCCCACCCATACAGAAACCCTTCAGCGAGTTCTGCTGTTCTATCCATCTTAATGCAAAGGCCTGTTTGGTGTTTCACTATTCAGTCATTACTTATATGCTGCAGCACACAGTGCATTACTCAGTAGTGCCTGAAGATCTTTCAATCTTGGCCAAAAAGGTTTATTTCTAGATTGCAAACATTAATAACAATTCAAATTGACACAAGCCTTTGAAAATACCCTTGCCTGTATAGGCATGTGTGCATGCATTTTTGGAGAGAAGAGACCTGAGAACATGCTTGATTGCCATTTTTAGGGACAGGTCTTTCCATTGTTGTAACATCAATATTTTTCCAGAAAAGGACTTATAGCTGTGTTATAAATTGAGACAGATAAAGCATTTGTAATTTGTCTGTTACATCAAACTGCTTCATTTCTATAGGTGATCTTCTAAAAGAATGAAAAAGAAAAAGTCATATGCAAAAGTATATTATGTTATTTGGAAATATTAAGTATTTGTCATAGAAAATCTTTCATAAGCAGTCTTTTACCAAGAAAAAAAATAGAAGTAAATAATTTATAAAAACTTGTTTCTAAACCCAGCAGCCATTTCTTTGTCTTAGATTTTTATAAATGGAGTCATGTCATACTGATTTTCCCTAATTCAGGAATGAAGCTACTCTAGTCCTGTCAGCCTGTGAAATCAGAAGGCCCAGGTAATTTGGGACATCTTTTTCCTCTGTCATTTTCTGTCTTCAGCAGAACACCTGATGATGGTTCTATTTTGTTCCCTCGTAAAGTGCTTTGAGATTTGAGTATGCCTGGAGCCTTGTGTGTCAAGTGCAACCACATTTCTGATATCTAATTAGACCAAATTCTACTCCTACATATACAAATATGACTCCTGTTAAATGTAGCAGAATGTCCCAGGAAATAAGAGAGAGGTTTTTACATTTAGCGGACAATATACAAATCAATTTTCAAGCTGTATAATAAAGATTTTTACATCTAAGTAATACTTAACCTGAAGCATCCTCATGGACTTATTTTGACGGAGAATGTCCATTCTTTATTGGATGGAGGGGGAAACAGGATGGAGAAAAGGCTGAAGTACTTCATGCCTTCTTTGCCTCAGTCTTTAACAGCAAGGCTAGCTGTTCTCAAGGTACACAACCTTCTTAGTGCCACAGGCTGGTGGCAGAGTGGCTGGCCAGGTGTAGCCTGTCTCTTCTCCCAGACACCAAGTGACAGGATCAGAGGAAATGGCATCAAATTCTGCTAGAGAAGATTTGGATTGGATATTAGGAAAAAATTCTCCATCAAAATTGTTGTCAAGCTCTGAAACTAGCTTCCCAGGGAAGTGGTGGGGTCACCATCCTCAGCTGTATGTGAAAGACCTGTGGCACTTAGGGACGTGATTTACTGCTGGATATGTCAGTGTAAGGTTAACAGTGGGACTCAATGATCTTAACAGCCTTTTTCAACTGAAAGCATTCTGTACTATTCTTGTATTTAATTTCTGCCTTGTACATTGGTATGAAAGTCAGTCTTTTAGAGGCCTCAGACCTTTTATTGTCCGTATTTTTATGCCCAGTGGTGCTGTGGGACCTGCTCATACTATGACCTGTGGGCAGAGGAGATGTCAGCCCTGGCAGCCCAGCTCAGGCCTCACCAAACACAGCACTCTTGGATGGAGTCAGGAGTCCCAGCTCTGCAGCTGCTGAGCAGCCACACTGAGCCTCTCTGGATGCATTCAGTATCCAATTCCCAAAAGCAGAGAAAAGCCATGATCCTGTACCGGGAAGACAGTAGCTGCCAGAGCTATTGAGAAAGAGATAAAGTCTTTGTCAGGCCCTCAGGAAACACATATCTGAAATGACCAGCTTGATGTTTGTGGAATTGAGGCCAAAACTACATAGAATTTACTGAAAATCAATGTGTTATTGCAACAGCTATATCTTTCTACTCCTAGTGAAAAAATTCAAGCTTCTGTGACCCTGGTTTATAACTGTAAGGTAACACAAAGTTTAAATTGGAGCAAATTTTTTCTGGCTTGGATCCGTGTTTCTACAACCAAAAAATCTTATGAACTTTTCTCTCTATAGTATGTAGAAGTTGTTATTAGCATTACTTAGATTTTATGAACACTCCCAGCAATTCCTCTGCTTCAGCTGCTTTTCTCAGACCAAATAAATATTTGCAACAAGTAGAGCTGCAGAGGGAGGAAAAAAGACAAAAAACCTGGCATGCAAGTTCTCTGTTTCTTTGAAAACTCTCCAACACCATGAATCCTGTGAGAGCTTAATTAAAATGAAAAGGGAATTTTCAAAGGGAGAAAACAAAACAAGCTTTTTTAAATGCTATTTTTGTTCTGAGCTCAGAAAATCTCTTTCTCTTTTTCAATTGGTTTCCCCAAAACATAAATATTGGCAGCTTTAAGGTTTGCTTTTCATCCTCTTGAGCAAGAAGCAGTGAGTTCAAAAGCTTTTTCCAGTGAAGCTTAGAGGGTTTGCTCACCAGAGCATGGATTTCTGACACAAGTAGTGAATCTAGAACTGTAAACACTACCATGAAATCAAAGTTGCCATTTCAAGGGAATGAAAAATAAATTGTAATGTTTTTATTTTTGCTGATAATTAGAGGAACCTGGTTTTTTCAGACACAGCAGTGCATAAGGGCCAAGGTCAACCAAACCCTACACATCTTAGGCTCACATGATTAAAGGACATTTCTGCAGTCAATCTTGCTCAAGAAGCAATTGCTTCTCACACTCAGCTGCCTCTCTTTAACCAGTGGCTGAGCATTGTCTCACCATCTCCTGGTAAGACACTACTAGTTGATATTTCAAAGTTTTAGAGACAGAGATTGCTGAAACTTTAAATGGTTTTTTTGAGGGTATTGACATTCTTGACAGAAAATGCATGAGCCCTTTCAGCCCAAAACAAGAATAATTACAAGCCAATATTTAAGTGTCAAAATTTTCAAATAATCTAAGTGGCAAAATGGTTCATATGGATCAGTGGTTGCTTCAGTCACCTCTGCAGTAGACTGACACTGAAATTTGGAAACTTGCATGTTTACTATTGATGCAAACACAGTTGCAGAATCCTGTGTGACCTGCTTTAGGTGACCCTGCCTTGGCCGAGGGGCTGGACTGGGTGATCTCCAGAGATCCCTTCCACCCCCAACCATTCTGTGGTTCTATGAATCCTTTCCAACTTCACAGGTATAAATCAGTGAATGATGGCTGTTGCTGTTGTGGGTTTTCAAAGCCTCTGGACATATATGGTGCTTTTCTGCTCAGTCATGAACTATTCTGAGCACAGTGATCGTGTTCATGCACAGTGTGACTGTGTGTGAGAGCACAATCACAGCATGTGCCCTGGAGAGGCTGGTGGTATTGCACATTTGATGTAGTGCTCAGTCTTCTGATCTAAGCAATGCAACCTAAGGGCTTATGGGAAAGTGTGGAGCCAGCTTTGAGGTTTGCCTTTACACAATAGAGTGTTATACCCACCAAAGTCATCCTGCAGAGCTTGGTTCTACTGCCTGCAACATCACACCTGAGCAGATCAACTAATAGAAACACATATGCAGAGTCATTAATGTGTCCAGTGTCAGAAACAGTAATTAACAGGGCCAAGTTCTTTTTAAAATTGGAAAGGGAGCTGGCCCTGTGGGCTCATCCCTCCAGACAGCACTGCTGCATTCATTCAGAAGTTCCTTTAAAGTGCTTTTAAGTAAATGTATTTTCCTGTGCACTGCTTGCCAGTCCTATATGTGGTGAACGTCTTTCCACTTGTGGAAGAAAGTGCTGTGCATGTTTTTTTTCTTCCAGAGGTCATTTATGGGACAAAAAAATCAGTCTTCTAGATGACTAGCTTAGGATTTTAAAAACATGGCTTGTGCTATAGTTATTTTAAATATTGATGGCAAGATTTAGTCAAGGTTGTCTGAGGATAACGGTGGCTTATGCAACTAGTCAGCACACAGCTACATGCTGATAGATTTCTCTATTTCACAGAGCTTTTTTTTTGTAGCTGGTCCAAAGGACAGCCCATTCTTTCCCCATTTATTTGTAATTTAACCTGGGTATTTAATGGATTATAAAAATGAACAGAAATTAGCTCATTGTTCCGTAAAGAAAATATATTTCTAATTAAAAACTATGTATATGGGTCACACTTTGCAGAAGGAAGCATAAGTCAAGCATCATTCTTCTTGATTTGTTCCAGGTCACTGTTTTTCTCTGCCTGGCTGCAAAACACTAATGGATTGTCATGATAAAAATTCACTTTTGTACCCATCTGTTACATTGCACTTTTAATGTCTATTTTACTTAATGTATCTTATCCTACCCCACTTGCAGCTGCAAACACACTACACTTTATTAGAATAAAGTTGTATCCTTTTTGGTGCTGTAAACGAGAGATGATGTAGAAATTTTTCGTTGCAACACTGGCATTTTTAACATATGTTAAAATTATAAGTTCATTCAAGACATTTTTCGAGTGAACATTCCTCTCAGAGTCAGTTTTCTAGACACTACACTTGGTCTCTCAAACCTAAGTTGTTTTTATTGGCATTAACAGAAAACTTGTGTAGCAGAAATGTTTTAAAAAGACAAAGTCAGTAGGGAAGATTTTTTCTACTTCAAGGAATATTGAAGATGGGTACATGAAATGGGAGCCAGGAATGGGACCCAAGTAGATGTCTTCTAATATAAGCATTGTTTGATAACCAATGAAAAACAAGAGATTTTGGACTACTCTGGCATTCTGTTGTAAAAAAAAAGGAAAATATTGAAGAGGAAAGAAAGATGTGATAATGAATGTTGAAAAAAAATGTCGATAGTATACATCTCCAGAGGATGATCTAATGCTGTAATTATCAACCTTTTTTCTGTTTCTGACTCTCTTGTAGACCAAATGTTTTCAAGCAGCTCCAAATACAAGTATCAATAGCAGATGAACAACCCTGTAGGGATTATGATCCTTAGTTTGGAAACAATTGTTCTGATGGAATCAGTACTGGGGAAGCACCTTAGGGGCTGAGGTGGACCATTGTGTTATCTGAAATAAAGAGAAAAATTTTGGCTTGAAGAGCTTCCAAATCAGATATTAGATGGCTGTAGCAGACGTAGGGGTAACAGCAAGACAATCCTGACAAATATAAAGCATGACAGTTACGCTACTGGCCACCCACCTATTGCCAAATGTTTCATAAATTCTGTGTGATTAATAGATTGAATGTCATTCTGTGTTGTTGTCTCTTCCTAGCAAGTTCCATGATCTTCCAAATCTGTGTGTTCTCTGGATGTTTCACCTACCATGGTGCCCAGTACCTCTGTAGGTAACAGCAGCACATCCAAGGTGCTGTTTGAGGAGCCTTGGGGCAGAGGAGGGTTGCACAGAAACTCCACAAGCTGCTCACAGTAATTGAATTTGTGGCAGGCCTGTTCATGTGATCCCTGTGAGTCACAGCATTCCTCTTTCCTCACCTCGACTTGGGTTGGACTTGAGTTGCCATTGTATGCTACAAGCTCATACAGAGCCCCTGCACCTGCCAGCTGTGTCATGCCTTGTGACACATCTCTTCTTCACATAATGTTCTGGAGGCTTAATCATAAACATTTCATGGAGGGCCCATCCTCTGGAACTCCTAGAAACTGTCAACTCTATTTTATTCCTGGGAATGGTAATGCTCTCTCAATTCAACCTACTCTAGAAATAGTTTCTAATTAGCAAACATAGTGGAATTGAAGCTCCCAAGCCAATGAACTGCTTTTGAAAAATCACTCTGAAAAATGGAATTTGCAGGTAAACTCGCTGAACTTCTTTCTGAAGCTTTTTTTTTTTTTTAGGTTGGGAATAAAAAAGTAACATTAACTTGGTCAGGCATGGAGAGAGAGCAGCTTCTGGGCTAATAGTGAAGGCCTTCACCCAGGATAAAGAAAATTAGACTGCTACGCTCTACTTCAAAGGACAGTTACCCTAATTTACATTGCATACATTTGGGAACAGAGATTCATCCCTTTAAGGTGAATGTCCTAGCCAGAAAGCTGTAGATTGAATATAAGTCTATGGGGTTTTTTTATTATCTCTCTTAATGGATATTTAATTAAACTCGTGCATTGTGGGACAGTTCAAAGACAAAGGACCAAGAATACCTCCATCCACAGATTTCCTTAAGTTGTCAAGTTTGGGCATTTCCCAGTGGTAGATAGGAGCTGTCTTTTCACTTTCTTTGGGAAGAAGACAGGTTTCCTTCACCATCTGTGAATAATTTAACTGGCTAACTTTTACTGAGTAAAAAGAGACATGGGACTACTTTTAGTGTATTCCAAAGCTTTGGTTGACTCAATGGTAGCTTCTGAAAAAAGAAAAGACATTAGGCAGCCAACTGCAGAAGCAGGCTCAGGGCTGAGCTGTGGGAAGCTGCACCACTAAACCCAGGCTAAGGGACCTACATTTAGGGCACATATTTTTCCTCCCGCACAAAGTGTGACCTTTTGGCAATCTGACTCTTAACAGATTAACTTTTAGATGCATGCTTAACCAATCCATCATTCTTGGAGCCTAGGGCTATCGTTTGAGAGCTGTGAATCCCATTAAGCTTCCACACACCTAAAGGTTAAGAATCACAAGGTTGTGATTCATCCCATTCCCTCTGGAGTTATGTTATTATGGAAAGAAGCAGAGGTTGGAAGGAGGAAAAGCAATGGCTGGGAGTTGTTGTTGAAGTTGCTCCTTCAAACTTTCAGCAAGTTGAACCTAAATAGAGGAAAGAGTCATTACCCAGACAGACAGATGCTGGGAAAAGCACCGAGACAGATGGATCATGAGGCAGATTTAACATATTCACCTAGTCTTCTTGGAAGTACTCCCACAGCCAGGGGACAGCTTTTGCCAAATGAAACACAGTGCCAATGGGATCTCTGTCCATCTGTCCTGATGAGGTAGGATCCCCTGGCAACAACAAATGTAAAACAAATAAGATCAGATTAAATATAAATGAGAAGGAACTTGATTATCTCATACGTCTGATGAAGGTACTGCACTTGAAGGATGAGAAACAATCTTGGGTACGAGATACTTTTATGAATTTCATTTTAAAAAGCCATTAAATTAATACATAAATAGATTTGGGTGCAGAATGGAATTCACAGACTTTCTCCCAACCCATGGCAACAAATATTTAACAGCTGTTGGCATGGGGAGGAGCACTTTCAATTTCACATGCAAAAGGATGCAAGTGAGGTGTATATTTTCTTCTGCCAATTTTATATTCTCTTGAACTGCCCTTGAGTAAAAACCTCATTCCTGATGTGGTATAGAGCAGTCATTCAGCCCTGTTAGAGTAGGTGCTATGCATTACTTGCTCTGAAAGCCAACAGTTTTGTTATTTCAAAGCCAATAAAAAAATTGACATGTTTTATTTTAAAAGTGGCTTTCCCAAAGTCTAGATTCTAGTCTCAAGAGCATAATGGATAGATTACAATGGAGCTTGAAAATCTGACCACCGTGCTTCTATACAAAGGCATAGTTATTGGGGCTTTCAGGTCATGCAAATGTTTGCATTTACTGCATATCTGAGAGCTGAAGTTGGCTTTGAACTGGAAAAGGATTCAATAAGTCAGTCTCATGTCTTGGTAAAAGCCCAGGCTCCAAGGTGACACTACTAGATTTTCTGAGTCATATCTGCATATTTATAAACCACAGTTAGTGTTTTCACACATTTCAGCATAAAAATAAATGTATTGTAAGACATTTGTTCAAGGAAATTTGCCGTCTTCAAAGCATATATTTTTTGCACATCTGGTTAACAATTGAAATGAATGATTGCAACAAGACACTGACAAGGTTTCTGGTTGTTCTAAGTTGTGTGTTTTGGTTTGGGGGGGGTTTAGCATAGGGTCTATTGCATAAGATTCCAAAAAGTTTTGGAATTGAATTGAAGTTTTTCCATATCTATTCAAAAATATGCTAAGAAAGATACATTTTCAGCTGAGAAAGATACATTTTCAGCACTTAAAGGAATTAAATGTAAAAACTATTTTTCAAAGATGTTCCAACCTTATATAAAAATAAAAAATAACTTATCAGTTTCATGTTGCAAATTTAATTTCATACAGTAAGTACAATAAGGTAAACCTGTGTTTTGGAAATGTTGTATTTCTTTTAAACAAATGGCTGAAAAATCAATTTGTATAAATTCTGAAATATACTGGGAAAAAAGCTATGGCTTATGAGTATGAAGGTATGACTCAGCCAGCCTATTAGTATCACAAGGAGTCTATGGTTTTATGAAGAAACTGAAATAATATTTGTCCAGCACTTTGAAAACGTAAAGAGCACTGTAAGTGATTTCTAATTGTTGACTTTACTTATAAAAATTGGAATGAATGCCTGTGCAAAAATTATTATATTTTGGAATAATTCATGGGGGAGTCCGCAGGTAAACTACAAACCTATTGGAAGCCTCACATTTCATAATCTGAATAAAGCAGTTGAACTTGAACATTGCACCATCATCTGCAGTTCCCTTCCCCAACACTTACCCGAGTTGCAGGGTTACATCAGAAACCCCTCACTGAGTTCCTTGAGCACATACCTGAACCTGAGGGCTGTGAGAGAGAAAGAATTAAAGACAAAAGCCTTTAATATTTAGGTGCTATCATACTTAATATTAAGGTCTTGATCCACACTTCCTTAGAATTCATGAGTACTGTGATGCCTCTGGAGGACAGAAATCAGGTGAATATCCACACAGTGCAGAAAAAAATTAAGACTCTTCTTGTTCTTTATATCTCCTAGTCAATCCTGAATTCTTCTCTGTCTTCCTGTCACAGTAGGATTAGTGGAGCATATCTCCCATATTAGTGGAGCTTCCCAAAAGATTAAAGTTCAATGATCTGGGAGTGTCTTGAGTCACCAACAAACCCTTGACTCTCCCTAGCCTTCAGTCTCTTAGGGAGGCTGAGAAGAGAGCAGAGCTGGGATTGGCAACTTTTTGCAAGATTTCTGTGACCATTAAGATAGACAGAAAAAAATAAAAAAGGACATCAGTGGTATATTCAAATAGAAAGAATAATCACAACCTCTAGTCTGGTCAGCCTTATCTACTGCCTTAATGCCCCTCTAAGGATTTAGGCAAGGGAACTCAGTTTAAGGTTAGATGCAGAAATGAACGACATACCAAAATGGTAATTAACTTGTGGATAAAGTCTGTTACTGCAGCAGTTCTAAGTAGTGCATTATTCAAGACCAGATACATTGAAAATGAAAATAATGAGCTTCCGAGGGAGTTTAAACAAAGATTTTCAAGATTACAATTTTTTTGTCTAGATACCTCAATTCTACCTAAATTCCATATTTGGCATGAACATCCTTCTTGGATTTGGCTCCAGGTACTTCCTTGCATTGGGAGGTTATATATGTGGTCCTTAAAACACAGCAGCTGATGTGCTTGAATTTTACTAGCTAATCTTCAATGATTATCTGATCCCACTGTATTGATAGAAAACACATGCTTCAGGCAATACCATAAAATTCACAGCCAGTGAGTTTTACAGACACCAGACAAAACACCCAGATAAATCTCAAGTATTTAGTGCAGAGTAAGTATCTGACTTCATTTCTCAGCTGCCATAGATTTATTCATTATAAAGATATCATTGAAAATAATTTTGATTTATGAAGGTCGTATAAATTCAGTGTTATGCTGAGAAAATGCTGATTATTTATTACAGAGAGTAGATGTGGCCCAAACTCTTGCTTGCAGAATTACTTCCTTTCTTCTAAAATACAAAGCTATGTCAGTGTAGAAGACCTCTGCACTTTCAGCTATTCAGTAGAGAATGACTCCCAAAATCTGAACCCACTTTGCTTAACTGACCACCTGAGAAATCTCTCCTGCTCTACCTGTGCTTTTTTTGGGTTGGAGGAGTGGTTGCCATGCCAGCATCTTTGTGCAAAGCTCTAAAAATACTCCCAAGCCATCAAAAATTTTCCGTGGCAGGTTAATAAATGCAAGCCTTTCTTAAGCAGCCAATACTTAAAAAAAAAATGCCCAGCCAAGCACATACACTGATATCTCCAGCAGTGTTTGTTCCATGAATGTTTTCTGGGGAAAATCAATTCAGCCAGGAGGCTGAGCAGAAGAGGTTTATCTGACTGCTTACTCTCGCTATCTCAAGGGCCAAGTTCAAAACAGCACTTTGAGTGATGTGCTTAGGTTGAAATCTGCTTGCAGCTTTTGAGCACCCTACTCATCTCCTATCTGCATCTTAACAAATTTGAAAGTGGCTCCTGTGTGAGTACAGGTAAATCTGTCTGTGCTCAGATATTTTCTGCTTCAGGGACTAAGGCTATTAACCAAAGTGCCAAGAACAGTGGGATTTACTTTCTGAACTGATCATGCATAAGAACAAGAACTTGCTCTCCACTGACAGTGTCAAAGTATTGAGAACCAGATTTTAACACCAGCTCTGAAACTCTTTGAGAAGTTAGGGGCTCCCAGGAGTAGAGGGGAATGCATGTGGGGCACTACTACTTGCTTCTGGGATATTTTGACTTCTGAGATTGTTAATTGCTTAATTGAGCCAGAAAGAGTACCTGTGTCAGGATTCCCTGTTTAACATATACTATGTAACTGTTCTATTTAATTTATTTAAATATAGAGAATTTTATTGAAGATATCCAACACTAACATTCTCTTTATCTTTCAAAACTTTGTTTTAGTTCTAATATTGCTTCTCAATTTAAAGAGCTAATTATCTTCCCTGCATATCCATTAGAGAATCTGTTCAGCTTGCCGGGAACCACGTTTTTTATAAACTAAACTAAATTAGCTGCTGGAATTCTTTGTTCTCGGATTCTTAAATCACTGTCACGGATCTCAGGGGCCCTTCTAACTTCTCAGTCCCTCTGTTAAATTAACCAAGAATCCCAGCAGACACCCAACAGCATAGTGTCCTCACCTAACCAAATCTCTTCCACATTCCTGCTTTTGCTAAAAAGCACACTGGTCCTTATTGGACAAACAATTGGCAATATTTGTTCACATCAATCTCCAACAAAGACTCTCACTCAATCCTGTTTCTATTCAGTGGTTATTGGTTTAGAGTCCCACGCACTGTCTGGGAGTTTATGACTCTCATTCCTAGAACAAAGTTAAAAGAACTCTGAATCACTCACTTGCAGAAATTTTCTCATAACTTTTCCAAATTATACAAACACAAAACATGTTTTATTTTGCTTTTACTTGCAGAAAAGATGAATGATGGCCGTGCTTTAATATTTTTTTAATTTTTTTTACTCCAATATCAATAAAATTTAATTAACTAGGAATATTTTCTTACATTATTGTCCTCCTAACATGGAGGTTAATGATTTTTTCAAAAAACAGCCAAATCAAATGAAATAATACTGTATAGCTAGCTGCTTTCCTGCCATTTGCATTAAGAAAAATATGTCTTATGTTGCCCAATAATACTACTTATACTATTGCAAAATATGTAATTCTGAAGATAAAGCTGAGCAGATATGACCACACTATTTTCCCTCTCTTTTATCAGGTCTATAAATACACATTTATAGATTCTCAATGAACTGGTCACAAATTAGAATTGAGAAAACTGAAACTGCCAGTAGAGAAATGAACTCTTGTTTGTTAATCAACTTTGTAACATTAAAATTCATTTAAACAGAGCAACTTAGAAAAAATTGCTGTACCCATGCACAGAATACATCACTGTTTCAGTTTCACCTCCCTCCAATCTATCATAAACACTGTTTGCACATATTGGTAGTTTGTTCTAAATCATGAAAACTTTTAAGGCCTGATATATAACAGTGGTTGGCTGTTCCTGGTGACCATTTCACCCCAAATAAAGAGCAGAAGTGGCTTGGCCACATTCTTAGTCAGAATGTCCTTAGTCGCAACTCCAAAACAATCTCTGCTTGCCTCTGTCTTAACTGCATAAGAACCGTCATCCACAGATTAGTTAGGGCTGACTTCTCTGTGCGTGCCAAGGTATCTCTTCCATCAGAGTCTCACTAACCTGTGCAAGGTCACCTTATTTTTATTTGCTGTAATCCTTGTCTTATCATCATCTTCCATTGCCCCAAGAGCAGAGCCAAAGAGCATCCTTCAAGACTGGTAAAGTCAGCACCATTTATTCTGGGAAAGAAAGGACAGTGGTTTATATTAAATCATGGTTTATTATCTGTCTACTCAAGGTTCTGTATTGCTTCTGCTATTGCAGTATCTGAGTGTTTTACACATAAAAAGGTTTGGCAATGTTTAATTCCCAGGGGACCACATAGAGCCTCTGGCTCTGCTCCCTGCTATTACATTCAATAGCTAGGATTTCCAAGGGACCTGTGGGTTTAGGTGCTTTACTCTCACAGAAATTGGATGTAAATTTTGCACTTCAGTCTTTTAGGCTGTTTTGAAAGACTCTTCCCATACTTTTTCTAGGAAAAAGAAACTGAAAAACAGCCAGTGTGCAACACAGGAAATATTAGTGAGCTGAAGATTTTCATATGTGCTTCCATCAGCTTTTGCCCGTAGTTTTCATTTGCCCCTGTGGTTCTTTCTGAAACCTGTGGAGAGCATATGATATGAGAAATGGAATTTGTTCCTTCTTCACAAATGGTAAAGTCTTTGCTCAAGGAGGGCTCTGCTTATACTGGGGAAGGAGGCCAGTGCCCTCCACACCCATCCTTTAAATGGCTCTGGCCCCACTCCAGGCTGAAAAGTCGGAAAGAAAAGGTACAAAGAGTGCCAAATAAGCAAATTTAGGTTACATGTTGCCAGTAGAAACTTCTGGGCACGCTAAAGCAAGTCATTTAGTAGTGCAAACCAATATTGCACAACACATCAGGAGAGGAACAAACCGTATTCCATTGAAGCTGCAGGAGGATATGTAGATAAGACTGATGTAATTACCAGAGAAGTAATTTAGTCAGGATGTTAATACTCTTAATCTCAAAAAACAAAAACAACAACAACAACAACAACAACAACAACAAACCAAAAAAACCCAAATCAAACAAAATACTCACCCCAATCCCAAGAAAAAAGAAAACAACCTCATATCCTCAACAGATATTCATGAAAAGAAGCGGTTAAAACCTCAAATTTTATGTCTTATTTGAAAGATCCACACAGTTGTTCTGGGCTAGACAGTGTAAAACTTTCCATAAAATTAAATGACAAACAAATCATTATTTGATTTTATGTCCACTAGGAGCAATAAACAGTGAGATCTCACAGCTTCTGCAGCGTCTGAGTAATTCTAAAAATTTCAGGACTGTTGCATGTAAGTGGCAAAACATCTGTTCGGTGTGGAGGGTTGTGTATATTCTTTGTAGTTGTTTTTGTCACCTCTTCAGCTGATAAATAGTTTTGGGGCTCCCTCTGTATATAAATGGCTAAATGGAGAGTTAACTTTTCCAATACCTTGTTTGACTCTTAAAAGTGGAACTATCGTGTCCTCAGGCTCTTTTCCATTCCTAGATCTCAATATTTTTAAATTGTTTGAAAAGCTTTTTACATTAAAATACTATGGTCAGTTACATGCCATTACTAGACTTTCCTTTAAGTCTTTTGGTATGACGTTTCTAAAGAGCTAATATTATTATCTACATAGGCAGACCCTGAAATTGTATGCAAATTTAAAAAGCCTCTGTTCGTTCTAGAGCTGGAGAACAGGTTCAGGTTCTTGGTTGAGCATATTACCATATGACATATGGTATCATAAATACTGACATAAATTTTTAAAAAACAGTTTTGGATCTTGGAAGGTTATCACAGATGTCCAAGGTCTTCCTACCTGTCTAGTTTAAAATTTGTCTATAAAGAGGTGAGTTAGATTTGCCATAGGTTTCATAGCAGGCTAGAATTTCTGCTTTGCTAGCTACAGAACCTGAGTTTGTGTGACATGTCTTTATAGTAGAAATGCAATTGGTGAGTGTCACCCACTGAGTTTATTGAAAAATGTCTCCAACTAGACAAATATAATCTCACTTCTAATCCAGATCTTATGTTTTTTTCATTGGAACAATTACATTGCCAAATACCAAACTATACTACCCAGACTACTAAAGTGGTAGAATTTAGATTAAAAATTGCTTAATTTTTCAGAAAGTATGCTCAGCGTTTTAGTGAATCACCAACCTCACTTTTCTCATTCAAGTCTCATTTTACATTCACAGCGGATTAAAAAAAATGAAAATGTGAAGAAAACTTTGGCTTTTAACCTCAAGGTGAATTTTTCACCTAAAAAAGGTACAGTAACCCACCCCCTTCCAAGAATTTGAAGTTCCATACCAAGTCCCCTTAGAAAAAAATGGCAAAATTTTACATGCTGTAGAAGGAAGGTGGATGCAGAAAGGTTTGCCATAGTTGCCACATATATTCCTGTTTCAAAATGCTGTAGTACTAACATGGTTTGCATGGCTGTAAGGTATAATACTACACAATGTAGCTGACTTCCTTGCTTCTGCAGTAGGCACTAGTGACATATGTTTTGTCACTTGAGACAGATGAATTAAACTTGTGTTGCTATTTGGAAGTTGTTCACATCCATCTGAATTGTTTACAAAGGGAAAAAACACAACTTCTTGCAATAAATTTGTGGAGCAATATAGTGCTACATAGCACAGAGGGGATCTGTCTTAGTTTCTCCTCTAGAAACTGGAAATCCGTTGTATAGCTCCTTACAAAATTCAGGCTCTGTTCTTTCAGGATATGCATTGTCTTTCACATATTTCTGTTTGTTATTTATTAATTGCAGTTTCTCACCAAGGACATTACTTAACAGTGTGGGAGCACGTTTTCAATATGAGATTGACCTGTGACTTACCAGGGTGAAAAGCTAATGAAGTCAGCAGGAGTAAGTAACCCAGAATGAGGGGGGACTTCTAAAACTCTCACGCTTTTAAAATTCTCTCAGAGTAAAATTAATTCACTGTCTCTTCTCACCTCTGCAAGCCACATGGATGGCAATAAAATGGTGGGTAAGAAAAGCAATATATTTCCTGATGTTCTGAATTGGTTTATATACAGGTCATGCAAGTTTATGTAATCTGGGCATACTGCAAGCATCATATTTCAAGAGGAAATCTGAAGCATCGGAGACTGTTCTTGACACTGTAGCACTCAATTTTTTTTCTATTTTTTTCTTGGGGAAAAATATGTCAAACTCCCAAAGAAGGAAGTCTAGCATGTGAGGTGATGAGTGGAATTTTTGTATTGCTTTCAGTGAGAAAGGATTTTAGGATGGGAACATTGTGAAGTAATTTCATTATCTTTTGGGAGACTTCTATCAGTAGTATTCAGGTTATAGTCAGATCTCATGCTACACAAGCTTCAGTTGAGCAAGAGAAACAGCTCTTATAACTCTGAGAAAGGAGAAGAACTAACTGGTAGAGTGAATGACTGCACCATCAGTGGGACAAGCCTCCTGTAACCTGAATATATATCCATCATGCCACTCTCTCCTAAAGAGATCTCTATACAGCTGCCAGCAGAATATCAAGTAATTTTTTTTCCTAGATGCTAATTTCTCATCTTAGTCTCCTCCTCCAGTCACCCATCTAAACTATTTTGAAACATCCATATTCAGACAGCTACAGCACAAATAGAACCCTTCTGAGCGACTGGAACCAAAGAAGTCAGGGACTTCAAGTAACCGGTCTGGTTTTTTTTGAGATTTGCAGAGGTTTAGCGTAGGATACAAAGAAAGAAAATAATGAGTAACAAAACATGATGACAGTCAGTTATCTTTTAAAAGGTAGTTAAAAGTACTAATCCTATTTTCAGCACTTTGTGTAATCACCATGAACTAAAAGGCCATTACAGCACCTTTCTAACAGAAACTAATATGGGAAAGAGCCATGCAAACCCACTTCTTCCCAGACACTGTGAATACTGAAAAGCAAGAAGAAAAAATTACTTAAATCCTATTAGGACAATGATCCCTATACATTCCAGTCCAAGATTAGTTCTTTCCCACAAGGGCATATAGTACATGACTTCAGCCACCCTTTTCAAAAGAAAAAAGAAAGATATTTTGAAGAAAAAGGAGATAAATCCTGATTCCTTAAAAGCATTAAACATGTGTTTAGCTTTAAATACATGTGTAATATTCAGCACAGCAGAAGCATATAGATTTGTTTTTTAATCATTTGTTGATTAAGCTGAATTCTGTATGCAGACATATGAAGAAGAAAAGCAAGTTGAAGGGTTAGCTATTTAAAAGGCCAAGTTAAACAAGATGTAATTATGGCTTCACTTAATCTTTTCATTCTACTTCAAAGCTTCCATGTGGGGGAAGGGGTTTGACAGGTTAGAGTCAGCTTTGGTGTCTCATTTAGCTTCACTTTTTTTCAATGACCAACACTTTTCTAATATCACTTCTTTCTTGAAGTACCACAGGACAAATTCAACTTACCACCTCCAGAGAAACCACACTGATACCAGTTAGCCCAATCTCTTTATAAGGTTGAGCGTTATTTTCTTAATTTGGATTTTATTACTGGCATAAAATCTTTAAAATGACAGGCAGAAACAAGCTCTAAGGCATTGTGAGAAAAGATAAAGGGCCAGGACCATATACTCTGAATCCTTTATCTTAATATCTAATAATAAACCCACAGGTAATAACATGGCCTGTGAGACCTTCTAGCTAGGTGCTTAATTAAAAAGCAAGATCAAAGGTCATTGCTTCATTTAGAATACAAATCTCTGCCTTTGATACTATAAGGGAGGGGGCAGTGTGCAACAGCCTGAAATAGAAAGCTTTGGTTCATGGGTCCCATGCCAACCCAAGGTCACTGAGGCTGGAATGCACCAGGCACATCCACCCCTCCCTGAGCCTTCCCAAGGACAGTGTCCTGCCTGAGCCTGGTCTCACCAGCCTCACACTGATACTGGATGGAGACAGGGCTGCAAGGTCCTGCAAGGGCAAGTGTGATCAGCAGGTGTGTCCAGGACAAGTATAACGCCAGCACGTGAAGTGTAGGGGTAGGCAAGGATGTTTTACAACAAAAGTTGCCTGCACAGCTTACAATACTCTGTTCCTTAGCCTTTTCCTAATGTAACATAAAAAAAGAAAGCAGGTCATGAGAATATTAAAAATTTTGAGTTTAGTGACAGATGTAGCGTAGGCAACATTTTAAGTTCAGAGATGGGCAGGATTTCATTAGGCACAAGTGAAAAGTAATACTAGGCTGGTTGTGATACTAAAAAACACATCTCTATGTAGCCTTAAATCTGTTCCTCATGTGACTTGGACTTGTAAGTGACAACACCCCAAACCTATTTGAAAACTTGAATTTAACAGGAGTTAATACTCTCATTTAACTCAGCCAGACTATAATTTAATGCAAATCTAGAACCTTAACATAAAAAAAAATAAAAAAAAGAAGTCACCCATCTTTTTTTTTTTTTTTTTTTTTTGCCTGGAAGGTCTCCCCTGAAACTTCAACAGCAACTGCCTGTTGATGTTGTTCTCCCAGTGAAAAACAAGACAAGTCATGACACAAAGATTAGCGATTGAAAGTATTTATAAAATCCTAAAATAAGTTGATCAGTTATGCATTAATTTCCTCTGCCACAATATCCAACAAAATTTAAATAAGTGTAGACTAACTTTGTTATTGTGCAAAATCCTGATAATATGGACCTGCTGTTATGGAAATGGATTTTGATCCCTGGGATTAATTTCCTATTATTGCTGACAGAATTCACACTGATAATAAAGTACCCTCAAAGGAAATTGCTTTCAGAGATCCTAGAGGAATAAGCCTTTTTGGTTTGGATTGAGGCTCACCCCATTCCTCAATGTGGCACTTATGGACACAGTTAGTGGTGGACTTGGCAGTGCTGATTAACAGTCGGACTCAATGGAGGGTTTTCCAACCTATATCATTCTATGATTCATTGTGAAATAACACCTCTTTCTGCCACATTAAAATCTGAGGAAAAACTGTCAAGGGGTATAATTTCACCCTCTTTTGCAGTTCTTCTTCCCTCACCTAATGGGATTACAATCCAGCTCTCACTGCAGTAACAGCCCAAACCTAAGGGTTTTTGAAAGTCTGACACAAAACCTCTACTAATCTGATTAATTTCTAAATAGAATGAATGAAATTTTCTCTCCTTCCTAACATAGACATCATTTAATTGTCAATTTTTTGCAAGTATCATTTTGTATTCACTGACAAACCATGCCATTATCTTGATCTTACTATGTAGAGTACGTCTTCTAATACTCCCTAAGGATAGTTGGTCAATGTCAAAGTTAGAAGCAGCTATCTTAGTGCTCTTCTCCATTTTTTATATTTTTGGCAAATATTTTCATTTTATGTTTGTCTTGATCCACTCTCCCATCATTAAGATGAATGTGGCTCATATTCTATGGTATCAAATAAGTCATCTGAATAGTTAGCTGATGATGTTTTTATTTGCCTTCAACACCACTTTCTCTGGTTTGCACAATTCTGGGCATGGATGTTTTATTTTAAATAATAACTGAATTCACTGAGTAAAATTTGTGATTAATGTATGTGTGAATTATTCCAGGAGCACTAGACACTGGTGAATAATGGAAAAATATATTTTCTGAATAATTTATTTGAATGATAAGAATTTTACTATAAATTATTCAACCAATATGATTCAACTAGTCTTTAGTAATTTTTAAGGTAGCATGCACTCCCTCTACTGGATGACTTGGTGCTTCCAAAGGAATCTAACAAACTGTAGAGTCATGATTTCAGAATTATTTTTCCAAACATCTAAAAATTCTTATCTACAGGACAGGAGATCTTTCAATATTTGTACATAAACTCAGAAGAGCATATCTTATTGGGCGGCCATCTTCTTAAATGGCCAAAGATTTAGACATAATTTCTTGGCATTGTAGGCTGATTTTAATATATACATACATATACATATATATATATATATGTAATCCTTAAGTATTATGTGACACTCTGATGAACTATGGTTTGGCCAGGGTAGACCAAGGCATAAGACACTCGAGAAGTTTTTATTCAAACTGGTGGCACCATTGACCATCATTGACCATGGGACTCCCAGGATGTGTGCAGCACCTTGAGCTTTGCAACTTTAATGCTGGTCAGAGGCCTCAACCAATGTCTATTGTATGAACATAATCTATTAAAATATTAATGATAGGAAATGGTGAGCAGATGCTGATGTGATCAGAGGAGGGATGGGCACTGGCAGCTCAGTCTGCTCATTAGGTGACCCCCTAAACACCAGAGAAAGCATCCTGTCTCCACCCTAGTCCTGACTATGGTAGTGGCTTTGAAGTGTGTCATACATTAAGACACATTTCATTTCTTGTCCCAATTAGACTGGAGATATCAAATGTGGGGCTGACTGGCAGGATTATATAATTTAAACTATATTATCCCTTTTCCAGTCACTTAGCCTCTCATTTCCTGACCTAGTCTCCTCACAAATAAACAATCATCCACAGTTATTTTTTCTGCACCAGTTCTATTTTTATTATATCAATACACAAATCTGTGGACTTTTTGATGGGTTTCTCAGTCATTTCAACCTTGTATGATATTTCTGATGTGTATAGTTGTCCTTGCAAAGTATCACCCTCAAAAGGCTGCCAACAATCCCCTCCAAATTTCCATGAAGTTCAGCCTGCTGCCACGCACCTCTTGCTAACTCTAACCTTTGATAGTCTCTTGTTTTGCTGTCTCCTAAGCCATGTCCAGCAGTCATTATTCATACTAATAATAATAATAAAAGGCTGTGAACTGGTCATTCTTTCTCAGCATAAGATGCTCATTTTTTCTTGACTTGCCCTTCAGATCTTTTGATTTTTGACTGTGAAAGGTCCCAGGTCTTTCCAATAGAGTTCATCAGACACCACCAAAATTTCTCTCAAAAGCTCTCTAGAGACTTCTGAGGAGAAGCATTTTAAAGTTTGTGATGAGCCTGATCTGGCACATATTGAAGGACAGTCTTTCAACATTCTTTTTCTCTGATCTTCAGTCATGTCCTCTGAGAGTAATTTATTTTGGCAAAACCAAATTCAATAAAATTCTTAACTCACATTGAAATCAGTAAAACTTCAGTGAAGTGACAGAATACAGCTATGATAAATGAAAGAAAAATCAAATCTGCTTTGTGTGACAGCAAAGAAAAAAGTCTATAATTGCTAACGTTAGGACTGGTGTTTCTAAGTGATGGACATCAAACAACCAAATGTATTCAAAACCCATTCACTTTCACGCTATATTCTTAACCCCATATGCCAATAAAATAGCATCATGCTGCCAGTCAATGGTCTTTAGATTGCAGCTTTTATGGTGAGAGAATGGATGGCATCCCTTTGGAGAAATAAAGAGAACAGGAAATATATTCATGGCTTCATAAGCACAAATTTAGAGTTGAAATATTGAATTAATTTACTTAGTTCAGATGTAAGATTGTATAAATGTTTGTCATTATTTCTTGTGTAAAAATGAAGAAAGATTCATATAAAGAGAATTTGTCAGAATACTCATCACATTTCCATTATCTAGAAAAATGTGACTTGGGATCCATAAAATACAAAAGAGTGAACGGCTAACTCACTTCCTGATAGTTATATCAAGATTAGTTAGGGCAATACAGTTGTACAGTACATAGGAAAGGGTTATGGATTTATTTATAAGCTCTCTAAAAATGGTATTGAAGGGTATTTTTAGCAGAAAGAAAAGAATGCAACTTAAGAGTACTGGGCATAGGTTTTTACTGTTTTCTTTTTGTAACTAATATAAATATTGTCATTGATATTAGTATTCTGGAATTCAAGCATCATTTAAATGGACCACTTTTTTTCTTTAATAACCTCATTCTGTTCTTGCCTTGATAAGTGCATCAAAGTCTTTTCAGGGATGGCCAGTGACAGAACAAGGGGAAAGTGGCACAAATCTGAGTATGAGGGAGAACTTCTTTTTTGTCAGGGTGACTGAACACTGAAGCAAGTTTCCCAGAGAGGTGGTGAAGTCTCCTTCTCTGGAGGCATTCAAAACCAACCTGGACATGATCCTGTGCAACCTCCTCTAGAAGAACCTGCTTTAGCAGTGGGTTGAGACCAGACAATCCCTGGAGACTCCTTCCAACCCTATCCACATCCATTCTCTGCAATTAATGCCACCAAAACTCCCACCCATTATTTCCTTCAGCCAAGTAACTGAGTGCATCTTGAGTGTACAGGTATTTGTAGATACACAGACAGTCTTATTGCCTCTTCAAATAATTCATCTCTAAGAGCATGAGCACATTTAAAACTGAAAATGATACCTGATGTTTCTATTCAATTGATTCCTGTTAGAAGCAAGGAGTACCATATTGGGATCAGGAGTTTTGCTGTCTTCAGACCCAGTGCAACACCAGATCTAGACACCTCCAAAAATTACTAGGTTACACATATGGAACTTGTGTTTGTCTCCAGTGGGCCTGGGATGTATTGGAGAGACAGTGTATGTACATTTTGCTCTGTGCATGAGAGAGAAATCTGATGCATTTGAGATCTATTGCAGTTATGGTGCACAAACAAGTCACTTGCCAGGCACATGTCCATTGAGCCCATCACATCCAATTTGATGTGAAACTGGCAGGTTGAGTTACCCCACAAACAGGTGACAGGTGACAGGGCAAGAGTAAAGCCATGTCAGCTGGTTAGGAACTTGCCAGGTGGCGGGGTGACAGGCTTTACACTGTGGCAGCCATCTGACAGATAGGAAAATGCACCAGAGACAGAACAAAGCCACCACATGGAGCATTTTCCAAGCAGGAGTGGGAAATGAATTCATGAGCTCTAAATCCCACTTGAATGCCTTAACCACAAGAACCTTCTTCAGCTCAAAACAAAAGGTCATGTTGGGAAAATACTGCATAGAAAATGCAAAAAATAAGAATACATGTAAAACTCCTAATATAAATATTTAATTTTGTCCAGGCCAGCAGCGAAATTTTGGAAGAATTTAGACCCACCTTTTTCTCACTGAAATACCAAATTTCAGAAAGCAAATTTTAAAATATTTAAGGGAATGAGATTTCCAAACTTGGTCTAAAACTGAATATTCCTATTTAAAAAACCCCATCTTGTTTGAGAGGTTGGAGAGGCAGTATTTTTTTATTTGTAAGGAACAGAGAAGCATTCACAGCACAAGCCTTTTCTTCAGGACTGAAACAGAATCCTACACGACCCTTAGGTTATCAGGCACAACACTTTTTTTAGAGTGCTCTTTGTCTGAAAGCATCAGCTGTTACTATGGTTGCTAAACACTGCAGTAAAATATTATTGTTTGCATGTGAATTGTCCAATCCTAGTAATACAGATTGAAATGTTATAAGTCCCATGCCTCAGACTGAAATTTTGTGGAACATTCTGTCTCTAACCATTCACAGTCTTTCTCTGAATGAAGATAGGTTTTTTCTGTGTTAGAAATGCTGGTGATCTCTTAGAGAAGACACTTGAAATTTGGCAGGAAGGTGAGAAACTGAAGATTCACAGCTGCAGTGGTAGTTAAAAGAACTCCAAAAATGTAAAATACCATGTCATGTTACATACTTTTAAAAAAATCCCACACCAAATCATTCTCTTTTTTGCTTTATTTGCTCCACACCTTTGACAACTGCAAAATGCAGCTGACAGTACTCATCTTTCAAAAGCACTGTCAGAATAAAGGAAAGTTCATGAAAAGCTGAAAGTCTTTACTAATAATCTCCATTAAATAAAAGCATGAAAAATTAATGATTCTGTTTGTAGGAGACAGTTTGGAAAATGTATGGTAAACAAAGTAGAAACCACTACAAAGAACAGAGGTGAAAAAGTTTGCTATTATTGCTGTCTAGAGGAGCCTCATCCCCTCTGTGTACTGAGGCACAGGTTTGAGCTAGAAGGCACAGTAGATGGAAACACTGGTATGTAATAAAAAGCATAAATAAGATGTATCATCATGTTACTTAATATATGAGACAGGCAAACAAAGGCAATACAGCTTGCAAAGACTCCGAGAACAAAATACCTGGTTCCTCTGACAGCAGATAGAGTTCCTAGGTATAAAAATGTCAACTGATATTACACACAGGTACTACTCTCAGCTTCTCATCCAGTCTTCACCAGCCTTTAATATAAGTAGGGATCTTTCTGTGAATATGAACTTTTTTCTGATCTTTTCTCTTCAATGCATCTGTTCAATTCAGCTCCAGCAACACAGACACCATTGAAATTTGGGAAAATGTGTATCCTGTTGTAGTCCTGATATGTCAGAGCTCCCAGTCTCTTCAAAAAACTGCAATATTTGAAGACTACTAGTGAGATAATTAGGCTCTCAATGCATTCTTGAGCAATTCCTCAGGTTTTATTAGCTTTTACAGAAAGACTGTGTGACACTATGAAATATATGCAAACTAAATATAGCAGTGTAACCACATTAGCTCAGATGCATATTCTGTGTCTGTGTGTGTGTGAGTAGTTTGCCACGTGGAATAACAATAAGTGTTAAGAATTAGGGCTTTTGTCTGTTCTTGCTTTAGTATCCCAAGTCTGAAGATTTAAGCATCACAGCAGTTTCTCATCAGCTGCCTTACAAGAACCATTCTCCAAGGACCCAGGTTTATTCCAGTAGAACCTCCTGGTGCCTGGCTTGCTGACCATGTGGGCAGCTGTACACCCATGACACTGCAGAGCTGCAGAATATTTATAGCCAGGAACTCCTCTGTTATCTTATTTCTACATCACTCATGGAGGACTGAGGCCAACACAAGCTACTGATAGGGATTTTTTACAGTGATGGGGTAGCCCTTCCCACTTAGGGATGGGCACTCATGGAGGGAACAGGAAGGTCACATTTGGCAGAGCAACAGAGCACTGTGTAATAAGACGTTCATTTCTCTTGTAGGCACTTTCTAATGGAGACCTGAGGCTTTCTGAAAATCCTCATCTCTGGCAATACAATCAACTGTCAACACCACACAGCAGAATGTCACACGAAGTTCATGGAGACCCATTTGCTCTTGCAGGTATCAAGGACCATAACTACTATTTTGGACTCAGACCAGCTATATGAAGCACAGTCTATGAATGCCATGTTCAGCTGAAGAGAGAGCCATCTCAGGCAAACCTACCCTAACTGATTTGTACTTCACTGCTCTCTCTTCTGCTATATGTGCTATTCTGCCATCAGAACAGGCTATAAGCATCAGGATGTCCTGTAGTTCCTTAGAAACAAATTATCCTTTTCTTTAAATTTTATATGGCCAGGCATACTTGACTCTGATAGTGTATAAATTAGGAGAGTCTGTGACAGGAATTTTTGTCTGCAAGTAGCAAATTTAATTTTACAAAATATAGGAAAAGGGTGTAATGTTTATCTGATAAGAATGATTTCTGGTAAGATCTGGATTTTTTTTCACTGTAACCTTTCTGATTCTCCGTTGACATTGCACAGTGGGTATTTTTAAGTTATTCATGCCACCACTTACTAAATAAACATCTGGAGTATTTTTTAGATGTAGGATAAACTATTTCAATTTCTCTTTCTTCTGCTCTGAAGTTGCTTATATTAAGAGGCCTTGTGACTCAGTTAATCTTTGCAAAGGAACTATTACATTGGTAATAAAATGGGAAATGAGCACAAGGCAAACAACTCTTCTATTCAGAGACTCTAAAGGTGCAAAACAATTTCAAAGAACTGTAGCCATTAGCAAAAAGAGCAGATTACCTGTGATAGCCAGCCAGATATATGCACAATATATTTGATAGAGCTTTCACAAAGAACAACCAGCTCATTGTTATAGAAAATGCACAATAGGTTTTAAAGAATGGCAACTAGGATGAACACTTTGGGACTGTAAACACCAACATCAACCTCCCAGGCTATAGAAAATCCATGGAAACAGCTCAAAGTGTCTCTGATGAGTATGGTCCTAACTGTGCATAAAGCAATTCTTCTTTGTCCCCTCTTACACTATACAAAGGTAAAAAGGAGACAGAAAGGGAAGGTAAGGGTTTGAAGAGCAATAGCTTGAGCAGTCTTTGGGGATCACTGGCATCTTTAGATGGTTTAAGTCTACATGGATGCCATCAGACAAATTAATAGGAGAAAAATCTATCAGGGGTTCCCAGCTATGCACACACCTTTTCTCATCCCTCAGGTTCCTGCACCAGAGGTGTCCTGAGGCTGGGAGATCACCATGGGGATGCAGCACCAGCACACCCATCCTGTGCTTATGCTTCCCCCTAGACATCCACTACACCACACAGGTGGAGCCCAGACACTGGAAAAGGGAGGTCAATGGGTCCCAGCCTTACTGGTGAGGAGCTGCTAAACACTCCAGTAGATATCAAGGCTTCTCCAAGCCCTGGAAGTGCCAGGGTGAGCATCAAGGCAGCCACAAGGAGCACATAACCCTGCATCCCCAACAAGCTCCTCTGCCACAGGATCCAATTTCCTCAGCCATTCTGGACAAGGCCCCCTCCAGGAATCTGTGCCCAGACACCAGTCGCTGCTATTAGATGCTGCCTCCTGGGGGCAGCAACAGAAGGTTGGGGCTGCCAACGACCTGTAGAAATCTTCATCTTCTGCCTTTTGGGTCCCCAGTGACCCTGGAGCTGCAGCCTTTGTGGCTCTCTAAGCCCAAACCCTAATCCTAATAACAGTTGGAGGCTGAGGCTGAGGTGCCCAGCACCATTGTTGGCCCACATTAGAATGGTGTGGAGGGACCAATGCTGGTGCCTTCATGCCTTTTCCAGGCCCAATGTTCCTGCAGATGTAGGCTCAGTGGCTCTCTGGACCCAACCCTAACCCTAATGACAGCAGAGAGCTGAAGATGAGGTATCCACAGCATTGGTGGTCCAGAAACAGGGTGGATGCCAGTTGTATAAGGCTGAATTTGTCAACTCATAAATTGCAGGGTAAGACTTATGCAGGGCTAGAACCAGAAGACAGGCATATTTCAGCAGGCAAGAGATATTTCTAGGCAGCTGAGGAACTCATAAGTCTCAAATTTTGGCTAACCTTTTGCTGGAAACTGTTTCATCCCCCACTGAGCATAGAAAGCAAAAAGCACAGGGGTAAGGAAAAACAATCCTTGCTTCTCTCCAGGACTTGTGTTTCTGAAGAAGTCAGAAGAGAAACTATCTCAAATTCACAGTAAATCTCCCTCCCAGGTGATTCACAGCAACGTGTTAAATCTGATTGAATGTAAATGTAGTTACACCACACTATTTCTCTAGGTTCCTTCAACAAGTCAGTGGAGACAAGCACGTTTAGGTTGTGATTCATGTCTTTCTAAGGTAGGTATCTAACTAGACCAGCTAAATCACAACTAAAAAATGCCAATCTCTTTTATTCAGATAAAAAATTAGGTCATGATGGTGTGTTAAGATATAAACACCTGAAGTACAAACAGGTTAACTTAGATGGTATAATTCCCACACATCATCACACAGCTTAGGAAATGGCAGTTGTAGTGTTCCATCTCAAGGCAGTTGTAGTGGTTACAGTTTGCTCCATTTTTTTGGCAGCTCTGATCTTGCTGCAGTCCTGGGATGCAAAGCTCTAAGGATCTCTAAGGTACCTTTTCTTCAGAACCACCTCCGAGATAAAAGTCTGTTTTCTACCTTTCTCATGACAAAAATTAGCAGTGGGGCTTCGTGTTTCAGCCCTGTGCAAAACACTTCGTTCTTACATAGCTACAAACCCTTTTTAATGAGCCTCACCATAATGGCTCTTTTAGTCACAGAAATACAGCAGGAAACAGGAGAAAATCCACATATAAAATTGTTTCTGAATGCACTGCATCAGTCCTAAACCCCATTTGTTTTCTTTTCTCTTTTAATTAGGTTTTCTGTAGGCTCCAGCCATTAACTCTGTTTTAAAACAAACTGTCCAAAGCTTTTCTTTGATAATGGTTTAATTTTAGCTTTTTCACCAACCTCTGAAACACAATTTACTCTCATGCCTGGTATCTCTCATCAGATTTTCCTGCATCTCCTCCCTTGGCAGTCCTCCAAATCAGGTTCATTTAACACCCACAAAGTTCCCACAATTGAATCCCATCTCTACAGATCTCACTTTCCCTGCATATCAGCTCATCATGGAGAGCAGCAGCTTCCTGTATCGTTTACATCAAAGCCATCTGATGCTGTGAGGAGCAGTGCTTGTATAACACTGTTTAATCCAATCCTCACTGCTTAAGTGCCCAGTCAGGACATGCAAGGAGACTGCTGCTTCTTGTTCTAAATGAGCAGCACAGATACATTGGCAATGCTGCCACCATGAAAACAACAGCATGGGTTTGGGCTTGGAGTTAATTAGTTTCCCTTTTCCTCTCTGCACAGGCAAGAGATGATCAGTTCATTTAGATTGTTCACTGAGTCTCAACACAGCCCCATCACAAGCTGTTTTTTCCTGCTACCTTCAGCCAGCTGGGCAAAGGGACACAGCACAGCCCTTCCTCCTTGAGGCACACACATCACCAAACCAACACTGCAGTGCTTTGGAGGAAAGCAGTGGGTCTGATGGGGGCAGGAATACTCATCATCATTCCCTGCATTCCTGGAGAAGCTTTCATCTGAAGGTGTCAAAGAATATACCTTTTCCCAGCATCTCATGTAATGCATAAACTTTACAATACCATTGACACACTAGGCAGCTGAACTTGTTCCAGCTTGCTGAGTCCCTGGGGAAGCTAAAACCAGCACCACATAAACCAGAGGCACCTTCGTTTGAAGGCACTGTACTCTTAGTTCTCTGGAGAGCCAAGATATTTCCTTTGGGCTATGCAGCTCTTGGCAATTAGGACTAAAAATCTGGACCACTAGGTAGCACAGCACAGTACTGAACTTTGACACAGTGGAGCCAAAATGCCTTTGCTTAAGAAGGCAGAACAACCACACATAATGCACTATGGCAGAAAATTGCAGACAAACCCTCTACAGCAAGTGAACTGAGGACCTGCTCATAATTTTTGATCACCTACATCTCAAATTTAAGGAACTCATTGCTCTAGAGCCCTGGCACAGTAGTGGAGTATACACTTCAGCCTTCAGATCATCAGTCTTATTTTTGTGGGGTGAGATGTCTTTCTCCTGATAAGGAAGGCCCCAATGTACTTATTTCTTCTCAGGTTTTCTGAGACTGAAAGCTCAATTCAATGTCATAAGACTACTTTTCTTTCAAGATTTACAAAATATTTGGAACAAAAAATAAATAGACAAAGCTAAAAAAAATAACACTGAAAAATTTAAAACTACAGCAGAGGAAATTAGTGTCAGTCCTAAAAGCTACAGAGATCTGCATGATGGAATTTATACACATTCTGTCTTAGAAATGTAATTGGAAATCTGTCAACATCATTAGATGCCTGGGCATTTTTACAAATCTGCCCCTGAAGGAGCTGTGGCATAAAATAAATGCTAAAACAAAGGGTTTATTTCCAGGAATGCTTTCAGCAATGGATTATGGAAGCTTAAAATTACTTTTTTTAAATTCTCCTTAGCTTTGTATAGAGTTGGTAGGACAATACATTAATCAATGCAAACAGAACTATTCCTTGTGTATGAGTCAGTAGTTCAGGACTCTGGCAGGCTATAAAGAAATCTGCTACAGGGCTGCTGTGCAACAGCAGATAAGCATCTTCTTTTTATATCCCTTTTTCTCTCCATTTTATGAATTTAGGTTCTAAGAGTGTTGTGCTGGAACTCTTGGCTATAGCACAGTATCCAGAGTATTCGAAACAAAACTAACGAGATGTCCTCATACATCCTTGCATAATCTTCCATTCGTCCATAACCTGAAAATTCTTGATTGACAATTAGAACAAAAAGTGTCTTTGGAAAACTGTGGAAGCAGGAAGTGAAATTTGCACTGTATTGTGACAGGTCTCCTCCATTTTGTTGCTGTGAAAACTGTGCCACAGGCTGGCTTATCCTTGAGTCCATCAATGTGAAATATTGATGGATATAAAGATAAGTCATTGCTGTTGGTGTAGCCAGACACAAGAGGCTTTATCAGAACAATCAGTGTAACGAGTCAATGAAATGTGGCAATTATATTTGTGGTTGAGATTGAGAGACTGGTTGTGGATGGCAAGAGAAGGAAGGAGAACTTGCTCTAACCACAGAGGACTTTGCTATAGGGCAGGTCTTAGAAGCAGGCAAAGTGAAGAAAGCACAAACTTTGGAAAAGAAAGGTGCAGCTGACAAGTTCAAAATAGCTGGCAGAATTCTCATTTGGAGAATGAGAATGGAGAGCTGGTGATAGAACAAGGTATATAAAAGTCTGTAAGAGCAATTACTGAATTGAAGAGTGAGCAGTTAAATAAAGAGATTAGGAAGAGAAAATAAATAGCCAGGGTTTAAGACAGAGATAGCCAAGGATGGGGGAAAGAGATTATTCATGAAGCAAAGAGGAAAAATAAAAAATCAAATGGAAACGTTTTTATAAAACTGATATGATTTTTTGTGTGTGTGTTTTCCTTTCTATATTTTATTGTATTTCATTTAGGTTCAGAACTAAGTCAAGATTAAAAAGTACAAAATCCTTTGTGAGAGGCAAGGTCTGTCTCCTGCACAATCTTCATTGCAAGGGAGTTCTAGCTAAAATCACTTTCTGCTTTCCATGTTTATCGAATATCAGATTGCTAAGTAACTTGAATATTTTGGGCTGATTGAAACCTCTACACTTTTTTATAAACCTGTCTTGAAGAATTCTGAACCACTTAGTTCCAGAATAATGCTTTTACTTATTTATAATGTATTCAGTGGCAGTTCTCCATGAAAACTTTCAGGTTTACATGGGAATTTGCATTTCTAGAACATTTAGAAACTATTTTATTTCAGTCTAATTGCTAGCGATGTGATTCCTTTAGTTGTAATGCAATGCATCCCTTGCCACTCTTAGTCTTCAGTTTTATCAACATAGTTTTTTAAAAATATGGTAGTTTCTTCCAGAAAGGGAACACACTTCATTCTTACATAGTCATCACATGTCAAAGTAGGCAGCTTCCATTTTTTCCCAGGAAAAGCTTCAAATTACAGATGCTTTTAAGTGATAATCTATTGACTTTTATTGTTGTCGTGACATCACTGAGCATTTTTCTGCACATCTTTTCCATTCAGATTTTGCTTGTAAATGTACAGTTTTCTTTTAAGATCATTTAGATGGCAACATGAAGCTATATTAAAGCTGTATTTTGACAGTCTTTACATTGACATCTCTAAGGTTGCCATCAAATTTCAGTAGATACAAACTGAAATATGCCATATTTTTCAGCTGAGACAAGCCTGAGAGAAACAAGGTCCTTGGTTTTGTCTGGAGCAGAAATCAGCTCATAAAGTCTTTTATCAGTTTCCTAGGCAGTAAGACAAACCTGTCTACAACGAATAGATTCTCATATCTCACAAACAAGATGGGGAAGTTTCTTTAAAACCTCCTGTGTTCCATGTGATTACCGCAAAAGTGTGGACAGTTGGTCACTCACCTCAAAATTCATTTGTTTTAACGATTCATTTTTCAGTTGACACAGGGACACTGCTCCTGCAGCAGTGAAGGGCAATGCTGGGAGGATTGCATGGAAATTGAGGAGCAGTCTCTGAATGTAGTGTTGGCTAAAGAAGAGGAAGGGGCATGTGAGCACCAGAAGCAACTCTGCCAGCAGTGCTGAGCCACAGGCTGCCAGTGTCACAGCACTGAGCACCTTCACATCCCTCCTTTGGGCAAGTACTGCCCTGCACAACTAACAGATTATGGTCCCTGGCTTGCCATAGCATATTCATGTTTCTTAAAGCATCCAGTTTTTGTCTAATTTCTGTTCTCCTTACCCCCCTGCTTCTTACCACATCACAGGAAAAAATACACTTTCAGTAGCAAATCAATTCTAACTGCCAAGGATGCATTTCTGTGCCACTTTTTCATGCAGTCTTAGTTTTCTTCTTGCACTGAGTGGTGGAACCAGATCTCTTTCCCCTTTAACCCCTTCAAATTCTGATGCAGTTTTTTTAATTGGGGTAATTATTTTCCTGCTGACAGGTTTGGTTACATCTTCATGGGTACGCTGATTCTATTTCATGGAAACACATTGAATTGGAAAAACCCTAGAACCCCACAGCTTTCTTGCAGCTCATCTCTTCTCCCAGAATTTGTCATTTCCCTTTCTCCAGGGTATTTGGTAGTCCAGAGCATTGACCTGACTAGCATGCCTGCTTGTTCTTGGCATTTCCAAACATTTCATGGCTTCTCTAATTGTATTGCTTCCTCCATTCATGTGCTCCATGTGTCACAAAAAGCCCTCAGGGCTCTTGTTCCCCACTGATTTCCAGTTTCTGGCAAAATACTAACAAAGTTTCATATCTCTCTGTTCCACTGGCAGCTGCAAATAAATGCTCCTATTTTCACCTGCTCTTTGGGGAGCATCATGCAACAATTTCTATTCTGTTCAATATGCAAATACCCTGGCTTCCTTCTGTTCCCTCAGAAAGTGAATAGGGTTTCTAAGGAGAGACAACATATTTTATTAGATTAATGGACTGAGAAGAAAGGAGCAGAGGAGCTTGAGAGTACAAAAGTTTTTCTTTATTTGCAGACAGAGTGGTATGCATGCTGCTAATATATATCTGTAACAATTTCTTAGCTGCCTCATATCAAGAAATATCTTCAGACCTGAAGGAAGTGAAAAACCACCACTGAGTGGTAAACCTGGTGCGATTGTCATTGTAAAGTCTCTGAGAAGGCCAAGCAGGGTTTAAGTTCTTTCAGGGGACACCACAGATATTCTCAGGTATCTGAAACGCACGTTTGAAATAATGAATTTTTAGTAAAAATTATGCTTACTATGAATTTTCCCAACATTTTCATAGTTATTCTTCTGTTTAAAAATCAAAAAAACTTAGGCAGCCAAGTCACATAACAGGAATAATGAACATTGATAGTGTGAGTGGATGGCTTGTGAGCAGTCTATAGTTCAAATGTTTCTCATCCAGATTATTCAGAAAATACCTATGAATAACAAACACTCAGAGAAAATAAGGGACTATTTAGAGAATGGCCCCATCTGCATTTCTCAGAGCTAGTTATTTCAAGGTTGTGGCAGTGGCAATGTTAGTGGTGAGTTTGACTGTACTGAAGTCACTGCAATAAAATCCCATTTCAAACACACTGATGGCAACAAGGGTAAACTATATGGGAGCACAGATGAGACCCAGAGGAAGGCTCTCACTCCCATTAGTTATGTGCAACAGTGGCTCTGCTATTAGTTACTCACTCCAGAGTAAGCTCAGAAACCAGCTGATCAGTTATTCAACACTCAGGAGTCCTTTATACAATCTATAAGCAGCAGAGAGATCTTGGTGAAGGTTTTCTAAAAGGACAGAACGATAATGAGAATGTATGTTCACGATGATTTGAACCTTAATGAGATAAATAAATAATAAAAAACTAACTTAAGTAAGATGAGCCAATCTTTGGCTCAGACTAAGGAGTCTACCCAACTTAATGGAGTGGGATGCAAGGATCATAAATAACTGCAAGCTTGTGAGCTCTGGACCCAGAAGCAACAGAGCCATATCAGAGTGACACAGTGCTTCAGTTAATTAACACAATTAGACAGCACTGACATGTTCATGTTAGTGTAAATATACCTCTAAATACTTCTAAATGGGCTTTAGGTGTTATGCCCAAAAATATAATCTAGAAAAAAATGTAATGCTGGGAGTGCTGTGGTGCCAGGTAATTAGAATGAGAGAGCTGCATTCTGCTGAGGAGTGGGATGAGGTTGTTCCCAGGCTGGGGGCAGTGGTGCAGACAGTGCAGCAGAGCCCTGGCCTCAGGTCCCATGGGAATGGAAACACCTGCAAGGGCTACTAGTGTCAGTTCCAGTAAAAGGTATGGTTTGTAATTGACTTTGTGCAAGATTTCTTTTTATCTCGTACTAAATTGTTTTCTGCTCAGCTTCTTATCTGAATCACTAATTTTACAAATTAATTATCCCCTGGGTTTTGACATGAAATATATATGTCTTCCATAGAGTTCCAGCTTCCCTCCAAAGAAAAGGAGCTGACTTGGAAACATCTTTGTCCTGTATAATATTAACCCTTTTTAACTATCTAAGGGAAAAATTATCCTCACTAACCTAAGTAGATTTTTGAGACTTTTGACTGAAAAGAATATAACAAAGATCTAAATTAAAAGAAAACAGAATATGGACAAACTCAACAGCGAGTAAGGAAAACCCTCACCTGTGTATCATTCCTGTGGCACATACCCAGAGATCTCTCTCAGTTTTCTTTTACTGCTTCCCAGCACAGCCAGGTTTTCTTTTAGAGAGGATATGTTCTGCACATGACAGCTCTCAGCTTTGCTCATAATCTAATAAGCAATGTGTTCATATGAAGCCATGTCTGTCATGTTGTCATGTCAGTCTTACAAAGTGATACAGCAGAGCTCTCTCACTTCATCGGAATCAATCTCTTTGTACAACCAGAGGCAACCCAAATCCATTTAAAAAGAAATCAGTATGTGCAGTCTCATGTTGAAGGAGTATCTTGTAAAAAAATGCTGTTCAGGGTTGTCTTGTAGATTGTGATTTCAGGATCTTGCTGAAACACCTGAATAGCATCAATGTGGCAAATTGCTGCTGTGGTGGCCAAGAAGGTAATGTATGTTATTATGTATACGTTATCTAGTCAACAGCATACAAAATCTTAGTGAAGCATTTTAAATTGTACCCTTCATCTTTTACTCCAAACGGTGCACTAAATATTTTGATCATTACTTTTCATTAAAATTATGAGCTCCTCTCCCTATCTTGCCATCAGCTTTCACTAAACATGTAAGATAGATTAGTAGAAGTGGGATCCCATGTGGTTTTGAGATTAGATAAAGAGATGATGAAAAGTCTTAAACAGAATGAGGAAATAACCTGGGTGTTCCAGAAAAGCAGTAATAAAATACTCAGAAAAGGAATGAACTCTCATTTTTTGTGCTTGCACTGTTTATGAAAAAGCATAAAATACTTGTATTTTCACAAATAAATTGTAAATTTTATTCCTATTTATTTTAAGATGTGATTCCCAGCATGGTCATTTTAAGATTATCGTGTTTGCAAAGAAAATTTTTTGAACACTCTCATAGGAATACCCATTTATTTGTCATATGAGTTTTATCTGTGTCTCACTCTGCTTCCTAATTTGCCATAGCTACTGCATTGAAAACAGAGTTGTGCTTTTTCTTTACAATCTCCTTGTTTCTGTAAAAGTCACAAAGATATCAAAGTGTTAAATTTGTGACAACCCCCTTGCTCTAAATTTCACAATAAATCACTGACATCACCAAGATAATACTTCTTCCATGGGATGGGGAGAAAAGAGCAATGTAGAAGGTGTGAATGGCTCTTCTGTCTCATTCTGACAGTGACCTCTGTCCCTGGTCCCTCAGCGTGGTCCCCGCAACATCTTGCAGGCCTTCAGCAGGAGCAATCCTCATGGACTGCCACTGTATCAGGGAGGATGCAGACCTGACCTCTCACCTTAACATCCTGCATAGCTCTGCCTCACTCCTTTTGTCTTTTATGGGATATGTCCCCTCAGCTCCCCTAACCATGCCTCTCTCCTGCATTGGATGGTAAGCCTGATAGGTAATCTGATGAAGTTTCTTCACAAAAACTATCAGGGCTACTCCTGAACTTCAGTCTCTCCTCAAAAACTATGATGTTTGTGAGACAGGAGCCAGATAAAGTGAGAGTTGGATATTACTTCAGTTGCCCACAAATTTATTAGTGACCAAAATACTTGGCTTTCCTTCAGGCTGCTTGGCTGCATAGCCTAAATATATGCTTTGGGTGTGAAAGGCTTCGAAGCCAGATTTCTGCTGTGAGTGACTGTTCTATAAACTGGAGTTGGAAGGTCAGTGCTCTCTACATGCACACTGTGATGCAAGGTACAGCAGAGGCAGTAATGACAGTCCCCAGCATGTCCGGCTGGCACTGTCAGCTCCTTTTATGCAGGAATCCTTACAGGATGATTTGACTGATACCAGGAAGATGGAATAAATAACATGAAATTCTTCCTGGAATACCCCAGAAGTCTTCTGCTGAAGGCAGTTGGTATTTGTTAGGTAGACTGTACGTGGTCAAAGTGTGCCCATCAGCAAGACAAGATGTGTGGGAGGATGTCTGGGGAGAGCTTGGTGCTAAGGACACATCTACACACTCGTGCCTGGTAACTATACACAAAGCTGTGCTTTCTACAGGACACTTAAGATGATGAACACAGTCTCCACCAGGTGCATGCTGAGCAGCTCCACAAAGGCTCCCTGACACATTCATTCTCAACTACTCATAGGAGGAGGTAGAGCAGCAAAGTGGAAAGGTTTGGTACCAAGTTTGAGATACTGTAAAAATATTTATGTGTTTCATTTCCCTTGAAGTTAGTTGCAGTCAGGCACCCAAATATTGTCAAAAAACAGGATCTTGTGGTTTTCTCACCACTACTGCAATAGTGGGTAATGGAATAGAAAATTACAATCACATATCTTAGCTTCTGTGCTACCTCACTAGCTACTGGACCATTCTCCCAATGTGAGTAGCAATATAGTCTTATCAAGGTTACTCCCATCCTACCAGCACCTTCCTCCCTTCTTGCTGCCCTCCTCTCCTCTCTTCTCATGGAAGTGCAGCAGCCCAGGGTGTCTGTCACTGCTGCTGGTAGATGACAAGGAGTGATCTGTGCCTCCTTATTTCCTGCATGGTGCTTTATCCTTGTGTTGAGGCTGAAGACCTAAGGAATAAACATGCATGTGCAGTTGGAGTTCAAAATAAAATCACTCCTAAAAGAAATCTTTGCAGGTAAAATAAACAACAGTTTTTCCTAACAGTACTTTTTTCCCCTCTTAACTTCAGATTTCCTAGAAGGAAGTGGGGATCTCAGCTTGCTTCATGCTAAAATAAGGATAAGACATAACCTATGCATCTCTAAGCATCTGTTCTTCTGAATGTATTTATATAAAGCACATTTCTGAGTTAGAGCAGTTACTATGGTGTATGTTCCCATGCTGCCATTTTACATCTCTCTAGAACTCTGGGGGGCAAAAGTTAATTTCCTATAAATGCTTTCTTTTGCACATCTGTTCCCATGTGAAAGGGCCTTTCTGAGGACTCTGTATAGCTCCTGAGGAGTTCAACAACAATAGGAATACATTCTTAGTTTGTATAGCCAGGATGTGGATCCATTATTTAGAAAGTATTTCAATTGTCTGATGTCATTCAAATTTTCTCTTATTCAGGGCTGACTACCTAGCTCTCTGTGGTGGGAGAAAGAAAACAACTCTTCTTGCAGGGGTAATCACACTGCAATCAAACTGTGCAATATGATTAGGTCTGCCTGAGTCCTTGGTGCATTCTCCGTGCATTGAAACAGAAATCCCGGAGGAGCCGTCCATTGTACATCATTCCTCTCAGTGCCAGCAGCTGATAGAAGTCATAGCCTAAAGAAGCTGCAGAATCTGAAAAACAAACATACTAGCAGGGGAATGAAATGGAAAGCCAGAGCAAAGAAAAACAGCATGAAAGAAAAAAAGATGTAATTGAGGAGGGGGAAAAACAATCCAAAGGAAAAACACATCCCAAGAAAACAGTGTTAAAAAAAGCCCCAAAAACTAACAAAAAAAAAAAAATCACAAGAAAGTAAAGCTTAGTGTGAAAAGAGAGGAAGGGTATAGAAAGAATAAGCTCCACTTTCTCTGCAAAATCCAACCCAGAAAAAACAAGGCAACTAGAGAACACAGAACAAGACAGAGAAAATTTAAGACAAAAATAATTAGGGGAAAAAAAGCACAGCTCCTATGTGAAATCCAGAATAGTCTGCAAAGGTGAAGGTGTCTTCTCTCTTGTTATTTTGTAGGATATGCAGCCTATAGTAAGAACTGTCTGCAAAATGTGTAGTTCAGAAATACAGTTAGTTAACTAGGTTTACTGTGTTTTTATCATTGAAGATGGAGCTAGTTTTATTGCCCAAATAAAGGGCAGATGGTACCATTTCTGTTTCACATTGGATAGTGTTACTCTTCAAAGCAAGTTTAGGGTGCAAATAGCTGATCATGACTTTCAATCTGCTCTTCTCAAGCATCTGGAATTGTCAAAAAGGAGGGAGGCCCCATTGACTTCCTGGAGTTGAATTTCCACTTATGAAGTTTATTCTTTTGGCAAACTTTCCTACCAACAGACTTCCTACCAAAAATTCTTTGATATTTTCATAAAAAACAAACAAAAATAGGACCAATCCAGCACTGCAGTAGAGACATTTGAAATGTCACACAGGGAGCTACATCATTTTTGACTACTGTCACTTAGAGCTACCTGAAACTAAAAGAAAATTTAAAACGTAGGCTTTCTTTCTTTGCTTTGCTTGTTTCTTCTATCAAATCAATTTACTTCTGGACTAGTGGTTTCTAACACAAAACTACTATCAGGTAAGTTTGTCCTCCATTGTGAATAATTCCTGCCTCTCCTTCTCCCTAGCTTTCACTAACTTTAATGTTTAGATGTTCAGCAAGTAGGCTACCCACTAGAACGCTAATTTCCAGTGGAAAAAAAATGCCGCGTTCTATGCAAGGAAACACTCAAGGGTTTATTAGGAAAGCTTTTTGAGGTGTTTTATTGAGAATTTTTTTTAAGATTTCTGTTACTACAAACTGAGGTCTTTGTGAGCTCTCACTGTGATACATAGCTGGAAGCTCTGTTTTCCATTTCTGATACTGTACAGAAATTCCAGGAGATGATCACTTTATAGTGACAGAACCACACTGTCACTTTTCAAATTTTATTTTGTAAATCAAATGAGAGCAAGTTTGAGCATTGACTTAAGGCATGACCACATCACTACTTCTGATTGCTTTAGTTTAAATATTCCCACAGAAGAGTTGATGGTCAGCATCCCAGTTATAGACACCTTTGACAGCCTAGTCTTATCTTTGTCTCACTCACAATGTAAGAAGGATGCTGACAAAGTAAAGCAATCCCAGCACAGGACAGCCACAATGACAGGGGCAGGACTGCTTGCACTGCAGGCAAAGACTGGGGGATCTGGGCTGGTTCAGCCTGGAGAAAGAGTGATTTTGGGAAGACTCAATAGCAGCTGTTGCTACCTATAGGCACAGCATCGAGGAAATAGGTCTGGCTTACTCCCAGCAATGCATGGCTGGAGGATGAGGAACAGCAGACTTTGAAGCAAGAGAGGTTCAGAATGGATGTAAGGGAAAACACTTTCCCTATGCCATTTCAGCAGTGGCACAAATTGTACACAGAGAGTACACAGTCCCATTCTTGGAAGTTTTCAAGACCCCATCTAATATAGCTGTCAGCAACTTGGCCTGGTCTCACAGCTGGGTCTTTTCTAAGCAGGAGGTTAGTCTAGAGACCTCTTGAGGTTCCTTCCAACCTGAATTTTCATGTGATTCTCTTTTACTGTTAATTACTAGTGACCAAACGAACATTAGGTCTTACAATAGGTTTTATATGAGTAACTATGAGTAGAGCACTTACACACTGCTGATTAGTGATAACCAAATCCATTTGTCCAGTACATTGGTAGATTTGTAGGGCACTTAAGAGCTTGAATTAGCCCGTACCCCCTACTGACTAGTTTATAGAATTTCATGATGGGAGGGTTTTTAACTGTTTATCATTAAAGTTTCCTTTTTAAGTCAATCACTATCATGTGCCAGTGTAGCTTTGTCATATTTTGAGTTGTTCTTTGTCCTAAGGAACCGATTACAGCATCAGTGTCACACTCAGACTACTGTTCCACTAGCTGCCCTAAATCACCATGTATTACAAGTCTCCAACAGAGGTGAAGACATATGACAGATCTTTCAGGCTGTACCAAACCACAGTGAAACCAGTCACTGAGGGGGACCTGGATAAGCTTGAGAAAGTGAGCCCATGAGTACCTGAGGAGGTTCAACAAGTCCAAGTACAAGGTGCTGCACCACAGTCAGGGCAATCCTAGATTTAGGCTGGGAGATGAACTTCTTGAGAGATCTGTGGAGAAAGATTTGAGGGTGGTTGCAGACTAAAAGCTCAACATGATCCAGCAATATTTGCTTGCAGTCCGGAAAATCAATCATGTCCTGGGATGTATCCAAAGCAGTGTGGCCAGCACATCAAGGAAGGTGATTCTGCCTCTCTACTCTGCCCTCATGAGAATTTCCCTGGAGAGCTGCATCCACCTTTGGGGCCACAACACAAGGAAAATATGAACCTGTTACAGAGGATCCAGAAGAGGCCACGAAGATGATCCAAGGAATGGAGCACCTCTTCTATGAAGACAGGCTGAGAGAACTGGAGCTGTGCAGCCTGGAAAAAAGAAGGCTCTAGGAAGAACTCATTGTGTATACTTAAAGGGGGTATATAACCTTATGTTCTTTTGAGGGAAAGTGGCTTTTTTTGTGTGGGCATATCATGATAGGACAAAAGACCACAGTTCTAAACTAAAAGAGGAGAGATTTAGATTAGGTGTTAGGAAGAAATTCTTTACCAAGAGGGTAGCAAGGCACTGCAATGAGTTTCCCAGAGAAACTGTGGATGCTCCGTCCCTGTAAGTGTTCAAGGCCAGGCTGGATGGAAATCCTAAGCAACCTGATCTAGGGAAAGGTGTCCCTGTCCATGGTTGGAACCAGGGCTGGAACCAGGTGGTTTTTAAGGTGCCTTCTAACTTAAGCCATTCTTAATAAGCCATATGATTCTACGATACTGTTCTATGACTTAGATATCAAAAAAGATGAGTAGACCATCTAATATCCTGACCTGTGTCTGATACTGACTAATATGATCTGTTTCAAATCAAGCAAAATAAGCATTTAATACAAAACTATCGAATTGCAGGTCAAGAGTTTTTAACTCCCTCTGTTACTTGTTATTGCAGATCTTGGGCTAGAAGACATTTATACCCTTGGTGTTCCTGTCCTCATCTGAGGTTCCTATCTTTCTCCAGAATCTGAAGCACAGCAGCTTCTTCAGCATAATACAATAGAACTGAGTATATCAGGTCTTCTCAGCTCATGAACTTTTTTAATAAACAATCACACAGAGCACAACTGCAAACAAATATTTTTGTCAAACTGACATGTGGCATTTCATCTTGAGAATCTCAGGCATTGTCAACTCTTAATGTCAACTTTATTTTGACACATTGCAGTAGAGTCAATTTCTTTTAACTGTTATTAATACAAATTGTCTACATTGAAAACAACATTTATAATGTGGGCAGTGATGTAATAAAAATATCAGAGCAAACAAGTACTTGATTGAAAACTGGCTGTGATGAATTATGGACTGATGATACACAATTTTTCTAACCCTTCTTGACGGTCAAATATGATATTATCCCCAGTAAAAACTTGAAGGAGAAAGAAAAGGATCAGCAGTCTGGTTAGATCCAAATGTGCAGAAATACCTATGTTTTTCATTTTTTGTACTCTTGGAAGTTAATTACTCGAATACACATGATGAGCAGCCGCTGCCTCTTTGAGTCTCTACCTCACAGTACTGATGTGGGTATTGAAGTCACTAGTGACATACTCAGGTAAAACACTGATTAAAGATGTCTCCATGAGCACCTGCATCCTCCTCATTGTTTGGAGCTGCAGAGGTTCAGTAGGTCTTATCTCTATACTACCACTTCCCTCAGGGCTGCGAAATCAAAGCAGCACTGACCATTGATGATGCTCAGTGATGTGATTGTCACATGGGAGCCATTTATTATTTATGGTTTGAATCTGGCCAAGCCAGCCCTGAACTCCAGAACTGAGCCACTGGTGGAACTTCAGCCAATCAAGGAAAACAAACAGAGCTTTGCTGTTGGTTTCAGCATAAGGATTGTCTGAGTCTCTTTTTTGGACTATAAACTAGATTGTTTCCAGGCATGAAAGTGCCTACAGTCTCTGAAAAGCCACACAAGAGTTAATGCAGCCAAGTGGTCAGTTTTTGTAAGGGTTAGAAAGATAACAAGTAGTTTTTTGCGTTTCCATTATTTGTCATGAACAATTAAGCCACCTGGAATAATTAACTCACAAAGGCTGCCTGTGTAAGTGCTGGCAGGCAAAACATGTTGAGCTAGGAAAACTTCCATAGCAAACTTCATATTTGAAGATTATGAAGAATATTTGAAGAGAAGTTTTTCAGTAGATTTGTGTAAAGACAAACAGAAAGAAGACAGCAGTCACAGAAATGTGTATATTACAATCAGAAATATTTGTAGTAAAGATGACATGCACTCTACAGGGAAAAGCCATTGACATTTTAATTTATGAAAAATTTATATTTTCCTCTTTTTTTCAGTAGATTGTTCTCTCTTTTCAGAGAGAAAATGCTAAATCTAGTTTTTCTTTCCATCCTCACCCCTAATCCATTTTTTTTCCTTTGAGTGATCTGATACCTTTTATTACTGTTGTTTTTTCCTTGAATACATTGCATTGTTAACACATGGAAACCTCTGTTTTATTTGGATATTTGAAGAAAGAAAACCAGGAGAGCTGTGAATAGCAGCAACAGCATGGCAGGGTAAGTGCCAAGGAGCACCAGGCACCAGGAGAGGCTGGAGATTTTCCATGGGAGAAAATAAAGTCAAAGAGTTAGGAATCCAGCTAACCGAGGAATTGAAAATGGGAAAGTAGTCCTATTGTGCCATGTTTTCTGGTCAAAAAGGTGGTTTGTGTGGACAAGAAAGCAGCTCCAAATAGGGAGCTGGGATGCACCTGAAGGATTTTGGCAAAGGCAGGGCAGGGCAGGATTCACATATCTTGATAAGAAGACCATCTTCATTTCTGGGACTATGTAATATCAGAATTCTAGCTCCAGTTTATCAGCCAGAGCTTTTCCTACAGATAGCTGTCTCTTGCCAATCCTCTTTTCAAAAGGAAATTCTGGAGGCTACTATGACAATTTTTATTTTCTCTGCTGGCTTTTTAGTCCTTGTGGTCCTTCTTGTCCATTTTGCTTTTCTTTCCTTTCCTTTTGCACCATCCTTTCACACCACATCCTCCCATGTGCAGCATGTAGGCATCTCTAGATTATTACAGTGTTATGCCAGGAGTCAGATTTTCATGTCTCTTGCAGGTGTTTATGAGAACATCTCTCTGATGATGAAAGTACACTTTCAAATTTGCCCTTGAAATGTGAAGCAATCAATGTTGGCAGCATTTATTCCTTCCTGTCAAATATTTTTCTCTTTCTAGACTCAATAAACAATTTAAGAATAATCTTTTGTGACAGTGGTGCTGCAATCCAATAGGATCTCCTTTGCTTTCTCATTTGTCTTACATTTGCTCAAATCAAGGGGTAAGAATTCTAATGGATAGCAGAGACAGCGTCTGGCTCAATCATCTCATCACTAATTGGTTCTGTGATTAGTTCAGACAAGCAATGGAGAAGGTGGATACAAGTTTCTACCATTTCTAGGTGAGGACAGCTTCCAGCCCATCTGTTATATGAAATATCCACTAACTTATTCTGCTTCTCATTTTCCTGAGTTTGAGGAATACTCCTCAGTGACAGATTAGGATTTTTCTGGGGTTTATTAAGGTGACAGTAGTCTGATTTTGCATAGTTTCCCTGAATTGTAATGTCGGCTCCCTGCAGTACACACCAAACCAGTTTGTCAAGAGGTTAGTCCATGTACCTCCAGTGGCAACATTATCAGTCAAGGCTGTTAAATAACCATTTAAAGAATTTTAATGTTCATGAGAAGTCCAAGATAAGGTATAGAAAACTTCAGGTTAGTTATTAAACCAATGCAACATCATAGTCTGAATTTCCCTCAAACATCACTGAACAGACTAACTAAAATATGGAAAAGCCAAGGCATTTTACGTATCCATTTAATTTTTGGGCCTCCCTGTGAGGAGGAATACACTTACAATGGTACTGTGTGTCATCATTATCTCTTTTTTACATTTTTGGTTGAAAATCAAAGCCTTGGCACTGTCTCTAAGTTCTCAAGAATTTAATTCCGATGTTGCTGATGTTATGGCAATTACTTAAAAGAAAAACATATAAAACCTTATTTCTCTGTACACAGTTGGAGTCAAGCAACTTGAAAGGCTTTTGCTCCAAGTCTAATTCAGACAATCCTTAACACAAAAGAGCACAACCAATCCTCTGTTCAGAGCACCATATTTCTGAGCCCACGTTTATTTCCTGCTTTTCTGCCTCCTTCCACCCATACCCCAAAGCAGTACTCAGTGAATCTACTGGCTTTCATGGTTGTGATCTGGTTTGAATGTTGTTGTTTACAGAAATTTCTCCCTTTTTACTGCCCAATAGTTTGAATTCAACAATGCTATTTGGAGGATAAATATTATTAATTAACTATTTAACCACAGAGCTTCATGGTATGATGTACAAACAGATATTGTGAGAACTCTACAAGCTGTTCCCCATAGCTCCACCAAAGAAGCAACATTGGCCCATCTACGCAAAACTCCATTTTAGCTCTGTATTTCCTATAAGTTCAAGTTGTTAGCAAGCACACTCAGTTTGGGAGATGTGTCTGGTTAGTAAAGTGGATAAATTAGTGCTATAAATATCAAATAGATCTGATGCTCCTTTTTCTGAGGACTACGTCTTCAGGACTTTCTCTTCCACAACAACATTCAAACAGTTCATTTTTCTCAGTTTGAAGTATTTCCAGAAAAGTAGAGCATCCAGTTCTGGCAAGTGCTTAAGAAATTCATTGGGAACAAATAGCTGGGGTAAGGTTGACACAAGCGAATAAGGCATGTTGCTCTGCAGAAACCTGCCATGCTTAAAAGGGAGAATGGTAAATTCATAAAGAGCACTGCAAGTCTTCTTGGCACAGGGTTTGGTCCACAATTGTCCTGATCTTTCAACACTTACATAAATGTATAGGGAAACCTAAGTAGAAGTTTAATTCAGTTTGTGATTTTGATCTGCCATTCATTTTGAAAGCCCCTTTGGAAGACATGAATGCAACCAAGCTACCCGATATTTCTCTTCTTCAGAGGATCAAGAGCATAATCTGGTCTGGAAATGCTCTCTACCTTTCAGCAGTAGTATGACAAATGATGAGGCAGTATAACCTCAGAAGGGATGCTGAAGAACTAAAGTGAATACCATGGAGATAATCCTCAGTAGTTAGACTGTCTGCTGCTAGCCCTAATGCATTTCTCTGTGGTACAGAATACTCTGCTGCCCCTCATGAATATGCGTTAACTGCCATTTTCAGTACATTACGGCATTTCAGACAGCTGCTCACCCTTATTGTTGTGTCTATTGATGTTTCTTTTCCACTGCCTATCCTGAAAAGTAAAATACAGCCTTCTAAGGTACAGCAGTCCTTCAAAAAAGTATTAATTGTTGGACCTGGTACATGCTTTTATTCTCATCACTTCCTCATTCTTTTTGAATCTGATGTTTAATCCTTCTTAAATGGGTCCCTTTATGCTATAATTTGGAGCAGTTCCACTTGATAATTTATGCTATCGTCACTAGTTAACATGATCCCTAATCTCAGTAGCTTTTATCGAGCTTTTATTGGAGGTACTGCTTTGAGTTGTTTGTATTAATAATAGCTAAGAGCACTGACTGGAGCAACAGTGTGTGCTGCCTCCATGCCCAGCAGCTCCAGGGGCTGACCTTCCTTCACATATGAAGCAATGACTAATGAAAAAGTGCCTCCGCCTTTTCTTGTTTTCAGGTTCACACATCCTTGAACACATACTAGTTTAAAGTTTGTTTGACATCTTAGATCAGCTGAAGGTTGTAAGTAATTTAAAGTCATTCGTCTAAGTCAGCACCTAAAATGAAAGCAGTAATGGTTTATTCCATAGGGAGTTACTGGTGAGCAGCTAGAAGTGTGTAACAGTCCATTGCACAGTGCAAAGCCGAGCTCTGTAGAAAGTAGATGAAAACCTATACAGAGTTTAAAGGGCATCAGCAATTATTCATTTTACCCCAGACAGTCAGTGCAGGGGCCACTTGTCTTTTTATCAACAGTATCTGATAACATGAAGAAATTAATAATTTACAGAGGGCAGGCAGTACTTTTCCATTAGAAGCTATGTGGAAAGGAAGAAAGAACTGCTGGCACAGGCCAGAATGCTCTCCACAAGGTCATTCTGCCTCTGTGCTGCAAATATGTTTCTTTTAACCCTTTTGTAATCAAGAAAAAATACAGTTCCAAATTGCATTCATATTTGTCTTTACTGAGTGCAGAAAATAACCCACAATCATAGATATATCAAAGGACTTCCCACCTTGGTTATCCTCTGGTCTTGCAAGCTGTGTAGCTTTGGATCTAGAAATTCCTTGGGTGGGAGATGTCACAAGGATCTTGGATGCTTTGGGGACAAGCTGAAGGTCTTATTCAGTCCCACTGTCACTGTGGAGCTGACATAGCAAAACTCAACAGTTTACTCAGTAAAATAAAATTGTTCAAAAGAACAATGAAACATGTTTTCATCCCAGGTGTTTGTCCACTAGTCTTGCCTTCCCACTCCATCCCTTCATGCCCCCTGAGGCATGCTCTGCTGCAGGGACATCTGTGGGTGGCTGTCAGCAGCTACCTGTGTGCCCACTGCCTGTCCCATGCACACACATGAACACTGGCACTGCCAAACAGGATGGAGCATCACCACCCCCAGCCTGCCTTTTCCTTGGTACCAGGCTGGATCTCTTCCCGCAGCTCAGACACAGCTTCTTGCATAACATGCAGGGTTGCCATTAGCTGTGTGGCTTTCCTGTTCAGATGACAGTTTCTGGGAGAGGGAAGAAGGACAGACCAGCAGATCCACAGCACAAGGACAGCAGTTTGATATATTATCCAAGGAAGCCAGGCTAAAACATTATAAAAGCTTATCCAGGTCATATGCTAATGTAATATTAGAGCTATATACTGGAAAGAGCAGGACATCATGATTCCTACAGAAACACTGTCCTCTGCTACATGCCTAGCGTAGTTTTTGGTTAAATCTGTTAAATCTGTAGTTTATCACAGTTCCATCCATGTTGTTAAGAACAAGCCGCAAAATATAATAGATGTACAAGAGTGAAAAAACATTAGGATTTGTACAGATTGTACTTAGATTAAATAATTGCTTAGAATATGCAGAAACTGTTGAAAATCCAGAGACATGTTAAAATTGCAAGGTAACAGTTTTATGCTTGCTTATTTCTTCCTGTTCTTGATGAAAGCATTTTTGAAAGACTGGCCTGGAAAGGAAATGAAGTGGGGACAAAATCTGCAGGATTGCCATGCATGGTGTTTATGAATTTGTTTCTTTATTTTGTTTAGCCATGTTTAAACCATATGCATTTCCAGAAGAATTTTTACTGCAAATATTTCAAACAGCAGTATGAGAGCAACATAAGACAGCATGGAAAGTGTGCACTGGAATACTAAAACAAGAAGGACAGAATTTAATCAGGCTTAGTTAAAAACTTTGACTGATGACACAGGAGCATTCTCAAAAGTGTAGTCATTTATAGTTTTATGATTGGCCAATCAAGGTTGGATTTTTTTACCTCTAGCTTAGTTATTAAAATGTATTTTCATGATTCATGGAACTCTCTTTATGTGTCAATTTTTTTCACCTGATGACATATCAGGTTTCCTTGTAGACTCCTATTCATCTTCTATTTTCACTCTGTGGATAGAGTAAAGTGGGAAAATGAAAGTGCCCAGCACGGCTTTAAAGTTGAGGCTGAAATTAAATTTCCATTTAAAGGAGGGATCCAGTCACTTTTCTATGCACAAAATATACTCCATTGTTCCTAAAATTACAGTACTTACAGAGCACGCAATGGATTTCCTGAGAATTTACAAGTAAATCCATTATTTAGTTTGAGTTAGAGTTAATTGAATATAGGTACTTTTACACCTTCTGTCAGACTTTTATTTATCCCTAATGGCTTCTGTTATAAAATACAGACTCTTCATTATTCATATATCTTCAGAATTATTTGATGTCTTTCCATAGGACATTTTCAAAGTAATTATTTTAGGAATTATGTCCTTTTTCCCTCCTATTCATCAGAGCTGTGAGTTTCTAATTTATCAGTGAGAGAAAGGAAAAATGTAGCTTAGGGGGATCCTCAGGAGTTCCCTCCTTGGTTACCCCTGGACATTGCTCTGGCAGCCCTCAGGGGAGAGAAAAAAATAATCAGTTTGAGTCAATGGCAGCTTAAATCCTTGTAATGCCATAATCATACTGTTATTAGACAGTGTCACACCAGGACTAAGGTTGTCCAAACAGACAAACATTGTTTGGTGACTGAATATTACTGCATTTCTCTGAATTTGAGGGTGGTCCTAAGGTTCTGCAATGTATAATGTTTGTTTGGGAGATAACTCTGCCTTCACTATCTTATTTCACCCTATCTGTAAGTGTTCATTCTTTTATTACTGCAGGGTCTAGGAATTCACATGTCCCAAAAGCCTTGTAGTAAATGCTACACAAACAGAGAACAAAAGCCCCTCCCAACCCGATAAGTTTGCACTTTAATTGCAAAAGATGAAATAAAGAATAGAAAACCAAAGGGAAATTTATGAAAAAGATAAGATATTTTTGGCCTGGATAATAAACAGTGACCTCAGTCTACTCCAGGCTAGACTAGTGAGAAATAATATAAGCCTTGCAGAAAAAGAGCAACCTTTTAAAAAAGCATCTGCAGGAGTCTGAGGATTTCACTATGCAAATACCCTGGCAAAAGGGGCAACAGGGGAGAAAAATATATGTGAGTTGGTTAAGAAAATTAGGGAAGGTGCAGGGAGCTGGATAGCTGGAGACAGGTAGCAATATGCTGATGCAATTAAAAGTGCCAAAGGAGGCACAAGTGATGGGAGGATGTCAGATGAGACAAGTGACTTGCTTTCACCCCGCAGGAAAAGGGCTGGAAAGGGAGTGGCTGAGTTAGCAGTAAAGAAAATTAATAATCTTTGCTTCACTTTTCTGAACTGATGTGAAAACAAGAGAAGTAAATGTGTTACAGCAAGCTAGATGTAAATATTTTAAATGTGGAAAGAAGTTCTATCTCAGTTGATGCACAGTTTTGATATTTTAATGGCAATTTTCAGTTTCTGACAAACACCTAAAGGAAGATGGATTTATTTGGCTAGTGCATTTCAACAGGGTAATTTAGATCTGTATGCATAAAACAACTAACCCAATGCAGTGTCTGTTTCCATGACCACAAAATTGTAGCAAGGGATTGAGGCTTGGTGAAAGCTCTGCAGATCTGGTTGGTATAAAAAGGGAAAATTATGGAAATGGAAAAAAAAAAAAGGTTTTATGGTTATCAGCTTGCATCCTGAGTAATGGTATGGCTGTAGGGAGTAAATTAATCCTATAAAGAGTGGGTAAGGCTGCATGTGAAGGTAGGTTTGCTTCACATGCCTAAGGTAGAAAAATGGAGAGGATGAAAAAACAGTAAAAAAAAATGGAAGGAGGCTTGGATTATAATCCTGTTTGAATGGAAATACTACAGGTTAAGCAACAAGAAAGGGTGGACAAAAATATGTACTTTTTTTCCCCTTAATAGAAAATACTAAGGTTGTGTCACAATGAATATAGATCTAAAGTCAACTTGTGCTGCCATCAAAATGTATTTCAGCACTGTGATCCAGACCTTACTCATTCTCACATTTAAATCCCTGTGCAGGGGTATAAAAACTAAAATTTTTCATCACGAGGCCACATGAGCAATAGGCATAGCACATACATTGAAAGTCACCAGCCACCAGCTCTGTCCCAACACTGGGGTTTCCTCCTCAAATACCTTCTCATTCAAACAGCCTCCCTGGCACCAGGGTCTCCTGATGCATGGCAAGCCAAAAAGGGAAGGCGTTGGAACAAATATCTGTGGTCAAGATAGCTCTGCTATTCAGTCAGCTAAGGAAAGAGATCTCAGTCACTGCTTCTCACCCAGGCTTCCTTCCAAGGAAAATTTTGAGATGTTTTCCCTTCCATTCTGAATTTCTTTTTGGTTTCTTGGAATTGTAGGTCTTCCCACAGAACACAAATTGCAAATTTTGAGGCAGCTGTATTTAAACTCAGTCACGAGTATAATGCAAACAACATTTTTCAGCAAAAAAGGAATGATAGAAAATTAAAATGCACACAGTCAGTGATTGGTAAAATAGTAGATCATCACATAAATTTGCATTAATTGCACAAAAGCTGAAAGTACTTCATTAAATACGCTCATAATACAATAACCTCTTTAGAAAATTATTTCTGGTATAAGCATGTAAATAATTACATACTCTGTGTCCCATGTAGTTTTATCTGCCCACGCAAGGGGGAACAGAGTGTTACAGCTCAAGAGCATGCTGATTTTTGAGCGATTGATTAAAAAGAACAAGCATTTTAATGATGTTCATCAAAAGTGCTGTACGTATATGAATTGTATATTCAAGTATCTGAGAATTTGAATTCCTAAGCTCAGTTCAGTAAGGAAAAATCAAGTGTATAAATGATGTATTGTTAGGAATCAGTGCTGAAGATAAGGATTTGAGAGTAAATCTGATTAATTTCAATGTAAATGAGCAATGTGATACTGAATGTAATTATGAGGATGTAACTAGTCCATGCAGGTCCCTGTTGCAATGCTTATAGTGAAAACTTTGTATTTTTAATGAAAGAGTTTATTCATTATGACATTTCAAATCAATCTGTTCTTAGGAATTTTTATTTCCACAGTATTTGAACATTGGACAATAATGAATGCTGCTATCCTTGCAAGTCTAGTCTTGCATTAGACAATTTCCCTTTTTCAAAATGTTGGGATTCCAAAGTTCTCCCATTCCAGATTAGGAGGAAAAGTCTCAAGTTCACAAAAAATCAGATAGGGTTTCTTTGGAATGGCCCACAGGTTGCTGTGAATTCATCAGGAGCCCTGAGAATATTCTTTTTTTTTTTCCCTGGAATTTCTGTATCCTGTAAAAGAATGACAGGTAGGCCACAGCTAAAGAGAATCTCCACAGCATTTTCCTGGAGAAACCAGCTGCCTATGGCTTGCATGGATTTACTCTCTGTTGTGTAGAAAACAGGTTGGATGTCCAGGCCCAGACTGGTGGTAGGGGGAGTTGCATCCATCAGTGGTGTCCCCAGGGCTCAGTATTGGGACCAGTCCTTTTTAATACCTTTATCAATGACCTGAACAAAGGGATTGAGTGCAACCTCTGCCAGTTTGTAGATGACACCAAGTGGGGTGTGAGTGTCAATCTGGTGGAGGGAAGCAAGGCTCTGCAGAGGGATCTGAACAAGCTGGATTGATGGGCTGAAATCAGTTCTATGAGATTCAACAAATCCAAGTGCCAGGTCATCCCTTTGGGCTGCAGAATCACGGAATCACAGAATCGTAAATAAGGTGAGTTGGAAAAGACCCACAAGGANCTGTCTCTTCTCCCAGACAACAAGTGGTAGGATGAGAAGAAATTGGCTCAAGTTGTGCCAGGAGAGATTTAGGTTAGATATGAGCAAAAATATCTTCCAAAATTGTTGTCAAGCTCTGGAACAGGCTGCCATGGGGAGTTGTCATCCTTGAAGGTATTTAAAGGATGTAGGTGGTGTAGATGGGGCACTCAGGGACATGGTTTAATGCTGGACTTGTCAGTGTTAGGTTTACAGTTGGAGTTGATAATCTTAAAGGTCTTTTCCAACCTAAATTATTCTATGATTTTTCTGGTTTATTTTAGCAATACTCTCTGGATCTCTTTGACAAAATGTTTGGTGAAAGGATTTCATTCTTAATGCAATGAAGACCTGGACAGATTCCTGGGAAAAGTTTCATATTTTTTCAGTTTTACGCAAAGAAGAATTCAGTTTAACTATTTTAAACATCACAACTCAGAGATGGGAGTTTGCCATTCCCCCAGATTTTAGATCAGATTTGGGAGTGAGTAGTAATTATAAATTTAATCCAAGAATCCAAAAATTAATGGCACTTTCCCAGATCCTGACCATGGATCTTCCCAACTTCGCTGTCCTATTAATATGAAGGAAAAATGTATAGCTTCCCATGTGATGTGTATTGCAATAGTAAATTTTTTTGAGACAATGCAGAAGGAAATTCACATTCCTAAATGTAAAAGGAAAACCTGCTTTGACTTTCAATTGACAGGTTCTTCTAGTTTTCACTTCTGATTTTGTTTCACTTGACTACAGGAAGGAGCCATTAGTTCACAGGATGCTTGTGAACATCTATTTCAAGACAGCAATGGGCAGGGTGCACTATCTCGGGTTAAACGGCGTTGGTCAAAGGAGTTTGCTTTCAGAACAACACTTTCAGGCAACACCTGAATGCTTTGCATCCAGAAGGATCAGCAGCGTGTGGGAAGCAATCTGGAATCAGAGTGCCTTGGAAAGAGAAGGCATAAGAGTATACGTATTTAAAGTTCCCTATATATTGCAACTACAGTAGTAAACACCCACTATGTGCACAGTATAATTGCTGTTTTCAATCATAAATGTCATTTCCTTTGTGAATCTATGATGAAATTATACATTAGTTAGGTAAAAGTCCCCTGCTTTGTTTAGTGATAGCCAATTAGCAACCAAGAGATGTACTTCAGGCCCAATTTCCTCCTTAAAATGAATGAGTGAAATGTCAGTGTGCATCATTCAACTGTTTGTCACTTCTGGGGAGCATTTGTTTACTCATTACCGACTTGTAAAAGATTTTTCCTTTCTTTTAGTAGTGTTGGTCCCAAGACTTCGCTAATAAATGAAGCCTTTGGGCTTGTATTTTTTCTTAGGTTTAATAACAAAGATTCAATTCTGTTATATCTTTTCTCTCCCTCTTCTAAAAAATTACAAATAAACTTAACTCAGCTGAATTACAACTTAACAGCTGACTCTGCAGGCCCATGCAAATCAAAATGAAATCTTAAAAATGCAGATGTAGTCATCAGAGTGCTAATTAATAATTTGACTGCTGCCTCTCCACTCCAGATCTTCACTGTAATTGTAAAACAGGGAGGAGGAAGTATCTTAGGGTCATATTCCACCTGGTCTTCCCAGAGGAGTGAGCATGAAGCATTCTTTTTGTGCCTGGATAGGAACTGTGCCACCTCCAGGTAAGCAGCTCAAAGGCTCTGTCTTTGGATGGAGATAGCTGCCTGAAGCTCCTAGCTCGTGGATGTGCATCAGCAGTGCTAACTGGAAGAGAGAGGTACAATTGCTTTCATCTCTCTGTCAGCAAGAACAACATGGGTACAGAGGTCATCATGCACCAAACTGTCCATGTGACCTCCATCCCCAGCAGAACAGGACACTCCTCAGTGAGAGATTTCCAAAGATTTTTTTCCCAAGATTATCCATGCTCGTATAGACTTTGGATTCTGGCATCTTATGTGAAGAAATATTCTGCATCCTTGAGGCAAATTTTCCTTGAACCATTCCCAGCTGCCACCACCTCTCCACCATCATGAATGGGGGCTGCTATCATCTTTAGTACTTTTGCAATCATTCCTTTTTTTCATTAATGAAAAGTTTAATAGCTCTTTGCCAAACAGTTGTGCTGCATCCTTTAAATGAATGATGCTGAGATTTGTTTTGTAATCACAACACTTTGGGGAAAGAATAAATCTTGTTTAGAGGTGAGAAGCACTGACAACTGGGATTCCATCCTTTACCAACCTTCTTCTCCTCAGCCATGAGCAGAACATTCTCTTAGCTTGACTGTCATTGATATAGCTTTGATTATGTTTTTTCGGAAGACATGGGGTTTTTTTCAGTTTAAAGCTCTGTCTTAATTGCTAAATAACCATCATTCCATCCTTGTATCCAGCTATAAAAATAGGAGCAAAGTTTTTAAGGAAGTTAATAAAGACCCTTTCAAAATTTTTATAATTTATTGATTCTGGTGTTATTGTGACTGTATTGTTAATGCTTACATTATTTGCATATAAGATGTACATAACTGACTTATTAACCTGGATCAGTGTTTGTACAATGGTGACAAAACTGTACCCTCATCATGAAAAATTCATGTAGTCTGTTGGAAAAATCTTTATTGTTCAATGAGTTAGAAGATTTACCCAAACATATCCATTGTATTCAACTGTACATTGCCAGCTCTTTTTGCTTCCTCATAACTTTTGCAACACTTGTTTACTCAAGCTTTTAATTCCTGAGTGATTTTATTTCTTCAGAATCTAAAATGTTTATATCTGTAGAAATATTTTTTTAACCCTCATCATTGGGTTAGAAAGAAAAGCACGAAAGCAAAAACAGTAGAGCCTCAAAAAACAGAGATTTTAAAAGTTTATTTTTTTTAAATGGTGAGAGATACAGGTAGAACTAAAAATTTGAGCAGGTTGTACCACATTATTTATAAAAATCAAATAATTAATCTTTTTAAGTGAAAATGTGCTCTTAATGGCACATCTGTAATTAAGTTCTTCTGAGTCTGCTGTGCATTTAGACTATGACCACTTCATTTAAGTCTGGGAATATAAGGAAGTCTTAAAGATGTTGTAAAACAGACAGAGAGCAAAAATAATTAGAGACAGCCCTTTAAATTATGGAGCTATAAACAGATGTGGGTATAAATGCCCATTTTCAGGGCTGCAAAAGAAATTTCTGTTGACGTCAAGCAAAAAGGAAAGAGAAAAAACAAAGGACAAAGTCCAATGAAAGCACTTGTCAGATCAGCTATATTAATTAACCATAAAAATTCAGATTATGGATACTTTAGATGGCATTAAATCCTCCTCACACAAAACTTGTGGCCACAAAAACCTTATTCAGCAAGGACTTTTCTTCCTGTCCAGATAAAAATTTCATGCTTTTCCAGACAGCCCAGATTGGGGACTTCTGTGTACATATCCCTGTGTAATTTTTCTAACTTGGTTTTTCTGAATGTGCAACATTTGGAACTCAATATACACATACAGCAAGCACTCACACAATACATTCCAGATCAATATTTCATGTTTACAAAATGATTTTTTTCAGCAGAGTGACACTTTATCTCCTCTAGTCCTTTTTCCTCCCTGTCAAAACCCTAACACAGAAAAGTAATTTTCAAATTAAAAGTCATTTCTTTCTCCTCTTAGATACAGTAATAGTTTTCTACTTGCAGTGTGGCATGACTTGGTATGCACTGAACCAAGCAAACTTGTGCCTCTGACTTTGCTGTTGTGCAGTGGGCCAACTCTGCCAAGAGCACTGTGGCTTTCCTCATCTTAAGGGTTGAACTTCTGCTCAACCCTGAGGGAAAAATGCAAGGAAAAAATAATGGGCTCTGAGGTTTTTCTTAGCTTGGAACAAAACCTCCTCCAGGCAGCAAAGGAAATAAACTAAAAGGCTCTGGTAGTAGCAAAAGAATTAGCTTCCCTCCAATTTCTTTGCAGGATCGACTACAAAATCTTTATATGCAGGTGAGATCAAAACTTATCCTGATAGAAACACACCCTACAAATTCTGCAGAGATTCAGCCACACACTTGGATGTAGAGATTTACAAAGATTGTGTGATGAGGTGTGTCACATCTCACTGTTGAAAGGTTGGAGCATGTGGATGTGGTCCCCCAGGTGCACCTAAAGGTAGCCCAAAACAGACTGTGGTCACTAATAGAGAACTGGGGGACTTACAGGGCCGTGCTGTGCCTCAAAGAGATGGATGGAAAACTGAGTTAAATACTTACTCTCCCTTTAGTACCTTCTGAACATTGTGGAGGGACATACACTGAACATTCTGGTTTTGGTGCACCAGAAAGAAAGGGTTTTTTCTACAGGAATAATCAACAGAACACAAAAGGATATGATTAATTTTGTATGAGAATATATAAATTTTTATTGTTTTTCTTGATCTTAAAAATGAATTAATTCTGAGGATCTGAAAAACTATGGACAGTTTCTCAAGCATGAATGATTATCCCAGGCACCATGCTGCAAGTCTTTAGCTGCAGATGCACTAAACCAGGCTTTTTCAAGCAGTGGCTCTAATAGCATTTCCATAATGACTCAGTAACTTTCAAGCCTGGCTGCTCATCTATGATATTTTACACAGATTTGCAATTGTGAATTCAAGAATGCAATACAAAGCTGATACAAAATGCCCTTTCTTTGCCCAAGACTTCTGTCAGAGGTGTTCTGTTAGAGCATTTTGCTGCAGAATGCAGTTTTAAGGCAAAAACTATGTCTGAATTTTAGTGCTTGGGTTTCAGTCACATGAAAGAGAAAGCCTCCATCTGTAAGCAAACTTTTAAAATAACTAATTCTCATTCTTTTGTTCTCTCCTCAAAGTTGCAGCACTTTCTAGCTTTAAGTTTTCAAGGAAGACTTTCCAGAGGAAAGTTCTTTAATCATAAATTTAAACATCACCTGTCTCACACAGAGCTAAACATTGGAAACCATCCATGAAACCTTCCGATTCTGTGAAAATTATGTTAGTTTCAAATGTGGCCTCCAGAACAGATATAAATGAGATGAATGCAGAAAGAGGAATAGGAGCTTGCCAAGAAGTTGCAGTTTAACATAACACATGAACAGGTAATTGCGAGATAGTCACAAGTTTTCATTGTTTATTTGTTTACCTGCACTCCTGATTGTCTCACCCCTAGTGTCACTAAGTTTATATGTTGAACAGGGATACACATTTTTATTTCATGTTATGATACTTGGATATAATCTAATAACTCAAAAAATAAGAATTATCACTGTAGGGTACTGAATTCTGAATACTTCAGAAGGATCAGAATAAAGTAATGTTTCTTTTGAAGAAAGCACAGTATTCTAAAGCCTGAAAAATTATACTAACTAGAGAAAAAATAAAAGTCATTCTTCCAATTCTCATGGCAGAAGAAGTTCTAGGCATAAAAGCTAAGGAAAATAAAAATAAGTTAGGTATTTTTAATCGCTCCCACATACTTTTTTTAAAATACGACTTCTTTAATCTCTTTTGAAGTAGGCCCATTAAACCTAATGCACTGAACATTATGTGATCTGAATAAAATTCTGTCTATAGAGCTAGCCCCTCAAATACAAAGTCATAAGGAAAAAATATGATAAACTCAGTCATTAATTCACTGCATCATCACTTCTCAGTGGCTCAGTGGCACTTCCTGAGTGCTATAAATTTTTGTTGCTTGTTTTATCTATCTCAACTGATCTTATTGGCATAAAAGGCTACTAGGGTAGCCTAAGATTTTTGGAAGCTTTCATATAACTATAAAAAGTTCCCCACAAGTAATCAGTTTGTCTGTTTAAAAATGATAAAAATCTGTTCTTGGATCAGATGCCAAACTTCTTTTCAGATGTTTTCTATTTGCTCTTCAAATGTACCTGGATAGTATAACTATGTATATGTTGGTTTCTCAGATACAGTGAAGATGTAATGTTATTTGGATTGGAAATATGGTGAGTTTTACTCAGAACTACTCTTTAGTAGGTCAGTACCCAGCCTGTACTGCAACTTGGGGTTTTTCCTCCCCAGGTGCAGGACCCTACACTTGCCCTTGCTGAACCTCATTAAGTTTCCCTCTGCCCAATTCTCCAGCGTATCAAGGTCCCACTGAATGGCAGCACAGCCTTCAGGTGTATCAGCCACTCCCCCAGTTTTGTACCACCAGAAAACTTGCTGAGGTACATCCTATCCAATTGTTCAGGTGGTTGATAAACAAATTGAATAAGATTGGACTCACTGTTGGTCCCCAGAGAATGGCACAGGCTACAGGCCTCCTGCTCCACTGATCACCACACTTTGAGCTCTGCCATTCAGCCAGCTCTTGATCCACCTCGTTGTGCATTCATCTAATCCACATCTCCTGAGCTTACCCACACTGATATTATGGGAGACAGAGCAAAACCCTTGTGAATTCAAGATGGACAAATCCACTGCTCCCTCCTGGAGGATCCATCTTGCCATGTCATCACAGAAGGCTGTCAGATTGGTTATGCTTGATTTCCCCTTGATGAGTCCTCACTGACTGTTCCTGATGACCTTCTTTTCTTTATATTCTTGGTGACAACCACCAGAATGACCTTCTTCATAAACATTGCAGGGATGGAGGTGAAGCTGATTAGCTGATAGTTTTCTGGGTTCTCCTTGCCCTTTTTGAAGATAGAAGTAACATTGGCATTCCTCCAGTCATCAGGCACCTCTCCTATTCTCTATGATTTTTCAAAGATTGTGGACAACAGCAGAACAACGTCTGCCAGCTCCTTCAGCAGTCATGGGTGTATTCCATCAGAGCCCATGGATTTACGGGTGTTAAGTCGGCCTAGCTGATGACTCACACAACCCCTAAAATACTGATTCTTCTTTTTCCTAAAAAAGGATAGCTCTAAGATCATCACCTAATTATGGTAGTTGACATAAAATGAGAGGAGGACAAGAAATGTCCTCTAATGTCCTCCCATTAAAGCCCTTTCACATTGCATGGAATAATATTCATCAGGAAGGAAAAGGAGACCAGGTGTGATTATTAATGTACTTAGATTGTACAGAGGCATTCCTGTGGCACAGAGAACCCAGATTCCAGTCCCTGCTCCTCCTCTGCAATTTTGCAGTTATCATTCAATGTCATTGAAAAACTGACCTCTGTCTGATACCACAAGCCTCTCTCTGTGTAGGTGCATCACACTGTTACAGGAGTATTGGAAATACTGTCCTAGAAGCTCTCCAGATAGCTGTGTGCTGGGACACATCTGAATACCAAAGATCAAATAACCCTGGACAGCGATAATTTATTACTTTTAGTTTGGCTGATGAGTGTGAGGAGAGGTGATAGGTAAAAGTGACTGTACCTGTTACAATATTTTCTGACATGCAAGTTTTCCTCTGTTGTTGAGACTATAGAAGATGAGTGACATGGTATCAGTGTTTATTTTTTTTTCAGAGTTTCTTATTCCCATACATTTCTAGAGAACCTGAGCAGCTGTACTCCAAATGCCCATGATGAAGAAAGGTGGAGGGGATGCTGTGAACCTGGTGGCAGACAAATGTCAAAGAATGTTCTGTGAAAATGTAAGTGATGAGCAGTGAGAGTCCTTTCTGAACTAATCTGGCCCACTTTTTCTTCTCTCCTGCTGACAAGACAAGCATCAGAAACTTTCATCAAGCCTGCCTACACTCAGGGAACATCAGCAGGAAATTTAGCAAATAATTAGCAATCAGAGTTTACTTGTGAAGAATCGAGTTGCAGGAATTCTTTTTTCCATCTCAAGGTGCGGATTGATAATAAGGACTTCCAGTCTGACATAAATCCTTGTTTTCTCATTACCTCTTTTTCTGTTAGTCTGAAGATTACAACTAAAAAAAAAAACCCACTCATATTTGTAGGGTTGATTTTTTGTCCTTTGATGAGGACACTCAGCATGGTTAGTCTAATTATTTTCTTCCCACTGTCTCATACTGTCAGCCAAAATGACGAGTTTGCATAGGTAATGGTTTACACAAACTGCTTGCTCTCTCAGCCCTGCCAAGCTAGTGCTTTCATGAGGCCAGCTCCAAGTGAAGGCTGTGTAAGAGATCAAGCACCCACAATTTCCACTAAGTCATTAGCAAATTACAGGTATATATTTTCTATCAGGACTAGACCCTCTCTGTACAGCTCTGTAAAGCTTAATACATGAAACTCGGCCTAGTGCATCATTCTCTCAACTTCATTAAACATCTAATCACTTTTATCTTGCACACAGGGTCATACCAGGAGAAGGAAAAGATGGCTAAACACATTTAAAACCACATCAGAATTGTGATGTTTTTGGTAATGGAATAGCTATCTATCAATTCTGCTTTTCCAAGGAAACTAGGAGGGTGGGAAACTGTCACCAATATGACTGGTGGTAATCAGCTTAAGGAATAATGAGGGACCTATTTCTACTTGAATCTTCAGTAAGGTTCCCATTCATTGTAGAAGGTCAGGGATTTCCACAAATATGTCCATGCATTTTTCTGCACATTTGCTTACATAGCAGGCACATGAATTATAATGCCAAAAGCATAAAAATGACTACATATATCTACGTTGAACCCTTGCCTCAGAGTTAATGGTCTATTTACAGAGTGAATAACCATGAGTCAGGTTAATTTCCCATACAGCTCAGAGCAATATTTTTTAGGTTTGGCCTAAAGGTATGGAGAAGGAACGGGGCAGAGTTTACTGGGATTGGAAGTGGAGTAATCTGGAACAACTTGGTCCTGAGCACATATGTGGTGTAGAGTTATGTAAAATCTGGCTTCATGAAGATTACAGAGGTCAAAGTTGGCAGGATGTGCACAGGAATTTCTGAAATACATAATTTGTGCTTTTCAAACACATTTTGCAGAGTATTACTTATATTGTGAATTCTGAGCTGCCTTTTTCCTATGGTTGTAAATAAAAACTTCTGTTAAAAACAGAAGATACATTTAAATTCAAGGTACACTGCAGATTTCACTTCATTCCCACTAGCCTACATTTTAATGATCAAATAAACATCAGAAAATAAATCAAGACGTTCAAATAAAAACTGTAATAACTGTCATTAATAGTGAGAAGTAGTTCCATTTTCTTAAAAAATAATACATTCACTGTATTAAATTGATTTCATTTTCTAATTATTAAAGATAACAAGTGGGACAGGAAAGGAAATGTTTGCACAGGATGAACGAGCTGACCAGATTTGCATCAGTGGAAGCCATGGTGCATGCCCTGCCTCCTCCAGAAGCACCATCACCAGCTTTATATTCAGCATTTGCCTTTTCAAGATTATTTGTAATCATACAGTGTCTTTCACCTGGGGGTCTCTAATGGTTTAAAAACAATTTAATCTATCATTGCTCACACTCTGCTGGAAGGCTTGTTCCCCACTCTGATCACCCCAGCTGCCAGCCTGCAATCCATCTCTTGGTGGGCTTTCAAGCTGGAGCTGTCATTCCCAGGCACAGGAGGTGTTCCCTGAACACAACCCTAAAGCTCCTTCACTGATCTCCCTTAAGCCCTCTTGGAAAAGCACCTTTGCCATGATGTCAGTAACATTAAAACATACCAGAGATTTGGCAATTGCCATCTGTTGCTGAAGTGTTGAGGCCTCTGCCTCTTGTACCAGGCAGCGACACATTTCTGAACCTCCTGTACCCAGTTATTTGCTCACTTCTCTTCTCCATGGACTATAAGTTGCTTGAGGTAGGCTTGACTTTTTTTATTCTGAGTCTATGAACCATGAAGAAGTTCAGATCCAGGTATGTAACTTCAGACTCCTAGATGCTATGACCTTGCAAATATCCTAGAAATAAGTAACAAATCTCACAAATGTAAATGATCCTTCCAGATGTGAGGAAATGAGAAGCCAAGCTCTTAGTTAACTTACTAAGTACTTAATCACACAGTCTTTGAGGATCCTTGAGCATACCTAATATAGCTGAAGGTGCAATTTCAGTGATAAATTATGGAGTGCATAACAGTAATTTTTAATATTCACAAACTCAGTCTTTTCATGTTCAGAAAATCACCCTCTTTACATGAGTGAGAAGTAAATGACCCCTTGGATACATGACAACTTTTACCACTAATCTAATATACTTCCTAGGCACATAACACTGGAGCATTGAGGACCAGAGGTACCATCCACTGAAGTGACTGGAAGGAGTCCCATTGAATTGGATAGAATTTAAATCAGGCCTGAAGCCAGTTAAGAAAACTGGACATTGCTTGACCAACCCAGCATTTATGCTGCTTTCCAGTGTCTGACCATATTCATTAAATTTTAAATGGAAACACTTTTAAATTGGTGCTGACACTGCTTTAGCACCATAACACTGAAATTTTCACTTACTATTGGCTTTCCGTTTCTGTGATACACCCATTAAGAGTAATGTCTATTATTTGAAAGGGTAATATGGAAAGAAATTACACAGTTTGCATTAACTCTGCTGTTGTCAGCTGGCAAATATCAGCAGATGCCTTAATGAGGCAATGGCATGAATCCTGCATGCAACTATTTATTCAGCCTATTCATTATTGACTTTTTATAGTTCCTTGCATGTATTTAAACAGAGGAAAAAATCATCCAGCACACATACTTCTCTTGTTTAGTATCATGCTCTAGCAGGTTTTTGGGCTTCTTCTTTCCTTGACTCACTACCCCTCCATTACTAAAGAAGGCTATCTTCCTCTTTCTTAATTCATGGTTCACAGCAGACAGATGAAATTTTTCACAAAGAATATGTATCTTCTTAGTCAGGCTGATAGTCACAAGTAGCCAAAATGAGCAGAGGTACTGAATCTAGCTTATGTCATTTGGAAGGTACTAATCTTACAAAAAGGCAATTACTTGTTTCTTCTGTCTTTAAATGCCCATATGCTATCATCCATAAGCATTCCAAACTTGATGTCTGCTTGTTAGTAATTAGAGAAAATTAGTTTGAAAAGTGCAGGTGGGTGTCTTATCACAGCTATAAAAGCTGGCTACACAGCTGACCATGAGAATGAGTAAATTAGATAACTGCCTGAAAGAGAGGTCACTAATCAAGAGGTTTTAACGTGGACTGAAAAACAAGGTAATAATAAGTCTGTTTGTAAGATCTGTTTCATTTGTACTTCAGGGATGATGCCTCATTTATTTTGAAAATTATAAATCCAGAGCTTTTAGAAAGTTTGGAGGTTTTTATTCCATTTTCTCTGTTTTAGCATATCTCACATTTATTGCTATCAATATTGTGTAGGCGAATTACATGAAGACAGCAGGGAAGGAAACCTGTCCTTTGAAGGGTGCTGCAGAATGAAATGTTGTTTTGATCAAAATAGTAGTGTGTTATTTTGATATGTTTTCTGCCCCACAAAACTGTGCTTACATCTGCCAGGACATGTGAACAAAAGCAGACCAAAAAAGGGAGCTGGTGGAAGTGGTTTGCTCAGCACTGCAATTTTTTTGTTATTACAAAAATGTCTCATTCTCTCCTGAACTTAAATCAAGATCTTTCCTTCTGTGTTTGATTGCCTGGCAGAGAGCACATAAGTGGTCACAACGTTGATATCAGAATGACCAGGAATCTGAGTGTCCGGGCAATCATCTAGGAAGTGGGTATTGAGGCTTCTATTTTTATTTTAAAACTTGTTCTATAGGAACTGAAATTAAAGTTCCTGTTGGTTATAGCTTCAATTTCACATATCTTGTACTTATTTTTCACTTAATTCATTAGCTTGTTTAGAACCTGAAGTCAAGGGAAATTTCAACATTGACTTCAGTGGGAGCAGTGTCAGAGCGTTAAACCTCAGTAGTTTTGAAAGTATGTTTTAAAAGCCTCCCAGAAGGGAGCCATGGGAGAGAAACTAAATGAAGTGACTTTACCTTACTTCAAAGCTCAGGGAAAAAAAAAAAAAAAGCCTGCTCTTTTTTCTTCTTTAAATGCAGAATCATGTACAGCCTGAAGGAAATATTTTAAGAACTCAGACAACTGAAATCCTGCTCTGTGATGGTGTTCAGTATTATATCAATGCCGGGTCTAATCGATGGCATGCTTACATCAGCTCTGCCACCTGATTAATTAATTTGGTGATATCTGGTGCTCTCCAAATCAGGCTCATTTCTTCCAGTCCAGATCTGAAAATCTTTCCTTTATTTTTTCTTATTTAAATTATTCTTGCTATCTTTAGAGTGTACCTTTACTTCTAGCAGGATGCCAGCTTGCAGAACAATCCTAATATTTTTCCCTTGGTCCTTTGCATCTCCTGCTTCCTACTTCTCTTCCTCCTGCGTACTACCATCATTATTAATCATCTCCCTTCACCTGGCTTTTGCTCTAATAATAATTTTCTTGTCATATGTACTTGAATTGTCCCTGATCATGTCTTATCTCCCATTCCATTTGCATCTTCTGTAGTTTTTTGCTCTGTATGTAGCAGTTCCAAGCCCACTTGCCTCTATATGTTGCTTCCACATCTGGAAAGAATTGATGTCTTTATGTAGCCAGAGACTTTAATGCATTGCTCTACCATCTGAACTACCCAGCTTTGTAAAGAATATGAAAAATTATGTTGAAACAACCTTCCTGCAAAGCGCTTTGCATGCCAGAAGCTGAGCAGTGACTTTGATGGAGGAAAACTCAGGAGCATCAGCAGGGCTTGAGGGCCTGTTAAGTTTCAGTCTGTTAACTTTCAGTATTTGGGATCTCCTAGACGAAAGGAATGCCTCTTATTGCCAGTGTTCACCAGGTTTCTATTGAATGGACTCATTGGTTTCCCATGGCATGCCAAAAGAGAAGAGAGAAAAGCAAAATCACTTCTGCCTGTTCCCACTTAGCAGTAACACTACTGTGGGCCTGGGAAGTGCAGGCAGACAGCCAGATTTTGAGCTTCATTTCCCTTCTGCCCTCTGATGCAGATTTATTTATGCAAGTGCTTTTTGAAGCAGCAGCCCATCACCTCTAAGTGCTTTCCTGATCACCTGCTGATTTCTCCAGCCTGTCTTTTCTCAACAGTTAGGGTAGCACTAGACCTGTGAGTGATTTAGAAAGAAAGGAAATGCTAATGGAGAAGCAAATATAGATGGGAGGTATTGGGCCTATTTTCTCCGTTCCCAAACCGAAGGTCAAGCATACATCATCAGTCTGGATAACCTTCAGATAAAGAAAACCACTACCTGGGAAACCAAAATACAATGCCTTTAAAATATTGTTTTGACATTACCTCAAAAAATGGTGATTGATAGGCCTAAAGATACTTTGGAATTTCTGAGTCACATCTGAAGAAAAAAGCCTTTATTCCTCAGAGGCGCTGAGGGCTGGTCAGTCTGAAATATTTTACTTCCTATGAGAACAATTTCTACAAATTGTAAGGGTTGATCTAATAAAACCTTATCTCTTCTGACATACCTTGCCAAACACCGCAAGCAATGGTTACAGAGAGGTGTATGAGTGAATAGAGCTGTGTGCAATAGGCACACCAGCTGAGAGAGCCTGCAAAATGCTGCTTTCTCTATAAAGCTCCATGGAGATTTGCAATGGGAGATGTTGATAAGAAAAGACCAGCTGGTATAAGTGTATCACTATAATCAATGATGGCTTAATATTATGGTCATCACTGTTACCCAAATCCTGGATCTCAATACGAAAGAGGAGACTCCATGTTTCTTATTGCACTACAAATTTCTCATCAGAAGCTCATACCTGCCAGACTAGACACTAGACTGCCATATCTAGGTCTGTGACACTGCCTCCTGATAAGCTGTGTCAATCAATCGCTTTGTTTTCTCTGTTGAATGCCCACCAGTCCTGTTGATCTTGTGTTTCCTCTGCTGACAAGTATCAGGAGTAACTCCTGCAAGAGGCAGGTCTCAGTTGGTTAAAAAGCTGGAATAAAATGAGTTATAAGCATTTATGGAATTTTAAACAAGGCCTTCCTTTGGTTTTCTGGAATCATAACAAAATTGTCCTCCAAGAACTCATTTTTCTAGGAGCAATCATGGAGTTTGAGTCAGTGACAGAAAGTAAATGCCACATCAGTGTGACACAACAGCAGCAATATTTCGAGGTGATTGATAAGAAAAGCACTTCCCTGAGGTGATTTTGGCAGGTGCCCGTTAATTCAGTTCTCCAGCTGCCACTTTGGGTCATAAACCTGCCCAGAAGAAGGCACCACAAGTAGCCACCTACTCTTTCCTCAGAAACAGGCTCAAGCTTACACTTTGACCAGAATAAGTGTGCATGGCCTGCTTTTACATTCCCCCACTGAGCAGGATTCTCTTACCAGCCTCTTTGGTTTTATTTCTAGCATTCAACTTAAATCTTCTTTGCAGCCAGTTTAGTCAATTTGTTTTCTCTTTGTAATAATCTTTTCAGTTATTCAAAGACTTCTACCTTGTCCCACATTTATCCTACTCTCTCCTACCTCTATAAAAACATATTCTTTTAATACATTCACAGGCCATGTTGAGATATTTTGACTGTTCTCTTTTGGGCTGTCTTCAGCTGGGGTCTTTTTAAAGGAAACATTATTCCAGGCAAAAATTTCCAAAGACAAATGGAAGAGAACAGATTTCTCTTCTGTCTTCTATATGACAAACTTACAGTACCAGTCCTACAATTACAATGTCCAGTATGTAAATGCTGCTTTGCCACACTGTTTTCCCAGTCTCTGTCTTAAGAAATATCTTTCAGTTTAATCCTAGAATAAAACAAAATCTTAACTTGTACCCCAGCAAGGCCTATTTTTAAGTCTGCTGGGAAACCCCAATTATGTTTTTGTTATGCTTATAGTCTTTGTGAAAATTACAGTAATTCTCAAAATGCCATGGGAGAAATTCTGTGTTGTAGGAAAAACTCTTTCTATTACCATTCTTTGACTTTTTTGATGAAAGAAAAGGGTGATGGATTCTTTGTCATTTGGGCAGCAGATCCCATCCCATGGTGTCTTGTAAAATCAATATTGGTAGCTCTCAGGACACAGCCATCTCTCAAGAAGGTGAGCATCCATGTCTTTAAGGATCAGATATAACAGAAAGCAATGAGTGAGAAAAGATGGTCACTAAGAGACAAGAAATCTAAAAGCTGGTGGACTTTGCCAACTCTTCTAGTCCTTCAAGAGAAGGTTTCAGGAGGAAAGTGTTGCATATCCATCTCTTTTTTACACTGGAAGAGGAAAGTGAATTTTTCTTCTCAGAATCACAGAATGGATAAGGTTTAAGGATCACAAATGGTTAGCAGTCCAACTTCCCTGCTCAAGCAGGGCCATCCTAGNACATTGGCCCACTTGGCCCCAAGGACACACTTATGGCTCCTGGGCAGCTTATTGACCACCAGGACCCCCAGGTCTTTTTCCACAGAGCTAGACTTTCCAGCAGGTCAGTCCCCAGCCTGTGCTGGTGCCTGGGGTTATTCCTCCCTTGGTGCAGGAACCTGCATTTGCCCTTGTTAAATACAGACTTCTTTTCTGTCCACCTCTCCAACTTATTGAAGTTCTTCTTAAGCGCCACACAGCTGTTGACTGGGTTTATTTACACTCTGACTACTGGTTCACCAAGAAACACTGTATGGACAGCATTCACACAGTTTCAGTCAGAGTATCACGAGAAGAGTCCTGCTCAAGGACAAGGCTTGTGTTGAAGAGGTCGAGTGAAAGATTAAGACAAAGAAACTATCCTGAGGCTGTTCTTGTGTTACAACCTTCATAACATAAATCCAACAATCTTATGTTTCCTCAAAGATGAGGAGTAACTGAATGTAGGAAAAATACTCTTGGGAAGATGGATGTAATGGCACAAACTGTTACCTGTTTCTATCTTGACACAGGTATCAGAATTCTTCCCTGAATCAGTTCCAACGAAGAGACCAGCTTTCCACCAAATCTATCCACTCCAATGCAAGGCTTGCAGCTGAAGTAACTTAATTTCTTCCTAAGTGTGACCCCAGCATCTGGTTAGGTGCCATTTTCCCTGATACAGACAAGCCTTTAGAAGTGCTTCATTTTCTCTGTCTGGACAGTTGGCAAAAGTTACCGTTTATTGAAACTGTAATGAGGATGGAATTGTCTTTGAGAGGCTTTTGTTGAGTAGAAGCTATGCATTTGCATTTTCTTTTTACTCTCCAGAAAACTCATTACTGTGGCATTGGCCACAGACCAGAGTGTAATCTCTTTTATCTTAATATTTGTCTCATTAAGAAAACACCCCATCTCTTTGCCATTATTTCTTCTTTTTGGTCTATGCAATTAATACTGAGGTCCTCGCAATGTGTTCCTCAGATCATACTGGAAATCAACCACCAGAGCCACAGTCTTGGGCAGAAATCCAGGTCTCACCTTCCACCACCAGGCCCAGAAGAAGTGTTCATCACTGCTTTCTGCTGTTCAGTCACTTCACTCTGGTTTCTCTGACTTTCTTTCTTGAGCAGTGCTCAGCCCCCTGCACCACATATTGCTTTGGCTCTGACAAGCCCTCAAATGCCTTGAACTTGCTATTGACCCCAAACTTTCCAGTTCTATCTTTGTAGAGGGTCATTTTTTTCTACTTAGCTGGTAAGAAATATGCTATAGGCCAAAGACTTACCCTGTAGAACCTCTTCATATCTGAACAAGCTTCAGATGGCCTTTGGTGCCAGAAAATTGTCTACCTGACAAAAATACTTGTGGAACAAAAGAAGGAAGCCGTGAGTAGGTGGAATAAAATCAGTAACCCTGAATATTCAAAATTATTTGGGGTACTTTGAACCCTGCTTGGGAAAGACAGAGTTACTTTATATTCTGAGTGTTAATAATTTATGATTTTATATGATTAGCAATCATATTAACTTATAAAAATCAGAAATGTGCTAGCCAGCACGTTTTAAAACACACGCAATTTTCCGACACAAAGGAAGTTATGTAAGCCCCATGCAAGATAAATTTCATGTGAAAAGAAGGTCAGACTAGGCCAGAAGTTTACAACTTGAGAGGAAATCACTATTTCACAATGGCAAAAATCTGTTTTTCCTTGCAAGAAATGCAAACAGAGTTAATAAAATATGTTTGATTGAACAGCAAAGAAATGGAGCATTCCTTTCCTAAGAGAGGCTTGAGAATTGGTGTATCCATAGAAGGGAGTGGCTTCTTCCACATTTTTTAAAGTGATAGAAACAAGGAGAGATTTAAACTTACCTTGATATAAGGATTCAAGTACATAAATCAAACATTTTGTGTGAAGCAAAAAGCTAAGCTCCTCAATAAGGAGATGTTTCTCAGTTAGGCACTGTAGGAGAAATTACACAAACCATAGCCCACAGAAAACATGGCATAATGAATAAAATTTGTCTTGAATTATTTACTTTTAGTGCTTTATTTTATCCTCTCTATCTTGCACAGCCTGGAAATTGTTCTTGATGAGAACTTTTTGAGCATCTGAGTCACAAATTAAAACAACACATTAATGTCTTCTATACGTAAAGGCAGAAAGATTAGAGTGGAGTGCTTAGAAATGCACTAGATTCAACACTTTTCACTAATGGGACCACTAGTGTACACCACTTTACTGCTTTAAAATATATCCATAAGATACAGTATTCTTGGTTGCATGATGAGTGAATAAAAATTAATAGATGCAGAAGTGACAGAGCAGAACTAATCTTTTCCAAAATGCCAGCTCTATAATAAACTGTATCTGTTTTGAAATCTGATTAAAAACATGTCTTGCAGCACTAGCAAGACCTTAGACAGTGAAAAATCAAATGTAGTGTGGGCCACAAATTTCAAATTATCAGATCACCTGTAATTGACGTGAATTTTTTTTTCTTATTGAGGAAAGTTTTGTTGCTGGGGGTTTTTTTGTCTTTTTGTATCAGAGCCTGATATCCCTTTAAAACCTTGCAAAAGCTTTCTGTCTGTGGTAACAGAGAAGAAGCAATCCTCCTGAGTGTGTCTGTGCTGGGCTTCAATATCAGAGAGGATGATGAGTGATCTTCAATCCAAAATGTCACCACACCTTAATAAGCAATTGTGTCAGTGCAGCTTGCTTGTGTGCTCTTAGCCCATCCCAAACACCACACCAAGCTTAGCCCTTAGTGAAAGGGAGTTGAAGAGACTTGTGCCATGATCTATGAATCTACCCATGAAGAGTTACCAGACCTAATGGTAGGTGAAAGACATGACAAAAAACAAAGTAAATATATCACTCATTTAAGCCCTTTGGATTCCCTGCCAGATATGTCATAATAACCACTAAGTTTTCTTTTCTATTTCAGTACTTTTCTGCATATTAGGTTACATTACAGAACTATCTCATAAAGCAGAAGAGGATAGGAAAAGTGGTGCAAGACTTATATTTACTTTTTGAATGCAAAACATTTACCAGCATCTATGGGTAGTACTGCAAGACCAAACTGAATATCTTGATAAAAACACTATCTAAAATTAGTAAGGATAAGAAAAGCCACAAAAACAAATTAAATACTGTACTGAATTGGTGTTCATGCATTGCCTACCATTATATATTTCAAGAGAACCAATGCTAAACTTATTTTACATTCATCCTGTGAATGTAGTTCAGGCTAAGTTCTCTTACTACTATAACTAAATAGGCCATATAGGATATTTTCTTAAGCATTTTATTAATTTGTTTTCCCCCTACACCTTGCAGAAGAGCTCAGAAGACACGCTGAGAGCATCTTTCTGACAATAGACATGGAATAGTGACCATAGGAGCCATCTGAAAGCTTATTTCTTCATAAAAGGCCCAAACACATGTAATTCTATCATTTTAGTCACTGTTTTCTTCAATAAGTCCTTTGTTATCACTGTGGTCCAAACACACAATTAAGTTGCTGATGTTCTGTAAGAGAACTACAGAATGGTGAGATTGTTTCCCTGTTTTATTTTTTCTTGGAAGAAATCTTTTTCAGTAAAAGCAGATCTTTTATATGTGAAAATGTCCATTACTTCAGAAACTCAAAATTTCATCTGCAGAAAAGACACTTCAATACATTCTTTCTCTCAGCTAGAGTATTTAGGGAGCAGAAGATTACAACGAGAATATCAAATGGGGCCACACCTCAGAGTGAATCCTGTCTGTAGACACTGACTTGGTTACTCAGGCAGTGGGTTTATGCAAGAAGATTTCTAAGTAGCCTGTAAATCGTGCATCTAAGAGATCTCAGAAAAAAAACCCTTTGTTTTCTTAGAAGAGAAACAAAAGTCCAGTGAAAGTCTAAGGAAAAGCAGGAGGGTTTTCTCCCTTACAGCACCTACCATCCCAGGGAAGATATCCTGCAATCATGAAGATTTGCCTCCATCCTTTGAAGCTTGTGATTCCTGTTCCTCCCCTCTCTGGATAAGTGAAGGTTTACCCTCTGTTCAGTACCACATACTGATTCAGAGACAGAAGCCTCTCTTTGAAGAGGTTTCTCTCAAATATTTAAATTTCATTTTTATCAGTAAGCTTCCTCATAATGAATGTAAAGGCAACTGCACCTGAAATGTAGATTATCTTTAAACCCACCCCTCCAAAATTCCATCTTCCACAGCATAAGAGGGCAAGAGAGAAATGTAGGGTCCCTGGACAGGTCTGTCTTACACATCTCAATTTCATGGTTTTAAGATTTATGAACCTAGGAACAACTATACTCTATAGAGACCTTCTAGTCATGTCTCACAGGCACTGAAATGCTCCATCAAATGCTTTATCTTCGTCTGGTCTTTCCTTCATACCTTGCCTAACTCCGTGGCAGCACTAGAGGACCATATGAGGGAACACCCAATTTTTTACCTCAAAATCTTCATTAGTAGATGAGGAAGTCTTCACTCTCTCTCTGTGTAGTAGAGAAGTAATCCGTCTTCTTACCCACCACTCTGTCAGACACTGCTTCTTTGTGCTTAACATACTTTGAATAGGAAATTCTAATTTTAGTTTTGGCAGGAGAAAAGGAGAGGAGATCTTGTTCATAAAAGCCACACACAATAGCTTGCTGAACTCTTACAGGGAAACCAGTCAGACTGCAAGATGCAATAATAAGTTTCCCTCAATATATATCTGGTTACATAACAGGTTGCTGTATTAAAAATTAAATAAGGCTTGAAATATATAGCAATTTGCAGGCACTAGGGAGTGCAAATATGCCTAATAAAGAGAGTGCATTAGCTGTTTCTGCTTTCTGAAATCCAGTCTATAAATACCGTAACATCTTTCTATTTACTTCAGTGCGGGAGGACCAGACTTTGTGAACCTGCTTGTTAAAATCAGCACTCAGTTCATTTTGACTGACATTTTTTTAGCTGTGCTTTGGTGTTAATATTGGTCTTATCAGCATCTGACAATTGCTACTCAGGTCTCTGGGACACTGTACCTTGTGCATTCTCAAAACACATCATGCATCTGGAACATGATCCCTCCAGGAAGAGTAACAGGACCTGAGCAGAATCCTAACCTCTCCCAGGGGCCATGCAGCAATTCACGGACTCAACAGTATCACACTAGTTTGGCAGAGGTTGTGCCAACATTTCTATTAACCTTCCAAGCACAGTCAATGCAAATCAGACATTCCTCAGAGTTGTACAGAACTGCTTTCCAATGCAAGTTAGGGAGACAAAGGCACTTCAGAAACATCCTACTTGGTATCACCACCACCATCTTGTGGTTTTCAAACACAATTAAAAATCAGAGCCCTATGGGCACAGTTCTCACTGAAAATCATACACTGACTTTAGGTGAGGTATGAATTCACACGGACACAATTCAAAGAAGGCCCTCTATGCTCATGTTTCATGGAATAATTATTCTTTGGAAAGGTGAGCAGGGAAGGAGTCAATAGTCAAATAGTCAATAGTCAAAGTCCCAACTTACCTTGAGGGCAAAGTTCCAATCCCTCCCATGGTAGCTCTTTAAGTATTTTACACAAAGAAAAGCCCTACCAAGAACTGAGAGTCCCTTGGTTGATGTCCAAGACATCTGCTGAAGATGTGGGTCCCCACTTCCCTCCAGAAGGCTTTGACCCAAGGGTGGGCTCAGCCCATGACACCATGGGTTAAAAGGGAGGCATTGCTGCAGGTGGTGTCCTGCAGGGGCCTCTGCCTGTGCTGATGCCCCCCAACAGCAGCCCAAAGGTGGATGAACTCAGCCAGATGCTTTGCACTGGACAGGCACAGCAGATGGTCTGAGGATCAGAGAGGGATCAACATTCTCCCACCTAGGTACTCTAAGACTGCATTAAAAAAATTTAGGGCATTGTCTTGTCATTCCTGGGATGTGCCTCCACAGCATTGCTCTTTTCCAAACATGCAGAAAGAAGTTGTCAGTCCACTACTTTTCAGGAGTACTTTGCCCTTTTATTTTTGTAACGCTGCATGGGAAATGGTAGGTATGTGAATGTGTCTCTGAGAAGTTAAATGAAACGACTGTGCATTGGGCTTGTGCAGTTTCCTTCCTGTCACATTCAAACCCATCAGCAGCCCAGTCCAAGCACACACAGGGCTAGGTTAGGGAGCTCATCAGGCATGCTATCCTCGCCTTCTGGCTTCCTCTTGGAAATAAAAACGGTGGCCCTAATGAGAATTAATTAGGGTTGGGGGTGGAGAGGGGGATCCATCATGGTTTTGTTTGTGTTGTTTGTTTTCTGTAAACCCATGGAGGGAAAAAAAATCATATTACTTCTCTATGCAATATAGTAAATGTAATAAAAAATGAACACATGGCAATTAGCTTCTCCATTAAGTATACCAAGCATAGACAATAGCAATCGTGCAGTGCTGATTACAGACATTATCCTTGCCTGGACTTTTTTTTTTCCCACCATTCAATCAACACTGCTAAATAGAAACTTCAGTGTTCAATATTATAAGACACTAGCTGGCAGTTATACAAAGATGCTTTACACAATGTCATCTGGCTGCTTGCCTGATTCTCATATTACCTTCCTGTCTTGCCTTATACGCTAATACGCATGGCTGATTAGAACAAAAATGCAGAAGCTGCTTCCTTCTCGTCTTGCTTTTTTCTCCAGCTTCATGCCTTGAGGGAAAAAAGGAATCACATTTGCTAATTTCGCCAGCAGTGCTTAACCTGGGAATGGAACAATTCTCTTTCAATTCCTCATTAGTTATAACTCATACACAAACACTGCCTTGCACCAGACTAATTGGCTAGTCTTTGATTCCACTCTGAGAGAAATTGTGATTACTGTTGTTGTACAGGGGTCCTCTAGTAGCCTTGCTAAAGAGGGTCTCAGAGTTCAAAACAAACATTTTCAAGGGCTGTGCAGTACCCAGGGGTCAGATGTCTGGAAACAGGATTTCAGACTGAAAATCCCAGAAGTTCAAATGACTCTGGAAAATGTCGAGGAACTCCTTAAGTGACTGGTTTGGAGTGGATTTGGTGGTATCAGTAGATCCCTTGGGGAGTCACAGTAGAGTTCATGCCAGTTTCTTGAGGAAGATAAGCCTTCTCACGGGAAGAATAACTTTCACGCATTGAAAAAATGTGGGGTTTTGTACTCCTGTTTACATAGTTCTGTTTTACTCTTTGATTTCTTTTGGTAAAGCTGTATCAAGGCAGATGTTGTAGAGCCAGGTTTCTCAGACAAACATTAATTTTTCCCTGGCTATTTTAGCCAGGTTGAATTCGAAGTCTAGTAAGGTCTCCAGGATTTCCAGATGTCTAGCAGCTACATCAGAGAAAATTCTGTGTATCTGAAAAACCTGGGCCTGCATATGGACATGCTTTGTAGCAGAATTATCAGTGCCTAGGATGTCCAGACACATATTCAGGTGCAAGTCAACTTCACAGCAAATATATCACAAGTCCAATAATTTCCCAGTTCCTCAGTGAACCTTTCAGGAAAAGAATGGGGGGAAATGTGGGACCTTTATATTAAGAATAGGAATTTATTTACACTCTTAACTGATGTATCTCTGCATGGATATAGATCAAAGTCTACCGGCTGAAATCTTCCCTTGCAACTTCGCAATAGCTCTGGAATCAGGCTGGCTGATTGTGAAAATGTGGGTGTGGTAACAAATGACCTGAGTGCACACAGGGCAGCTGGCAAACCTGTGTCAGACAGGATCTCTTTTTTGAGGATTGGCCACTAAGCACTCCAAACAACCAGCAACTGAAAGTGCGAAAAATAATTTTCCCAATTTATTCCGTCATTGCAACAAATACACTTCAAAGTAGTCTAAGAATTTAACACCAGAGCTTCAAATTTACACATTTATACATAGGTATGCACATATAAAATTTAAATACAAACGTTACCATACATTAAAACATGTTGGTGCTGTATAGATGAGGGAAACTTTAGGCCACCTATAAACCTCCTCCCTTGCTTGCCTTGTGACTGTGATAGCTAAGCTTATGATGATGGCATGATATACAGGCAAAGCTCAGGACTAGAAACTAAGCACCAGGAGACTGAAGAAATTCCTAGACGTAACTTTTTTTTTTTTTTAAATATGCACCTATGAGGGTAAGATTTCTGTGGCTAGGAAGTGAATCCTAGGATTGCACTACAGCAGAGTTTCAGCTGCTTCTGTAGCCTTAACTCAATGGCACAGAAAAGTTGGGCTGGGGACATCTCTGCTCATCTGCAGTGGCTCAGGGATTCTGAGTGGGGATTATTCAGGTTTGACTCAATGCAAGAGATATGCAGTGCTGCAATTTGTCCTTCTATTTAAAGGTAGTGGTGGAAGCAGCTGACAGCTCACAGGATTGTACATCTCCAAAGAATATTTTAAATATCAGGAAACACTTTTCATATATTCAAGGTTTAAACTAAGCAGGTCTGTTTTGCCAGAAATATGTTCCTCTGATAAGTTCTTCCCCATCAATGTGTACACAAAATGCAGTTTCACTGCTGGTGCTCTTAACACATTACAATTGGCCAAGAACAAAAGGCAAAATACAAGTCAAGTGCTGCGTTTAAAAGCATACTTTAAATCCTATCCATATTATACACACTTTTTTTTTATCATAGTTACACTTTAGAGGGTGACACAAAATCCTGCCTGGCCAGCAGTGTATGGACTTGCTTCATTCCCATGAGCTAAGCAATAAGCAGGACCTCAAACACCCCACCTGCCTCCTACTGTTAGAAGAGAAACAACTCAGTGCTTAAAGAAAGGTTTAAGGGATGTCAATCTGCTGTGTCAGACATCAAGTGCTGGTTTTTTCCTTAAGAAGGGGTTGAAACTATGCTGACGGAAGGAGAATTCATAAAAAATTAGGTTCACACTATGGCTATGAAATGTGTCTTTTTACTAATCTCCTCTTACTTCCCTCAGCACCTCTGACTCTTGCAAAGGCTGTAGCACTGATCATGAGTTCAGTCTTGTCCTCCATGCAGGTCAAATATATGACCTCTTAGCCCAGCATGTGAGAAGCTGTTGATGTCACCTACAAATGCTTCAGACTCAAACCCAACCTTCGTGCCCTGAAGAAGTCATGATCAAATACCCAGCTTTCATGCTTTCATATGAATGTATGAGTGTACTCCTGCAAAGGAAATACCTGGTGCTATAGTGTTCTTCATTGCAGAAAAAAAACCATCTAGGCCTGGTGCAAACCTAATGGGATCAAAAGATAAATTATAATTTTTTTAAAAAAATTGTAACAAACTATTAAGGAAATTATTATATTATCCCTCTGTGTGTGTCTTCAAATTCAAGCTTGATACTTTTTAACAAAAAACAAGTCACTGGTCTAAGAGAAGAGGTAGCTGGGTAATGTTTTGTGATGCATTGAAATGATTATTTGTCTCCAGAAAGGCTGGATTCTGTTTAATTCTGAAGAAAAATTAATCCATGCATGTGTGGAGCATGAATGAATAAATCCACACATTCGCAGACACCTGGTCCTTCAGCACAGGTCAGAACCATTTCCACAAGACAAATTGCACTGTGCTCCTGGCCTCTCCACCACCACCACTGCTCACATGTTCTTGCATGTACTCACAAGGATAAGGAGTAAAACTTCCCTCATACACCACCAACCCTTCCAAAAATGCTTTTAATAAATGTGTTTTGAAGGGCAGCTGTCACATCCATTAAGTTCCATAGGCAGCTGAGAACACAGCATCCTGTTCAGCATTCAACTTTTGATGATGTTGAATAAGGAGTTACTGTTCCAGCTATCCACAGGACTTACTGGGATTTAGATGTCTTGTAGGTACTTGATTTGGAGTTTAGGGTGAGTTCTTCCAATTTAACTGGAAAAGAAAAAATAAAAAAAAAGAAAAAAGAAAAGAAAATGAAAGTTTCTCCCAACTAGATCTTTTTGTTACCTCAAACAATTTTTAATTGTGCTTTCCTGTTCAAATGATTGCTTCCTTACATTAGAAAATTTCTTCAAAAAGCATTTTACATGTGCATCAGTGTTTACTTTGAAAATATATTTTGAAACTTCCTGCAGACTTTTTATGGTGAAGTATTCTGTTCTTGTACATCTTACAGTAAACTTATTAAGTGATTGGCACCTCTGATTTCTTAATTCAACACATGGCATGATATGACATCAAATTACATCTGACCTTCTCTGTTCCTTCAAAACCACACTTCATCAGAGATATGTGCATCTTAGAGTAGATATCTTTTACTTTAAAATGTGATCACAAGAAGCCAAAGGTTGCCAGTATTACCTATCTTATCTGCAGGGCAGCTGGTAAATGCATACCCAGATTGTTACGGTCATTTTTCTTGTCCCTATTTTCAATCTAAAATAACATTATAGCTTATAAACTACAACCAAATAAGGCAGTGAACTCAGATAATGCTCAGGGGAGACAATAGAAAGCCTATCTCCTCACAAATTAACCACAGTCATTTAGGATCTATAATAAAATCTGTCATTTTGCCAGTTTCTCAGCTATTTAATAAAGGGCTGTTTAAACCATGACTGAGATTTTTTGGATTATGTTAGAGAAACAAAGAATGACTTCGAAATCTTGAGCTTAAATCATTAGAAGATGCATCCCTGAGTTAAAAGAGGTATTTTTTTACTGAGCTGGCCTGGGTACTTTTTCCTGACAGACTGTTTTCACAGAGTAAAGCAGATTCTTTTGGACAAAATTTAGCACAAGGCTTTAATGTATCAGGCCAGAGACAAAGAGACAGTGAGGTAATCCCATGGGATAACACTGAAACACTAGTGAGGAGGAAAGCTAAGAGCTGGCAGGCTCAGTGTGTCAGGCTGAGGTTTTATGATCTGGGCAGACTGAAGGGATGACCAGTGCCAGCAGGCAAAGCATCACTCTTTCTTTCTCCTGCCTCACAGCTCTCCCCTCCTGACACTGAATAGTAAAGCATGCACTAGGAGCTGTTTTTACACCTGTCATTTAAATAATTTTTGTCTTGTGCTGTCCCAGCTCTGAGCACAGATACCTGACTCTTCTTTAGTCTGGATCTAGACTTAGGTTACACCAGTAAAGGAGCCAATCCCTGTCCAGGATGAGCCAGAATCCGCTCCAGCTTAGACACTTCATTTCCCTGTCCCAGCATGCTCTGAATGTAGGCAAGTGGTGGGAAAAGGGACATAAGGACACTAGTTCCAGCTCTGTGCCAAGCAGGAACTCAGTCACAGAGAAATGCAGTAAACACAGCATTTATAACAGGAAGATGCAGTGCTACAGCTGGTAACAATAAAAGAAGCTTTACTGTATGAAAAGATCAAGTTTTACATCTGTATAATCTAAATCAGGTTGGTTTAAATGCTAATGCCTTTAGTTCTGCAACACATTTTCCCCTTAGTTTAATATTGCCTTGGTAGTGTGACCTTCAACTTTTTTCACAAAACCCCTTTCTCTAGTAATGTGGTGAGAGAAAATTAAGAATAAAGCTCCTGTGTAGGAGGACTACTGGTATGAATAAGCTTTTTCAGAATGTAGTAGTGAATTTTTTCCCAATTTGCATGAATTTCTCAGCGTATTTTGTATATAGGCCCAGAGCTTTGTGTGTATTTTAATTACATCTCAGGATATAGAGTGCTGGCTCTTGTTGTTAATGTTGTCAGGGCCATAAAGTTGATGGTAGGCAGCAAAATACTGAAGGAAATTTACCACAATTTTGTTTTTTTCTAATTTATGTATGACTCACTTAGTCCCTTGCCCTTACATTAAAGTTCTTTCTTTACCAACAGGGCTGATAAATCTGATGGCCTGAAAACCTAAAAGAATGAAACAAATATGTTTAATTATTCATATGAGGAATAGGTTTTATTTTATTTAACAGCTTTTCCTCTCAGCTTATTTCTAAGAGGTTTTTGTTTTTTCATTTGTATAATTGAAACAGTCCAAAGAAAGTAACAGTGAATTTCACAGTTGCTTTTATTTTGTTATTCCACTTCTTATTCTTTTTTCCAGCTAACCTACTCATATTCTCTCCACATTTGTTTATTCTTATCTTTTATTTTTTATGTCTATGCCTTTGGGTTCAGGTGTTTCTTTTATCCTCCATAGCACCTAACACAACAGGGTACTGACCTAGTACAAATTATGTCTTGCAATTTAAATTGTATTCTTGTAGAATCATCAAACCATTTAGGTTGGAAAGGGCCTTTCAGATCATTGAGTCCAACCACTAACTCAGAACTTTCAAGCCTCCAATCAAACCATGTCCCTTAGAGCTGTGTCTGCATGTCTTTTAAATACCTTCAGGGATATCATCACTTACCTGGAAAGCCTGTTCTAGTGCTGGACAACCATCCTATGAGAGAAAAAAAGTCTTAATATAAATCTATCTAATCTAAACCTGCCCTGCAGTAATTTGAGGACATTTCCCTTTGTCCTGTCACTGGTTGCCTGGGAGAAGAAATCAACCCCCACCTGGCTCACAACCACTCTAAGATAGTTGAAGAGAGTGATAAGAGCCACCCTGAACCTTTGTTTCTTGAGGCTAAACAGCCCCAGCTCCCTCAGCCGCTCCTCACAAGACTTGTTTTCCAGGCCCTTCACCAGTCTTGTTGGATCCTTCTCTGGATTCACTCCAGCATCCCAAGGTCCTTCCTGAGCTGAGCGGCCCAGAACTGGGCACAGCACTCGAGACGTGCTGAGTACAGGGGAGCAATCACTTCCCTAGCTCTGCTGGACACACTGTTTCTGCATGATGGTGAGTGTGATTCTCAAAGGAACACATTTTCGATGTTGTTACCATTAGAAACTGCATCTGATGATTATTCAGCTCTTTGTTGCCTGCCTCTTAAATACCCTTTGACACCAGATTAATTCAGGAGCAACTTTTGTTCATCTTCAGAACTCAAAACTGAACAAATCGTAGTGAATGTCATAACAAATATTAAGACAAAATCTTAAATTTGATAAAGTTTCAGCCACCTTTCTAGGATGAAGTGCAGTACTTTTGCTTATTGCTGTTTTTATTAAGGAACAAATGTTCTTTGGCAATTATATCAATTTGATAGATTATTATTTTTAGTTGTTGCATAATGTATTCATGAGTAACGATTTTCATTACCCTGGTCACGACTCCACTGAGACATTAACAGATATTTTTCCTTGAAGATACAATTTGGTAAGCAACCAACTGTTAATACATGAACTAGAGGAAATGTAGTTGAGAGAACAGAAGCTGCTGTATGGCTGGCAGCTATAGATGTACCTTTGCAAGTGAATTTGCAGCTGGACTAGATAAGCCATGCAGTTTTCTGTTGCCCCAGGCCCAGTATTTAATCCAACTCATGGTTGCTTACTCAGCACCTGCAATGGAGCACAGATGCATGTGGAATTTCAGCAGAAATGTGCCAAGGAGCTCTCCCAGCCAGAAGTGTCAAACTGGATTCAGGCTAAAGCAAATGAAAGTTTGTAATTTTGACCTTTATTATGTCAGGGAAGTAAAAGAACATGTCAGGATACATGTCATGTAAATATTTGGGTGAAGCTGACTAACTGCAGATGAACTGAGCACAGGAGATAGGTTGAGCTATGACTTAGTCAAAAACAAAGTTAGTCACCATTACCATGACCATTTAGTCACCATTACCAGCCATAGTGAAAAATGAATTGTGAGTGAAGTAGTCAGGGATTGAGTCTGGGCTCAGCTCCCTGTTCTGCCACAGGAGCTGCATATGGCAAGATTAGATGGTAATATCCCGGCTCAGTAGGGCAGGTGATTTGTCTGAAAGAAACAGGAAATAAACAGGTACTGAATAGCAATTTGGTGTATGCAGGGCTAATTTTGTGTTAATGAGATGCTGAAATAGTTATACAGTATACACACAACCAGACCTGGCCCCGGATGAACCCGCATAAATGAAAAGCATTAACAGTGGTATTAAAAACAAGCCCTTTGTCTCTCTACATAGTTCAGGTCTTCATTTGCAAAATAAGACTAATATACTGTTTTGAATCATATGTTCTGTGAATACTTTGGATAGAGTGTCTTTTCTAGTTGTATGAACAACAATAGCTCAGAAGTCCTGCTTTTAGCTGGGAGAAGAAGAAAAAGGGAAGGGGAAGGGAAGGGATTCTGACCTTCAGCCAGTTCTTCACCCAGTACAGTGTGAACCTGCTCATCACACAGTCATCAAATTGGTTAAACAGAACTTTCCCTTTGTAAGCCCGTGCTGACTGTGCCTGATGATTGCATTGTTCTTTAAATGCCTTTTTGTAATTCCCAGTATGATCTTCTACATAATTTGTCCAGGAACTGAGGATAAAGTAATAATTCAGTAGTTTCCTGGGTCTTTCCTTATGCTCTCTCTGTAAATTGGAATAGTAGTGGCTAGTCAGTGGAGATGTCCCCAAACTCCCAAAACTTTGATAGATGATTGGGAGGCATCCTGCCATCACATGCACTTACTACCTCAGTACTCTGGGATGAATCCCATCAGGCCCCACAGGCTTGTGAATTTTCAACTGATACATCTGTTCCTTGGAACTCTCATACCACATATTCATCACATCATACACTAACATTCCAGTATCATATATGCTTCCTTCTTCTCATCTCTCATTCTTTCTCAGTCTCTGTACACCTTCATCTGCTGGCGGAATATAGTAACACTTTTTATAAAATTCATGAAGTGAGGGGTAAAGGTTTTGACTTTCTTCTACTTACCAACTGGGAGCACCAAAAGATTTGTTAAAAGAGAATTTTCAGTGATAAAGCTGCAATTCACAGTGAAAATACCTGAAATATTGGGAGAAAGACCTTTCATTCAGAATTTCCAACCTGCCTTGCTAGAATTGGGAGCTTCAGATGATTGAGTTAATGTTGGAGGAAACAGCACCTTGGGGGCATAACTCTTCTGTTCCCCCTCTCCCTCAGTGTTTGACCACAAAGTGTGAAGTCTCCAAGTGAATTCACAGAGTTTCTTCTGTCCACAGAAAAGTCTATATTGCTTAAACTTTTATTTAACTTGAATCTCAGTTCTAGACTTCAGTCCTTTTTTTCTTTTTGGTCTTTTTGGGGATTTTTAAAGGACAAAATCAGACTCCTTTCCTTACCAGCAATATTCTAAAGTTTTGGGTCTTTATGATCATTCCTATAACTTTATCCAGAAGTTATCAGAATTGTTAGCAAACTTACAGAACTCTTGACCTCACATCTAATGACAAATAAATGCATTTTGTCTGTAGACTTATGGAACTTGCTCTCTACACTTCATTCATTACAGTTTAAACAAACACCCTTTGGCATGTTGCAAGCACTTTTACCTGCAGAATAATAACATTTCCTTTGATTAAAGCTTGGACGTCTTACAGATCATTGATTTATAGGAAAATAAAGTGTGACAAGACATTCAAGGAGGGAGTGAATATTGAACAGGACTCAGATTTTGCAAAACACTTACATTTTTCTCTTTTAATAAGGACAAGTCTCCTGGCAAAAGATGGAAAATAAATCAATCAATTATATTAAAGAAATGTTCATTCACTCACTGTGATGTGTGTCTTTATATAAATACAAGTTTGTTTAACTCTCACTAATTCTCCCACTAAATTCAATATCTTTGAAAGCTGAACACAAGGTTTTTGTATTAACTAGTCTTTTATTCCCCTTTTCACCTTACCATCTTTCTCCCCACATATTTCCTACTAAATCTCCATGTACATTTGGGTTGGCTGTCTCAGAAATGCTTCATGGTTTTCTGAGGCACAGCCTTTGTTTGCCCAGAAGTCTTTTAAACTGACTCACAGGTGAGCACTCAGTAGGCCACAAGTGTTACACTGACCTACTGAGAGCAACAGAAGGTGCTAATTTTTCATCTTTTTCAATAGCTAGTCTTTATTCAACTGCTGGAAGAGAGGCTGATGTTTCTTGCTGTTTCTACAAAAGAGTCCTCTCGAGAGTTCAGGGCACTTTATTTCTTGGTCGAATTATGTACAGCTCTTTTATACTTTTTTTGCAGCCAACTAACTTACATGTATTTCAGTACTAAATGCACAAGAATTCTCTAAAAACCATCTAGAGATTCATTACATTAAAACCCAGAAAGCATCATTAGATTGCCTAGTCTTTATATCACAGGCCAATTATACATCATTTTCACACAGAGCCTAAAGACTGGCTTCTGACAAAAATATAACTTCTACAAAGGTATCAAATCTTGATGAGCATACTCAGCAATGGAAAATAACCCACCTCTCCTAAGAATTATCTGCTGCAATGGAAATCACTACTAAAAAACTGCACTGTGTTTTTCAGATTAATTTGCCTGCATTCTGCTTCCAGGCATTGATTCCAGAGAAGCCCTTTAGAAAATCTTTTCTTTTTTAATTAAGTTATTTAAACACTGCCACCAAGCCTTGTGTCTGATAGACCAGCTGAATTTGCTGGCTTTTTCTTGTTTAAGAATTTCCTCTGCTTTTCTCAGGTCTTTCTACCAGTCTCCAATTTCTCAACTTTTTTTTAAAAGGAAGGTGCCAGAAGAAAAGGTGCTATTCTAGCATTAATCCTATTCTAGCTCATGGAAGTTAAAATCATTTCTTCATTTCTCATCAGTGATCTTCACTGTATACATCCCCAGGTGGCAAATCTTGGCCTATTTTGAAAACAGTTTTGGAATTAGGACTTTTAGTCCTTAAACCCATTTAAGAATCCCAGTCAGTGGCATTTCCCTCTGTGCATTAATTCCTTGAGGTTTATTATTTAGCTAGTGTTTAATTTTATTTCACGTATTTAATACTGATATTAAAAAGAGCAAGGATTTTTAATAATGGTCAAATGAAGTGCAGTAATAGTCTATCCATCTATCTTGATAAACCAAGCCTTAATTAAAATAAAAAAAATACATCAGGTTTGATTCACATGACCTCTTTGCCATAAAATCATATTTTTTCATATTTACATTTTTTTACTTCTTTTGATTTAAACTTTCATCATATTTTCTGCCTTTCTACTTTGTTCTGATGGCAGAATGGCAGGTTATCCAGTTTCTATGTATTCTGTTATCCCTAGTTTGTGGGGTACTATCATATATTTATTAAACTCAGTCTTTTGTGTAGGTTTCTGTTATATATTTGTAGCCAGTTGTTTTGGAGAACTTTGAAAAGTTCTCTTATTTTTAATACATATATCTTTAATACACACTGCCATCTTCCTTAGCCACAAATGGACTGGGCAGTTATTCCTAGCACTACTGCAATAAAGTACTCTTGCTCCTTCTGTCCAAATTCTCTGGAGCCTTTTTGCCTTTAGTAGTCAGGAGAACTGTCAAATACTTTATAGACCACCTGCCCATTTTGCCAAAATACTCTTCCCATGGTTCTTTTTGTTGCTGAACTTATTGGATAAATACACAAAAATTCAGCCTGCTGCCAGTACAGAACACAAGGGTCTTATGTTTATTGACTAAGTCTACTAACCAAAAACATTTTTAATCAAACATTGACTTTCTTGATTCAGAAAAGAAAATTCACACACCCTGTGACTGGAAGTATAAACTCGGATTTCTATTCCCCACATCCCCTGAGTATTCTGTCCCTCAGTCAGCTGTCATTGGACTCATATAAGGCTCAAAGTTATTGGGAGGATACACACAAGTCTGTGCACTGCAGGTGCAACTTGGCTACATTTACTACAGGTGGAACCATCTAGAATGCTGTTAGACAGACAGCTGAGATAAGCCATACAGAAAGAGATATGAAATTTTGGCTTGCTTTGCCTTGGCAAAAGAGAGTCTGAAATTAAATTTAATAATGTGGTGTTTAATAAATATATCAAGGGAGATGAGCCAGTATGTCTGAAAGAGAAAAGCTGGTTAAAGTAGCAATGTTGACACCAGAATAAATGTATATTAGCTAGAAATGGATGTAGGCTCAAGTACCTGATGTGACCTGGCACTGCAGTATTCTGGTCCCAGGCCTCATCCTCAGCAGTTCCTTTCACTGCTGTATCCCATGTTTTCATGGCTCTGCCTAAAACCCACAGCTTTTGAGAGTTATGTCAGTCACACAATCTCTGCTGTCGTTGAAGAAATAGCCCCAGTTGCAAAGTAAGAACCATTTTTCTCACTCTGTTTATCAAATGACATAAAATGCATTTGGGCAGAAGATAATTTCAGAGCAAAAATATCGAGAGCACGCAGTAACTTGTCTGAGCATTTATGCAATGCAAATAAAAATTTCATTGGAGAGGGAATCAGGATTGCTTTTCATATTATTTCCTTTTGTTTGTGTCTTTTCCTTAAACTAAAAATATCTTTCCTCTCATTTGAGTAATCCTGATTACTGCAGTACCACCTGTGACAGCTGTAACCATTACTTAACAACAAAATAAAGAGAAGGTAGTAACAATGTCAAAGGGCTGCTGCAAGTATAAAAAAGAAAAGAGAGTTCTTTGACACTTAATGAGTATGAACAAATGAGTATTTCTTCTTTCACTATGTATTTTAGAAGTGACCTTTCTTCTTCCAAAGTTGTACCTTTGCTCTTGTTGTCCCGGAAGGCAATATCAAAAAAGAGTTGCAAAAAAAATTAAACTATCTTACAAGCCAGCAGGAGAAAGCACTCAGGTTTGAGTCCTCCCTTCCTAACTTCTGCTAAAGCAGGCTTTAAAACTCTACATATCAAAAGGAAGAGAATATGTGACTGCTCTCTGCCAGCTATAAAAAAAAGCTAGATTTTCAAAAGCTGTTTATCATTAGCACGGATAGGGAAAGGAAAAAAGAAACTTTGAGAAATCTCTGCAAGCAGAATTTAATTTTTTGTAATATATATGACATTTTTAATCATTCATTGGCTAGTTTTCTACTGTATCTTTTGGCCTATACCTCACCTAGAAGCAGTTAACTGCAAGAATTAGAGCTCTGAGGACTTGATGGGAAAAAAATTCCATGCTGTGAATAAGAGGAGCAGAGCCCTTAACATTGTGACCACTCAAAAAAATGACAGGTATCTCTACTTTTCATAAAATACCACATTTGCAAGATGTGAATATCCCAACTTATGAAACATTTTCATTTTTATCACTCCCAAAGGCAGTCACATTATCATGACTTTTAATTTAGTAACAATGGCCTTAATTAGGTCAGAATACCAGCTTGAAAATTAAGCAACTACAAAATAAATGTAAGAAGACCCCTGCTTGCAGAGTGCTTCCAGCACTGCTTTTTTCTTGGATTCAGTCTCCAATCTGGCTTCACAGGCCCGTTTCCAGTTGAAAAGGCTATGGAGCCCCACAAAAGCAAGTTGAATATTCACTATTTGTCCCAGGCACCAAAGATCTCTGAGGTCTATAGGTGGTGTTCTGTCAGGGGAACACAAAATAAGGACTGGAAAGCCTAACAAGCTACAGTGCAGCTCAGTAGCAGAGTGCTTACAAATTCATCCTACATACTGACATTAAGACTTTTTCAGTCAGGTGAATGATGCAGCTATTCACAGATTTGAAGGCCAGAAGGTATTTCCCTGTTTATTTAGCTGACAGCTACAATATTGAGGTATGAGGTATATAGCACAAAAGCTGTACCTTTTAGGTGACTTCTAGCAGTAACACACAATTCAGGATATCTAGTCTTTTGAAAGACCAGTCTAAGGTTCCAATACACAAACAAAATACCACCCAGCACACACTATTTCTTCCCTACAGAGAGGCAAAGAGAATGGACCATAGGTAATGCATATCATTCACATTGCTTAATATGAAGGTAAGTCTGCTGGGCACTGAGCATCTTCTGAACAGAGGCTCTGAAAGCTTCAGTAGAAAAACAAAGCAAAATACATTAGTGCTCACATAGCAGTAGAATCTAGGGGTTAAGCTTTCCATTGTGTGTGCATCTGCCAGATTTACATTGGGTACCTGTGAACAGTGGGGCCCTGTGATGTGTAGAGGCAGTCTGAGAATGGCACGAGATCTAACAACCATGTGGAGTTAAAATACACCACTACTGCCAAAGGACATCCTTATAACTTATAACTTCCTTATAACTTTTGACTTGTCCAATACTCACAATTTTTGCTTCTCTCTTCTCCTGAGACAATGTATGCTGGAACCCAGTGCTCAATCACTCCTCTCTCAATAGGCAGTATAATTACCAGACTTTTTCTCTCCAACATATAGGGTTATCTTCCTGTATTAGAAAGTTGTTCTCCTGTTCAAACATAAATGGGTGGCATATTGAACACTCTAGCACAAGACACAAAAGTTGCTAATATATTTTCCTTTTTCACCCATTCTCCCTGTCTTCCTAAATCTTACATTCAGCAACTTGCAGGTAGCAGAATTTAATTACTGAAACACATCAATCACCAGTTTTAGGTCCATTGTGAAAAGCAAATTAGATTTCCTTGTGTAACACAAAGGCCTTTCCTTTGTTTTGCAATAGAAATGACATAGCGCAGGCATGAAAAGCACAGATAGGAAAAAGACAAAAGGGAGGAATTGGACTGTGAACATAAAGGACATATTTATACTGATAGACACAAGAATACCTCTGGAATAAGAACTATATTGGTCTGATACATATGGGTACATTAGTACATAGGTCAACAGAAGTTAAATGCAGTCTAGCAACTGCATTAATGTAAAAAAAAAAAAGAAAAAAAAGAGATAAATAATAATAGAATCGTTTAGGGTAGAAAAAGGACCTTTAATGTCATCAAGTCCAGCCATTAGCCTAGCATTTCCAAGCAGACCAGACCTGAAGAATCCTCCCTTTGCTTGATTATTGCTTCCCAATGAACATATGAATAGTCAACTGGTGAGAGTCAAGGCTGACAGAAGACAGGATTTGAGGTTACAGCTGCCCTAAGGAGCTTGACCAGCAAATGGCAAGACTAGACTAGAGCCCTTCATTACACTTCCCCAGTCACCACCCATTTTCAGCCCTGCGCTAAGTCTGGCTACTGTGTATTCCCCAATGTATTTCCCTTCCATTAGCCTGTCCAGTCTCTCCTAGTTCCCCCCGAAACCTTTAGTATTCACTGCCTCCTTTGGCAGGCAGTGCCACTGACATATCACCTACTGCATGAAGAATAAACTTCTGCTTGTTTTAAAGCTTGTTCCTGCTATCTGACTTTGATGATCCCTAGTACTTGTAGTGGAAGAGACAGTGAACCATCAACTCCCATCCATCCTCTCCACCTCAATCCTGATTTTATAGCCTTCTACTATGTCCCCTGTAATTTGTCTCTTTTCCAGAAAGAAGAATCTTAGCTTACTTAGCTATTCCTTGCACAGCACACATCCCATATATTGATAGCCCTTGACAATCAAGGACAATTGAACCTTTTTCCAGTTCTACCTATATTCTTTCTGAGATGAAAAGACCAGAACAGTATAAAGACACAGACATGCCATGCATTTATATAAAGGCATAATGAACTGTTTGTTCTTTATTGCTTTACCAATAGTTCCTAACACTTGCATTTTTGTTGTTGTTGTTGTTGTTGTTGTTGTTGTTGTTGTTGTTGTTGTTCAGTACTGAGCACTAGCCTGTCATTTTCATGGAATTATCAATTGTTTCCCCAAAATCTCTCTCAAAACTGGCAAAGGCTAGGTCAGAACCCCTCATTTTGCAAATGGAATTTGGGTGATGGCTTTCCTACATGCATCACTTTACTTTGACACGCATTTAATTTCACCATCTATTCCAGCTGTGCAACATTTTCACAAAGCCACATTTTCATTCTGAGCTGTCTTTTCAGCCTGTTCCATTCTTAGCAATGCTTCAATAGCTACCAGGAGCACAATGCACCAGAGCCTGCACGCAGAAGCTGGTGTCCCCCATCCTCCATTCAGGACACCTCTAAATTGAGGTGTCTTACTGAAACATCAGTGGGAGGAAAGATGAGACATGGAATCCCAGAAAAAAAAAAAGAAACTAGAAATACAGGAATGAAGCTGAAAGAACTCTCTGCCTGTCAGTAATTATTAATGCACCTGTTTTGAGGAATCTAAGTTGTAACTTGTTCAGTTGTTTTATAAAGAAAGTGAAATTCCGCATCTATGTGTGCATCTGGAAGTCTAAGGTCTGGAAATCAAAAAGAGGGAAAAAAATTTAAAGGCTTACAAGAAAGTTTCCTCTGGACATACCTAGCCCATGCCACTGCTTTCCTTGTAAAACTTGATAGTATCTTTTATTGAGATTAGAGAAAGTGTTTATTACACAGTTCTAAATTGAGGTTTTTTTCAGCCACAATAAAGAAAGTCATGGAGATTGCTAAGGACTATACAGAACAGAGAACTTGAACTTGTTTAGTCAGATTTTAGTGAGCAGACAATGTAATATACAATTTTATAAGTTTGCGTAAACTCAAAGAAATTTGGATCACACAGACCTATCCTATCATCCAAATTCTGTTTGAAAGCATGATCTGGTTTCCGGTCCTAATTTTATGTGTTGCATGCAAGGATATTACCACTTACTTATTGTTTTTCTTTTTTTTTTTTTTATAAACATTAGATGTTTCACCTAAAATACCTGGGAAGGGTATGCCGGAGGTTTATTTCCCACTGTTGCATATGTACTTATTTTCCCTATATTTTGGCTTCAGATAAAGTACTTCCATGATAAAATTCCACCAGCTTTGTGACAGAGGTTAAATGTGACAGCTCAGACAAAGAGAAATACTTTCTAACACAACAACTGTTGCAAAACATTTTTTTTTTTTTACTCAGCATGGTTGTTTCAGCCAAATTCCACTGGGTCTTTCTAAACACCTTCTTCCCTCTGTCCCATCCCCCACATACTTCACAGGGTCACTAAACATTTCATTTGTCTTGAGTTACTGTAGTGGCACTGAGCTCTCTCTTATGAACACAAGTAGCAACATTTGCAAAGTGTTTAGAGATCCATCTGTTTAGCATGGTAGACATGCAGCATTATTACCACCACTAATAAACAACAACATTCGGACTCCTCCCAGAAATAACTATATTTATTTTGTCTGGAGCCCATCTTCAGAAAATAAGATGGCACAATTTGTGATGATACAAGAGTGCATTGTGTTCTTAGGTCAGGGAACAAGTGATGGAATCTGGGAAGTCATTCCAGGAGCTTCCTGGGATATACACATGATGGCAGGGCCCCAGAGGGTGGCAGGGCAGGGCTTTTCCAGCTGCAGTCCATCCCAGAGCCTCAGCAGGCACAGGGCAGCAGGGAGTGGCCACGGGAAAGCCCAGCCCAGGAATCAGGCACCTTCCTGGGGCAGGTTGAGGGCTGGACAGGCTGTTTGGTTGAACTGAAATGTGGTCCTGGGCTATGAGCAGGGTTGGAAAGGCCCCAGGAGGTGCTGGCAGGAACAGTCCATCACATCAGTGCCCTCAGGCCATGGCAGTGTGCCCTTGGGTGAACTCCAGCTACATTCATCCTTTGCTGTCCTCATCTCCCCAACCCACCCCTCCTTTAAAACTCTTGGGAACTGGTACCAACAGGTTGCAGCATATTAATATACCTCCTGGGGTGTTGGTAGGCCAAGCTTTAACTGGTGCATGACTGAGTGTTTCAGAGTCCTGGCTGCGTGTTCTGATATTAACTGTGTTTGTCATGCTACGTAAGGGCCATGATCAGCAACTGGCCTCAGGCAAAGGGAAAGTAATCAGTCTTTTGGAGAACTTTTCCAATGGCTGCCAAGAATTTTCTGCATGAGGAAGCCTATTAACGAGCATCATGTGAGAGAGTGTTTACAGAAAGTCAGAAAATGCTGACCCAGGATGAGGAAAACATCTCCTCTGCGTAGTTTCACAGCTGAATAACTCTCTGATATTTCATTGAAGGGATTTATAGATAAGAGTTACAAAATAACTGTACAAAAGTGCTTTTTAAAACATGTTTATACTAACAACAGCCTGGCCCTGTATGGTAATATGTGAACAGAGATTACATTGCAAGGGACAAAAGAATGTTCCTGAGATGTAATATCTGTGCAAAGTAGGGTCTCAAAGGTCAGGTGGAGCATCTGGCCCCCAAAGCTCCTTACTCACCACCTCACGTTGTGACTGAGCCAGTGCAATGACAAGCCTGCAAAAGCCTTGTGCACAAGTAAACTTGATGTGCTCCTAAAGGAAACTCAAAACCTCCAGTCATGTAATGAAAATAAACTACACCATTATGAATGGTAGATATTATTTATTACACAGAAGGAAAAGGTCATTTAAAGGTTCCTTTCCAGCAGCTTTGTCAGAAAAGCAAATATTCACATAAACTATGTCTTTTAATACTGTTGCAATTTTCCTTTTTTTGGCTATAAATCAATGTTCAGAGCTGAAACATGGGATGTAAGCATGTAGGCTGACAAAGTAATTTCCATGACAAAAATATATATCAGAGAATTTTTCTCAAACCAAGCAGTCACTAATGACATCAGTTCAACAATTTTCTTATGCTTGCCTGTAGACTTTCAAATGACTAAAGCATAGCAGCTTCTTAGGTGATTGCAAGTTGGCTGCCCTAAGCCTGTCACCAAGGATTTACAAAACCCGTGGTGGAGCAGTGAGGATGATCTGTCAAATCATATTGAAGCATCTTTGTCACCTGTGTGATCCCTCTTTTGTCACTGAGCTGGGGCAGGCACAGGCTTCCTGCCCCGTCTGCTGCTATTTGTGCACAACTGCTGAGAAGTTTTTTGTTAGTTTTATTTAAACCCAAAATGAAAAAAAAAACCTGAGGAACCCAACCCATTGAGATGGAAGAGATTAGTCCAATTTGTTGCCACATGACATGCCTGAAGTTAATACTCAGCATTGCTGCTTTGAAATAGTGACATTTCCATTAAAAAAAGCTAGTAATCAAATCATCCTGAACCAAACCGTCTGCCTTTGTAACTGAGATTCTATCTACACTGGCATTTAACATAAACTGTAAACACAGAAAATAAATTTTTCTTTTATGCATTACCTTGTGCTCTAAGCAGATAAATTTCAAAAGGTTGTATGTTTTGTCTCCCTTTCAAACTTCTCCACCTTGTGACTATCTGTGCCCATGGAGACTTATACACATATCCCTGGGTACATGCTCTACGTACCCATAGAGTGGTGATGTTATAAAAGAAGTTTCAGAACAATTTAGTCTGCATTCTTTACCTCCACAGGTGAGCTCTGCCAGCCAGTTGTACCTGCATGATCTCCTAATATACACAGTTTTCATTCAGAAAAGTCAGAAAAAAAAAAAATCCTGCCATTCCTGCTTTTCTCAAAAATGATGAATCTGAAATTTTACCCAAAAATTATACTGGACTGAATTTTGCTTGGGTTTTGTTATTTGATTAAAAAAAAAGATACCAAATTCAATCTTCTATGGAAAAAGGGAAAAACTAAATAATAGAACTGCACAGAATTGTGTTTTCCTGACCTTTCTTATGCATCTACTCATGGAAAAAGATATAAATTCCTTATATCTCACACTGGCCATGCAGACAGTGAGTAGTGTTTTGGTAGGCAAGCAGCCACACACTGCCCCAAGCTGTGTGGCACTGCCACTGCCCACTGCTCCCAGAGCTGAGATTACAGAGTCAATGACTCATGGGAACAAGTGGAAGATGAATCCTTTACCACCTCCTGAAGAAAGGTGTTCACCAAGTACCAGGCTGTGTCCCCTGCTCTGCTGGGAGCTGCACACCCTAGGGTTGTTCTATGTAGAGAGTCAGGCAAAGCTGAGCTCAGAATTACAGCGGTGGCTGTGGATTGACCCATCTGGATCTCAAATATCTACAATGGAGACTGCACAGCTTCTCTAGGCAAACTCTCTGCCCCAGTGCTTCCTTGTACACATGGAGAAAAAGGGTCTAAACCACAGAGGCTTGTGGCAATGGCTTCCCCTCAGAAGCACTTACGTAAATGTTTTCAGAAGCTGAGCACCCCTTTCCATCCAGTATCCGCAAAAGTCACATTCTGACCAACCCATTTGGCATGTTCTGGAGTGAGGTCCCAGCCCCACGACCCCTGTGTGACAGCTTTTGGAGATCTGGGGCCAACAGCTGAGGTGTGACAAAAGCCCTACAGACTCTGCACAGTGATTCTGCTATCTTAAACCCAAACATGTCCATTTAGAAGACAAAGCTTTCTGTTTCTTCTTCTGCTGTCACCAATTCTCTTTCTTGCTAAAGAGGACAGGATCAGTGGTCATCATATCTGAAAAAAACTCTGAGATTTTGGTGCTGAAGCAGTTAAATGAGCAAGGCCAAGATCCTTTCCAGGTGAAACTTGGTTGGTTGGACCATGGTGCCAACAATGCCAAGGTCATGGGTTTGATCCCAGTGTGGGCCATTCACTCAAGAGATGGATTCAATGAGCATTGTGGGTCCCTTCCAACTGAGATTATTCTGTGATTCTGTGAGCCTTGGCCAAATTCTGAGCAGTTAATGAGATTTTAAAAGTGTTAAAGTTCTGCTGAAGAAGCACAGCCAGCACAGAGGTGATGTTTAAGGACATAGGCTATGAGAGTGATAGAAACTACAGGCTACAAGTGCAGTAGGTGGATTTTCTCTGCTTTGGAACAGTAGCTGAGGACTGTAAGAGAGACTCCCTATGACTATTTGCCACAATCTTGGCACAGTCTTGGCAAGACACAGCTGAAGGACATGCACAAGAATCTAACTGACCTTTTGCAGCTAAGACAACGCAAATGCATGCAATGTAATTACCTTGTGTTATAGTGACCAAAAAAAAAATAATTTCAGCTCTGGACCCAGATGACAAGTGTTCCAATACTTGATTTTTTTTTTTGCCGGTAGTGATGTCTGAGGAAAACTCTGAGTCATCCAGACAGGAAAAAGATTAATAATACCTACCTTGAACTCTAGACAAAGATGAGAGTTTTCCAACCTGACGTTGGGAAGAAAAAAGTCTATTTATTTCCTGTAAAAGTAGGGTGGTATTTTGCAAGAAAAATTGGAATGCAGGGTACAGAATCCATCCCCAACCTACCTCACTTCTCAGTTATTGCACAGCTATATCTTCCAGAGCAACTGGTTTCAGTCATTGTCAGAATATCAGAATAATAAATCCTCAGCTTGATGCAGTGTGGCATCTCTCTTACATTTGAGACATACTGTAAGGCAGGCAGATCCCTATGAATGTTGGTAACAGCAATCTTTTGCTCTGTACACACTCTGTCACAGGGGCTTGAAAGAGAACCACAAGGCAGAACACTGATGGACCTGTTGGCCAATATGACAGCAATTCTGCAGGCAGCTTTGCTGTATACCTCTCCTACTGATCAAGAACACTGCTATCAGGCACACATTGTGCAGCATGTATGGGTTTGAGATGAGCACTTGCATTGGCCTTTTTTGCTATTTAGTTTCCTTCTGATTCTTAGAATTAAGAAAAAAATCCAGAAAAGGTGGATTGATATAGTTGCTAGAGCACAGAGCAAACTAAGTTTACCCAAGGTCAGTTCCCACAACCTGTGCCTTCCAGTGAATGCCACACAGTTACCAGTGAAACTGTTGAATATGTTCCATTTTTTTAAAGGATTGAAGACAGGATTTTCAACATAGACTGATTTGCCAGTGGGAACAACACTTGCACCATCCCAGATTAACTGGAGATCGTCTATGTATGCAGAAGATATGAAAATGTTCAGCAAGCATTTTCTGAAAGGCTTGGATTTCCAAATGCAGGAGCAGCAAATCTGAGAATAACACAGGTCCAACAAACTATGGACCTAAAAGCCTGAGATGTTTGTGGTATTTAAAAGGAAAAGAAAAGCAAAGAAGCCTTTGCCCATTAGAATTTCTAGCCTACTTCTGTAAGTCATGCCCAACAGAATGCTGAAACAGAAATGCCAAATGATCTCATGGTTCTTATGATTCTCTCCATTTTAGGATCAGTAAATCAAACTCAAATGTGGAAGAGAGTCTAGTGAGGCTCCCAGGGTGAAAGAGATATCCAGCACTGGGGCTGAGCCTCAGCTTTGTGGCCATGGTACTCCTTTCACATCTAAAGAAAAGGAAGGATTGTAGCAAAAAGAGAGGCTACCAGAAAACCTGTACCTGGAAGCTCTCGCTCTCTTAATCAGCCTAATCCCTGCAGGATCAGTGAGAACAGTTCAATAGTCTTCAGGATATGCTCAGTGTCTGATCTGGGGCTGTCTGGGTAATTCCTGCCCATTAGCACCCTGACTCCCCACTGAGGTATGATTTGTCTCATTTGAGTAAGTGCTAACTGCTGCCCCTTGGTCACATCATCTGTTACTCCAATGCACACTGCAGTCATGAGCTTTATTTGAGATATTTAAGGGTGGTTGCAATCCATGTATGACTCACTGATTATATGAAAGCATCAGTCTACCCTGTACAGTCTCTGGGTTAAACTGATCCAATCCAAATTACATTCAAACAGATTCAAATGCACAGCTCTTTGCTCCAGTACAAATGAATAAAATTGAAATAGTGCCTACCATAAAGGAGCTGCTCTTGCCAGGTTCTTTAAAAAGGCCATGCTTGATGCTGATTTTACCTCAAATGTCACCCTAAGAAGCACCTAAAGGGGATTCAATTTTAAAAAATGCTCTGAGTTTTGAATGTATTGAAATACAGTGCACTTACACCACCGCAGTCCAGAAACAAGTAATGGCCTGAACTTTCTGCACCGTCTTGAAGAATTTGAAATCTTCATTAATTCAGCAAGTCAGACAATGGCCATTTTAGACAATCCAGTTAGAAATGCCTCCAAGAGAGGCAGTGCTGTGGTCTGCATGGCCAGAACAGCAGTAAACTGGAGATGCAGCATGACCAGGAATGGCAGTGCTAGAGCAGAGAGGAAAAATTACTTCCTCATTCCACCCCAACTGTTCCTTGCTAGTAGAGACCAAGTCATGATATTTGCCATACTAAGAGTTATTACTCTGCTTATGGACAAGCAAGCTAGACACAGTCAAAAATTGATCACAGAATCACACAGAATCACAGAATGTGTAGGCTGGAAGAGACCTTCAAGATCATCGAGTCCAACCCAGCCCTAACACCTCAACTAGATCATGGTATCAAGTGCCA
>VXBB01004271.1:1949988-2015589 GCA_013399915.1 Illadopsis cleaveri
CCTCCTGGGCACTGTCCAGGCACACCGTCCCCAGCCTATAACGCTTCAGGGGGTTATTGTGGCCAAAGTGCAGGACCCGACTCTTGGACCCATTACACCTCATTTTGTTAGACTCTGCCCATTGATACAACTGTTCCAGATCTCTCTGGAGATAACTCTATTCATTTTGACTTTGCTTTTGTAAACCTATTCCTTATGCTGAAAAACACTTCAACAGAATTTACCCCTTGGCAGACATAGAACAAATCCATTTCCAGATCATAGGAAGGCTGTAAAACTTTTTTAAAGGCTTTGTAGAGCAAAAGTAGAAAACCAAGGAGATGGGAAAAGTTTGCATACTGCTGAACAGAGGGCAGAATTAAACTGAATGAAGAAAATTCCTGGAAGAGTCAATACATTCTCTCTGAATGGTCAAATATTTTGGTGCACTTAAGCTGTGTGTTTATGTTACTATTATATCCGAAGTTCACCTTGGTAAAAACTGACTCTGTCTTGATACAATGAGAAACAATTGAGCAGGATAAAGTGAAAGAGAAGGAACAATGACCTTTCCTTCTGCAGAGCCCATTGCTGAGAGAGGCAGGAAGAGATCTATCTGGTAATGTTTATCTGACTAAGGCAATTTACTGGATGATAGCTTTCCCCATAAGATCTAAGAACAAAAATGGCATAATATCAACTCACAAGGGACACACTAATATGAGACCTAAAATGAAGCCCTCTGTGCTGAACTAACTGTATATTTCATATGTAAGCCATGCCATAGAGATGTTTAATGTTCCTCCTGAGACCAATAGACCAGTGACAAGAAAAATAAACAAGAGCTAAAGATGAAGATGTCCTTGAACTGAAAGTGCTTCACTTTAGGAAACCCAGTAAAGTGAGCAAGAAACTGTGAAGCATCGTTGCATTAAAATTGGCAATATTTTTTGTGTCTTTGGCGGGATAACTTGGGTACTTTATACTGTAGGTCTCCATGCAATTTTGAAGACACAGTTAGCTCACTCTGTCCTACTGAAAGGTAGAACTCCATCTCCTGATGAGAAAAAGTCCTTTTGGTGGGAGTGGAGGTTGAACCTATGACCTTGTTCAGATATCCTCACCACTGGGCTGCAGTGCCCCTCTCTCCTTTCCCCCTATGCTTGTGTTCCCTCACATTTCAGCATGTCAATAAAAGTGTTGCTGAATCTGACTTTTTCCTTTAGAACACTTGATTTTTAACCAACAATTGCTTTGTGCGAAAAGTCCCTGCAAGCACCACATGAGATGTACTAACAATCAGGTTAATCTAATAAATACCTTTATTCTCATGCAGTTCATGGCCATAATATCCCAAGCTAAACAATCTAAAAATACACCCAAAGGTTTGTTGACTTTGTCTTCAAATCACAGCCTAAATGCATCAAGCCACTGGATCTGGAGTAAATATAATTAAGTGAGCAGAAGTGCAAGGGTATGGCTGGTTTCATAAAGCATGTGCACAAATTAACACATATAATGGCATCTAACCTCTAACTGGGGTGAAACAGGAAACACAAAATGTCCAGAGGCATAAAAATGATACAGTTTATATAACGGCAAGGTCTTCAGTGAAACTAGTTTCTTTGAAACTCCGGAGTGAAAATGCAGTTCTAAATATTAAAAATTATCTAAGAAAGTAATTTCTTGTCTCTAAATTTTGAGATTTCCATAAGTATTTCAGCATATCTGATCCAAATTTATTAGTTTCCCATTCCGTGAGGTAAAATATATCTCCATTTCTCCTCTATACTTAGAAGTTAAACAGAAGTCAAAATGTCAAGAATAGCTTGAGTAGTAGAAAATTCATTTTTTTCCTGTTCTGATTTTAAACTTGGAACTTGTAGCTATTCTTAAAATTAAGATATTGATCATTATTTCCAATCAGTCATGCTATAGTCCTTATTTTCATGCCAAGGTATTTTTTTTTAGTGTGCTGAAAAGTAATCTGCACTATTACTTTCAATTACAGTTTAATAATTTATGAAATTACTTAGTATCATACCTGCAATATGTCAGACAGGCTTCATTACATTGCAATGAAGTCTGATTTAACACAGTCATTATTGTTGCTGTTAAGGGTTTGTGGGGGAAAGATTCCTGCAACTGTATTAATTTTAGCCATTTTAGACTAAAATAAGCAGCTATGGATAAATGACAATATACAGTGAGGTACTTAAGTATACCTAAGACTGTGCTGTCTCCTAATTGCAAATACTTGCCTCTTGGAATAGCTCCATGTTTTGCACTCAGTTAGGGAAATATTCTCCTAATTTTTTACAGCAAATTGTTTTACAAGCAAGGATGAGCTGTGAAAACTCATAAGGGAGGTAAGGACTTGCATAACATTCCCTGGCAGCCAGGATGTGGGCAGCTTAAGTAGCACAGAAACTCCTTGGAAGTGTTGATAAGGACATCTTCATAAAAAGCATGCTCAGGTCTGGCCCCCATGTTGTGGTTACACTGACATGTGAGTTTATACCCCTGATGTAGGAGACTATCAGTGGTACAAGGAGAAGCAATGTGCCAAGTAACAAGGAAAAAAGTTGTTCAGCTCAATTAAACTCTGAAGACAGCATTTGGGAAGAAAACACATAAGACATTTTCTTTGGCATTAATTCTCAAACTTACCTTTAGGTGGCCATTACTGAGGGTTTGCCAACTTTGAGATCAAGGGGTTACTCAAGATTTTGGAATGAACTCAATGAAACAGGTATGGGCATGTCCTGTTTTGTAATGAAGCATGAAAATCTGCAAATATATAGTTCAACCTAAAAATTACGTGCTGTTTATAAATTTGCATTTGGTTTTCATTGCTGATATGAAAAGCTACTTTTTCAGGTCTCAGTCTTCCCACAAAAATCAGTCTTTCTTAATCATGTGTATAATGCCAGGCCAAGAAAGGGACCACTTTCCTTCCTGCAGGTATTTTGGGCAGAGATAAATTAACAGAAACAAAGCAAAACAAAACTGTACTTCATTTATCTGGGATTTCACAGATACAGAATTAAACCAAAATTAAGCCCTCGCAAACAACTGAAAACAGCCTTTACTCCAAGACTAATACTTCTGATTGCAAGACCATGGGGTAATATTCTCTTTAGTTTGTATTTGATACAGTTCCAAGGGCAACACATTGAAGAAGTAATCAGTATAATTGTTTGCTGTTGCTTTCAGCTTATTAGGAGCTTTTTCCTGACTCTAGTGATGGTGGCTGAAGATGATTTGAGGCTTCAGTCTGAAGGGCCATTGGGGTGCTGTCATCTTCAGGAGCCACAACAGCCTGGCAAGAAGGGAAAGGTTAACTGAGGCTTCTGCTGGGAAGGGAGATGAGAGACTGGTGTGTAAAATTAGAGTAGGAGCAAATGTAAGGGGAAAAATGAATCACAGTATTGACGTCTGGAAAGAACAATATTATGACTATATGGATATAATGACTGTTAATATCTAGTTCAGTGACAGATAGTCTCATCTACAGGGACAAAAGTACACAGCGTGCTTTGAGGAGACCTGGAGGCAATCCTTCAACTCAAATCCCATGATAGGATAATATGCTATGGCTTCTTTTATGCTGGAGGTGGCATCCTTTCTGGATCCCTTCTGAGTATGTCAGTCGATGATAACAGCATAATTTGCCTTAGAAATTTTAATTCCCCACACACGCACCCTTTTCCTTACAAAGAAGAAAAGCGTGAACAATTCCTTTGAGCTGTCCTGTATAAATACTTTAAGAATATTAAAAATAAGAAGTGGATTAAAGCTTTCCGAGTGAATTCCAAACCATGTAGGGTGCTTTGCTAATTTTAAAAGGAGGGATGTTATAACCTTCCGTGTTCACACTGTGTGATAGACAGGCATTACCACTGTTAAAAACAGGCAGAGTATATCTGTGGCTGAAGCCAGATGTATAATCTCTTCTGGAACAACAGCTGCCTGTCCTTCCTTTTTCATAAGGAAAATTTAGTGAGGAGCAGGTAAGGCAGTTCTGTGACATCACAGTTGTTCTACAGGAACTCCTGGATGTCATTAGCTGTTGCACTTTGTTTCCCTGTATTTTATATTCAGCATGCATTAGCAGTTGCTTGTTTTGAAGTTCTCCAGGGTATTCTACATCGAAGTTGCCTGGTAGCAGAACAATCTGTGTTCCTCAGATATGCAAGTGACTAATTTTCCATCAATCAGAGATGAGACTTAAATAAATAAAGGTACTTCATGGGGCTGCTGTGCCTAATGATAAGCAATTATATAAAGTCAAATTAAGGCAGTTCTTTGTGAAGGTCCTGTGAAATTGGTTAAGCAAAAAGAATAACTGCACCATTTCAGTGATTCATCCTATTGCTCATTTCAGTGGGAGCATTATCTCAGTTAACTGATGCAATTAATATGAAAATGAGGAAATCATTGTTTAAGGAGATGAGGAGAAAGAGGGGGTCTTTATGCAGCAGCAGTGGAAAAAAGAGTCACAGAGATGGAAATTTGCATAGGTCAATGGTAATGTAATGCATTTAGCACATATTCAAAGCTTAACTTGCATAGTAATACAGATCCATTAAATTCTCATTATGATGACCTGTGTCCAACACAATTCAATTTTTCTGAATCCTAATGATAAAAAGTTAATTATGTAAGGTGAAAACCTTTTGTACTTGGTCTTAAAATAAAGCATTGAAAGGGCATTGAGACTATCTTTTAGACATGGCAGGTAGTTTCACTTCTGCTTAATTCAATATTTTATTAACCATGATAAAATCTGAAGTTTGGCTTCTGTGTGCACCACAATTTTTTAATGTAGTCAGTGTCAATAAATAAGCCTTTGTCTGTAAAGCCACAATTTAGTGCTAGTCATCTACTTACAAGCGCTAGTTACAGATTGCATTTCCAGTTTTTCCTGGTTTTCCTATTTTTAGTAACCAAAAAGCCTATCCAAATTTGGGAAAAAGAGGAGAGAAAAGACATCCTTTCCCTCTCAGCACTGTATACGCATTCCACCTTTTGTTTGCTAGACATGTCTTTGAGCCAATGACGTGGTAGAGTGTGAGGTCTCCAGCAGCTGTTTCTTCTCATTACCTGATTTTGCTTCCCACCACAGCTACAGGTGGAATATAAGAGTCTGAGTTTTTCCTTCCACTTATGCCACTTTCACAGATAATGGTCATCCTTTGACTTACTCATCTGAGACCGGGAGCAAATGTGCCAGTTTCCTGGTGCACTGAATCACACTTTGTATTAAGTGTAAGGTGCAGAGATGTGCTAAAATCAGATCCAACAAGGCAGGCTGCCATGTGAACAGCCTGTTCTTCTGAAAAGACAAGCATGCCAGAGTGGCACCTTCCTTACTCCTTTGCAATAAAGCCACCATATATCACTCAGGCCATGTCAGGTTGTTTTAAATTGTGATTAATTTGCATTTAATAGATTTCTAAGGCACCTTTATGAACATCTGTGCAATGTAAGACAGGCTTAGTGCAAATGAAAGCCAAGTCCTGTGCTTATTATTCTCCTTGTCAGGTCCTTTTATGCTGAAATTTGCATTATACTTACAATACATGACTAGTGTTTGTGGAGGTGATCCAAGCCATGACTTTAGCTGCCTAACACCAAGCCAGAACTCAGGATTCATTTGACAAAATGCAGACACCTGCAGAGCAGATGCCTGTACCTGAGCTTGTCACACAGGGCTCTCCATACAGGCAGTGAAGACACCCAGCCTCAATATTCACAGAGCAGATGGCTGCATGTGGTCCTGGGCATAAGCCTGGCCCCAGAGATGCAAAGCTACATGAAAAAGAGCAGTTACTCTAATTCTGTAAACCCAAGCCAAGATCCAACATTCATAGTTTAAATTCACAGTAGTTTAAATTGCCACACTCCCCTGAGCACACCTAAGTTCTACTTTTTTATCTCCTTTAGTGCTTGTCTGAGTCCATGTGGAGGTAGTGGACCTTCCAGGGAAACTGTTAAGCTCTCCCAGACAGCACAAAACTAATTCAGCCCCTGCCCCAGCATACACACATGTATGAAAAGGGATTTTCCCCAGAATGGGCATCTGTCAGAATAGGACCAGTGCTGGAGCACAGCAGGGCTCAGGCTCACTTCTCTCAAGATTTCACCATCATATACCATGATTCAGTTTCTTAGCGCCATGCAGGAGCTGCAGTTCTAAAGGTATTTCAATACCTTTAAATGCAGATAATAAGGGAAGTGCCAGATTCTGCACCTGGACCAGGGCAACCCTGAATGTACAGACAGAGTGGGGAAGGAGATGCTGGAAAGCAGCAGGGCACAAAGAGACTTGGGGGTCCTGGTTGATCACAAGCTGACCATGCAGTGCCCTGGCAGCCAGGAGGGCCAACCCGGTCCTGGGGTGCACCAGGCCCAGCATCACCAGCCGGGCAAGGGAGGGGATTGTCCTACTGTGCTCTGAGCTGGGGGGGGCCCCTCACTTCGAGTGCTGGGGGCAGTTTTGGGTGCCACAACGCAAGAAGATGGGGAAGGACCTTGAGGGGAAGCCATACCAGGAGTAGCTGGGGCCACTAGGTCTGTTCAGCCTGGAGCAGAGACTGAGGGGAAACATCAACCCAGTCTACAACTTCCTTGTGAGGGGAAGAGGAGGGGCAGGCACTGCTGTCTTCTCTCTGACCAGTGACAGGACATGAGGGAACGGCCTGAGTTGTCTCAGGGGAAGTTTGGATACCAGGAAAAGCTTTTTCACCCAGAGAAGGGCTGGGTACTGGAACAGGCTCCCCAGGGCAGTGGTCACAGCACCAGCCTGACAGAATTCAGGGAGTATTTGGACAACGCTCTCAGGCACATGTGTAACTCTTGGGGATGCTGCTATGCAGTTCTGGGAGATGCATTTGATGATCCTTGTGGGTCTCTTCCAATCAGGATATTCTGTGATCTAAAAGTAAGCAAGAATTAGGTGGCTACATGTTTTGTTGGGCCAGAATCCTATTAGGCAATAATTGATCTCAGAAAAAATTAAATATCTATTGCAGTCCAGTCTTAGACATCTAAATATTTTTACAGATTTAAGCATATGTGTTTCAAACTTCTAAATCTTTATGGACATTTTTCAGACTACAGTTTTGTTTTACAAAAGGTAGAAGATAGATATGGTACAAAAGCTCAAAGGTTCTACAGTTATTCTTCTGGCTGTTCTGGCTGTTTTCATCAGCCTCCTTTCTGGCAAGGCAATCACTTGCTGACCCCCATGAGGGTGCTTCATGTGTTGCTGGTAAGCAAACAAAATCTAGTTGAAAAGTAACTCAGAAAAAAAAATCACTCATTAATACCTTGATTTTAATCTTTTCTGATTTGTTACTTCCCAACATGAGAAAATTAAGAAGTGCTGGGTGAAACCATGTGATCAGCCTAGGAATGTGTAGAGAATTATAAGAAATGGTTATATATAATTAATTGTGATTAAACCTAGTAGAAAAATAACTTGTAGATCACACTAATCTTGCTTAGGGCAGCTACTTCACAAGTACCACTCTAATTAATAAGCTTCAGTTAAAGAAGAATCAATAAACACTGCTATTCATAGAAAATTGATACTGTGTGAGGAGAAAGATTGGATTTTAAAAGAGGTTGGTTTCCTCCAAGCACAAATTAAGATTCTTTTAGGGAAAAGAGAAATACCAGGTAGTGACAAATTGAGGAATAATCCAATTAAAATTTTATTGGTTTCATTGTTTATGAAGATCTGACAAAAGCATTTTATCTCAAGCATTGATATTTACCAAAAGAGGAATTCTGCTTCTAAAAATAGAGGAAATCTACTTTTCAACACAAACCCTAATGTGTACTGCTAAAAGAACTTCCAATATGCCATATGAACAAAGCAACAGGCCAAAACAATGCTAGGAAACCCTGGTGACTACATCTGGATAGCAAGAAATTGACAGAGTATGAACATATGAGACAAAATCTCTGTGATTAGATGAATTTTCGGTATTGTCACTACCTAATATTATAAATCCAGGCATTTCAAAATCAGAATAGGCTATAGTAGAGATTATGGGTTTTTTGCAACAAAGAGAGCAATATTTTGCCAACAAAAGAAGATNCCTTTTTTTTTGCAACTAAGACAGCAATATTTTGCCAACAAAAGAAGATACCTGAAACCTGTTCTGGGATTCCTTACAAAAAGCTGTTCAAAGGAGTTTGTTTTGTTTTTTTTAAACCAGCAAAATCTTTTTCTTTGTATCATGCTTCTGTGAGCTACTAGTGTTGTGTGACAACATTGTGACACGTTGATGTCCAATTTCACTTGGGACCTTGTTGGAGAAGGAGGGTCTGAAGCCAAATGCTTTGTTGGTATAGGCGATCCACTAGCCATAAGAAGCTATAAGAATATGGGAAGAGTCTTATAGCCAGAAAGGGAAAGCTCAGCTGTTCCAATATCCTGATTGCAATCACAGACTGTGGTCAGGGCAGGCAGTTTGAAAAAAAAATTAAATTCGCTTTTTACACATTTAAAGGTTTCAGGGCCTTTTTGAGCTGGATTTGGGCTCTTAAACACTTTTAGCCCTTGCAACGCCTGGTAGCAAGGAGTTCCTCAGCAACTGTGTTTTAGGCTCTATGAGGGTGTCTCTTTCCACCATTGTTTTAGAGTTCTTTCCACTTTCTTCTGTAAGAAAAGATAGCCAGGTATCTTTTCTCTAATCACCTTATGATATACAGGTCAGTCAAGGACAATAGACTATTCCAGCATGCCAAAGCATTGAGGAAGCTTTGCACAGTGTGCCCACAGCACACTAGTCCTTTCATACTCACCACCTTGCACTGTAATCGGCAGTTGTTCTTTCACAGGCTAACATCCAGGTCCATCTTTATTTTCCACACCCGTTAAATATCTGTGATCATCAATGACCCCAAATGGATTTGTCTCCCCTAACTTCATGGGTCTGAAATTAATTTGTCTATACTCTTTATCTGTGCTCTGTCTTGTCAGATAGATTCCTCTAGAGTGGTATTCAGATCACTTATCTCAGGCCCCCAGTTTAGAATTAAATTAATTGCTGCCTGTGAATGGCTTTCCCTCTTCATTGAGAGGTGACTGGCTTAGACTAGGTGCAGAGGTTTTGATAGTTAAACTCAGGTGACATGACTCAAATGCTGAGTGCCCTACAAAAGGCAATAACAACAGCAAAATCCAAACCAACCTTACCTTGCATTTCCACGTTGCTACAAATATTAGAAAATCATGTGAAACCTTGGCATGAGCCCACCTTCCCGTGTTTCCTTAGCTCCTGATTCTGCCATAATGAAATCCATACAGGCTCCAGGCAGAATTTTCTAGTGCAAAAGAGGCAATTTTATTATTTATATTTCAGGACCAATAGGACAGACAGATCCTTAGTATCTAAGCAAATCCTGTGGAACTGCCCTTCTACCATTTCCTTCAACAGCTGCTGTCTGTAGCTCTAACCCTCGACAGTTTGCCCTTCCTGTAGACACAAAGAGTTTGATTAAGCTATTACCACCAAACCTTCTCAGAGGTGAGATGACAGGTCCACAGACTTAGATGAGACCCACTTCTGTTTCTAATACCATCAGTAAAATAGAGCTGAAAGATGCTGTCTCCTATTGCCACTCAACATTGCCAGTCGGTGCCTCTTGGGCAGCTCTGCAACCTCTCCCCTGCCACCTGCCAATACTCACCCTAGGAAATCAAAGCCCTTGCAATCAATGACTTCCAGGGCAGCATCTTGTATGTCATAAATAGGGTATCAAGGCTGCTAAAAAAACCCTAGCTTGCCTCACTGGTGAAGTCCTAGAAAATCAGGGAAGACAAAAATGGCATCATGCCAGGCTGTCAATTCCCTTCTCTGTTCTCAAGCTTTTGCTGTTGGCAAGAACACATCCCTCTGCTGCAGTGATCCCTGCATAAAATTTAAGTAATCATCCTGATAGTCTGCTGGACTAAATTTTGCTGTATATTCATACAAGAATGTGAAAAGCTATTTTTGTGCAACAACCTTGCTCTAACTCAACAGAGATGAGGATAGAGAAATGGGGGAAAAGTTGCTGCGGTGGGAGAGGAAGGGGGTCTTAATATTTCCCTTGCACCAGGACAATGCAGCTGCTCCTTTCGATAGCTTTAATGCAGCTCCTTCTAATTTACATTGGTGTAAGTGAAATCAAATAAAACCCATTATGTCTCTGAACCCAGTAGACGATCAATGTAATGCAGACTTTTACAACCCCAATTTCTTTCTGTAATAGCAAAGAAACAATATGGGTTTACAGAAGGGCCAGGCTAAAGATAAACCTCTCCTGCCTTCTCTTGCTTGAGCTGCAATCATAAGAATCTAAATAGCCATTTGATTGTGAAGACTGCGGTCAAGAAGGACAACAAAAGATCAAGTGGGAGCCTGAGAGCTCAACCTGGAGATAATCCTGAAACTGAAAAATGCTCAGTGCACAGAAGATCATCTAGCAATTATGCAAAGATATAGAAAATCTGAACATTAATTAAGTTTATTTTATTACTTTATTAATAATGAAGTCAAACTGAGTTATAATAAATTAGAATGTGAAGATGATTTCTTTGTATTGTTAAATGATTTGTTTCAATTTTACTGCTTCAGAATTGCAGTAAAAATGTATTTCAAAAAGAATAGATGCATTTGTATTAATTATATGATAGAGGCACACTCAAAGAACTGTTAAAATAATGCACTCTAGACTTGCTTCAGACTCTTCTCTCTTGTTTCAGACTCTTCTCCCTGCCCTTTCTTCTCTATTTCTCCTTTCCTAGCACTGTCATCTTCCCTGTGAGTTGGCAAAACCCCCACCACTTCTGATGCCAAAACATTATCTGCAGCTCTGCAAGTTAAAACAGTCTGTCTGCAACTCCCTATTTCAGCACTTTTCTTATCTTCTCTGAAAAAAATTAGGATAGATTCTTGTCTGGAGAATATGCAACAGAACTCAGAATACCTCCACTGGATTCAGTGCAGCTGTCAGTATACCCCAGACAAAAATTGCCATTCTCTTTTCTTCTTTACATTCTTTGGTAATTTTTAACTCTGCTACTCTATTTAATGCAAGAAGCATTGTAGAGACACTGCTTGTATAAAATATGTGATGTGAAACAAACTATATTCTAAACAGTCAAGATAGTGATGATCCTTCCTCGACACAAATACCCCTGAGACAGTGGAAGTGGCTGTGATAGAGACAGAGAGAAGTCAGCTCTCTGATAAAATAGCTGTTCACTTGTGTTTACAAAGATTCAGTTTTCTGGGGCTGCCAGTGACTTGTCTTACAAAATGAATTGGCATGAGATGAAGGCATCTTAAAAGTTGTGACTTTCACAGATAGCTTGGATTGTCCTTTCTGACTATGCAGCACAGAAGCATCCTAGATGAAGTGGTTTTCCCTAGCACTACAGCCTGGAATACAAGTAAGGGAAGAAGGTACCTCAGAGAGGCACCTCATTGTGCATGGTCCCCTCAGTCCACAACTTTACCTGTGCAAATGGAGAGAGAGAAAAATCCAGCTCCCCAGTGATGAGACCCAAGCACTCTGAGGAAAGAGATTTCCTGATTCCCAGACTTGAATTTCTTCTGAAATTAAATGCTGTCTACACTCACAGACTCCTCCTTCTACCTCTGCATTTCACTGCAGATGTTGAAATCACCATTTTGTTTTCACACTCAGAGATGCTCTAATCAATATCACTGGAAATGTCATTCAGCCTTTCACTTGGATGAAAGGTGATGCTCACATTCTACTTTTCTTGAGTTTCCCCAGAGAACGTTTAATCTCTGTGACCTTGCAGATATTTAAGGAACCCTTCACAAGATAACACTGTATTGTGACAGACAGCAGGGACTTTCTCACAGACAGCATTTTGCCAACAGGGACCACAGAAAACATCTGGATTCAGACAGAAAATAGTAATTTAAAAGGGACACATTGTTCATCAGTATCACTCAGTGATACATTATTATTTCTGCCATTGGAAACAACATTCTAGTACTTCTCAAGTAAAAAGACCATGACCCATGAATCTGAGAGTGGGAAACTGAGGTGGTAAAAACATCTAAAATTTACATATTGCTGAGTGAAGACCAGACCCTGCCATCCATCTTTACTAGGTTTCTCTTCATAGTTCTTGTCCTTCTGGAAGGAATGTGAGTGTACTCTATGGATGTGCTATCACATTCAGGGATCAACAGGGATGGCAGTCACTGCAGCTGTATCTAGAGATCTGTTGCACAAACCTCCAAGTAAAGCTGCTTTGCAAAGCAATAGGAAGAGATCAAAGCAATAGTAGAGATCATTGGGACCCTCCTGAAGCTGCTTTGGTAGGTCAGGTGGGGCACAGCAGAAAGCAAAATAAATTAAACTCCTCCAGCTGGAAAATAAATATGAAACAGCAAGTGAATTTGTGTGCTTCATGACTGAGTGAGCAAAGCTTAATTCTCTAATTATTACCTCTATTGTACCCACTGAGATAAAGAGCAAGTTAGGAGACATAATCAGGTTCTAAAACACTGTGCCCTCTTGAATTCAGACCAAATGTAACATTTAGCAATCATTCCAATACTGGTGCACTCTCTTGAAAGATCTATAATAAGGCAATATTTGCTATTTTGCAATTTTGTATGTCAGTACCAGCTGAAGAGATGCTTCATTCTTACTTATTTTTTAACCCACTTTTCATTGCTTTTTCAAATGGTTCAGCTGCAGAGCCATGCATCTATTGCATAAAAGTTTGGTTAAGTATTCTACATTACATTATTCTAAATATTCATATTGTTTTAATTTAATATAAATTCTGCTAATACCAGCCAGATGTCATCTTGCATTCACAGTCTTAGTTACGTCAATGGCAGATCACATTAGGATTGATCATAAAATCCCCTGGTTTCACAAAAGCACTCTATACTTGTAGCTACTCTACAACACAAAAGAAGGGGGGCAGGGAGGTCCTTTTTAGTTTTTTCAAAATGAAAAGAATAAAAAATATCAATACAATAACTCTAAATGGTACTTGCAGTCAGATTATGCGTTAATTATCCCATGACCCCTAAGAGTGCCTGATAACTAAATAACATTCTAATCGTTTGTTTCAGCACTTCAAGATTAAATTTTATTCATTCAATACCTGCACTAGATAAAAGCAAAAAAAATGGAAGATATTTGATTTGGGTTCATACAATTAAGAAGGATATCAAGGAAGCTGATCTATTCCTCCTTCTTATCTTGTGCCTTTCTTCATGAAAAAGAAAAGAGCAGCTAAGAAATGAAAGTCTGACTGAATAGCATCTAAACTTAACACAAAGAGGGAGATTGTCCAGTTCACACAGGAGGCTGTCAGGCAGCAGAGTGAGGTACTGCAGCAGCCGGGCAGCAAGCTGGCATAGCTGAATTTTGGAGAGGTGATGCAAGTCTGGGTGTGAACAAACTTGTTGCCACAGCAGATACATTTCCAAAAATGGCTGTTATTGTGTGTTGTGTGCAAGGAAAGGGAAGGGAATAAGGAAGGAAAGCATCTCACCTCAATTGGCATAGGTGACTGGAAGTACGATTGTCACTTCCAGGAAATGGCCATATAAAGGGTCAGGGTTCCCACCTGCCTCAACAGAACCATGCCAATTAATGGTGCTCAGAGCAGCCCCTTGGTGAGCTGGCTGTAGGAGGAATGAAGTCTGAAAAGGCTTTATGAGCACACCAGAAGTGGATCTGCAAATCAGTGCTGCACAATGCATGTCCCAGTGTTTGACTTCAGCTCTACTCAACTCTAGGCTGACCCTACAGGTTCAGCCCTAGCATGAGAATGGGAAAGGTGTGTTTTGGGAGAGCACTTTCCAGTTTAGTTTCACTTCAAAGGAACCCATTTTTATATGCCTTGGGTTCACTCTGTGGTATTAATCAAAGTGTATGGAATGAGAACAAGTAGGACAAACAGGGTAAAAGGACTTTACATGTTTCAGGAGACACATTTTTTAAATTATTTTAAATATTAATTAATCCAAATAGCCAAATAAATGGTCATGAATTACTTAGTGCAGAGTTTGGCAGGAAATATTTCCCATATGTTCCTCTCAGCACAGTAAGAAAGCCTTTTTTAATTTCCCCTTTCTTGTTGATACACACTGGTTTCCAGAGTCAGATAACTCTGAAGTCTCTGCTTGTTCTTTTCCTCAGTATTTCCTTTCACAGATTTCTCAGGATTTTCCTGAACAGAGACTGAAGCAGAGTTCCCCAAGCTTTCCCCACTTGCCCAGGGCCTCCAGCTGTGGAGATACAGACTTTTTTAGAGCAATCCACAGGGAGTCAGGAGTAAAATAGAGCAAAACTGACACAATGCTGACCATCAGATCACCCAGTCATATTGAGGGTTGTGAAGGTTTCTCCTCTTGCCTGGGATTACAATCCACAAGCGTGGAGCTAAACGTTTCTACCCCATTTGCAAACAGAAAAAAAGCAAGGGCAGTTCCACCTCATAGGATCTGACAATCCAATTAGAGTGTCCCTGCAATGCCAAAGAGCCAAGTTCAAACCACTCTTCTGGATGATTTCATTTTTGCCTCTTCTATGCTGGGGATTCCTCCTGTGGGAGATATTCTTTGTGCACACAGCATTAAACATTTAGCAGGGACTGAGACCTCAGCTTCCTAGATCTCAGCTGAGTACACTTACCAGGGGGGTGTAGACTCAGTAGGACCAATTACTATTTAACTTAGAATTAACCTGAATCAAAGATAGCTGAGCAGCTCCAATAGGAGGGATACCCATGGAGAATGGCTGATAGCCATTTTCCTGGCACGTGAGACACCAAGCCTGCTTAGAAAATAGAAATTTGAGTTGGGACTTCCTCTTTCCCAGAAAGCATTATGTCATTTTGGGACGCAAGGACTGCAAGCCATAGGTCACAGGTGATTTTATATCCCTAATGCCCCAGGAAACATTGTTAAAAAGTGTGTGGGAATTGCTATTCTGAGAAAACAACTGTAGGCCTCGGTGGACACAGGATGTGTTCCAGGTGAGCTGATGGAGTGTCTGTGCCCAAGTGCACTCCACCCTTCCACATTTTGGGTGAATCCAGCCCTGCTGTGCAATCCAGACTAGTCTGCTGCTCAGCAAATAAACAGAGCAAACAAATTGGACAGAAATCAAATTCTTGCCTCAGTAATGATACAATTCCCCAAGGTTTCTGGTGCTGTCAGTCATTTCAAGATTACAGGTTTTCAGGACAAAGCAGGTGGACGAATATAACATCAGTGTAAAACCGTCAGTACCTGCTCCCTGCTGTATTGTTGCAGTGACAGATATGCATTTCTGTCATAAGAAGAGTTGCAGAAACAGACAGGTCATGCTGACAGGACAATATGTACATTTTGTGGGAGAAGATAACAGTGCCCAAAACATGGTCCTGCTATTTCTTTATATTTGAGTGATTACACAGATAATCTCATGTCTTTTTGAATCACTGTTTACAGGTCCTCACACTGTGTGACGGACACAATGTAATTCCATCCTCCTGGTGGGCATTTTCTCCTGGCATATGTTGAAATTCAAATTCAGTTCCCGCCCTGTGCAAAAAAGAAAAAAAAAAAAAAATAAAATCTAGATTATGAACCAGAGCTGTTTATTTGCCATTATCAGCTGATATTGGAGGCAAGTTAGGAATTTTCAATGTATGGAATATAACCAGTGCACTCACATGTCAGCTCTGCAGGGGAGACAAAACCATTCTGAAAAAGTGCAAGTTCTCCAATGACTTTCTGTTTAATTTATATTTTGCTACTTTTAAATGTTTATGTATTTCCACTTCTGTCCTAACTTTCAAGAGAAAATTATGAGATCACAGAAGGCTGCTGCTTCAGAAACCAGGAAATCTCAGCAGCTGAAAGAAAGAGCTTTGCTTTGTGATGTGTTCAGCTCCACTTTCAGACCCAGAAGTCTGAAACAGCGTGGGATGTATTCGGATTTCTTAGTGCTGCTCATTAAAACTCAATATAAACTTTATCCTATTTCGAGATTCTTCTGTTTTAGGGCTGACTGAGCTATTAGGCAGCTATAAAATCTGCCATATAAAATGTTGAGTAATATAAACTACTAGCATATAAAAACTTGCATTAATGTAACCAAGGTTACCAACAATAATGCTTAAAAATGAGGAAATAGCAAATTTATAGCAAACTGAGACATTAATTCTCTTCAATTTGCTCATTATATGGATTAAAGCACAGGATTTTTCTGCCTGTTACTTTATTCTATCTTTATTCCCAATGATTGTTATAAATTAAGAGCATTACAGCAAATTATCTGTAATCATAAGACTATCTATTTTTCCCTCAAATAAAATAGGGTAATCCCATAAATACAGCTGGGTGGGCATGCGTGCACTTGATTTCTCTTGTACAGAAAACGCTTTAATTAAAAAAATCCTAATCCAAGAGAGAATGAAAACCAAAATGATAAGAGAAATTAAATTCTGAAAGAAAATCAAATGGCATGAGTCATTTAGCATTAAAATTAAACCATTTAATCTGAAATTTGACTTCCTGCAGGATGTTGCAGTTGCTAGAAGTTAGTGAAAAATGCATTTCAATACACTTAAAAAATAATCTGTTGAGGCCCATTCAACACAGAGATACCTGCCCTGTGTGAAGAAGTTTCTAAGCAGAATATTGTGAGAGGCTGCTAAAATGTTCTGTGAAAGTATTCCAAAGGGTTTCCTGTAAGTAAACAGTTAAATTTTCCCCCAGTTATGTGATGTCACTATTGCCAGAGACAAGACACAAAGCTCTAGTATCCCTGGGTGGCATTGGTGTGCTGTTCTCATGGAACCAGGAATGCTGCTCTACCATAACTTTCTGATACTTGACATTTCATTAAATTAAAGCAATTAGGGGCAAAACGCAATCAAAACACTGGAGTTGTTCTGTGCTGAGAAGACCGGAACACTCCCTTCTCAATTAGCTTTCCACAGCAGAATGGCAAAGCACTTTCCAAAGTTAAAGTGTTACACCAGGAAGCAGCTTATATCCAATGCTCTCGATCAATCAGCTTTGGTTCATAAACCCAGCAATTAGCAATACAAAAACTCTTGGAGTGAGACAAAAATTAACAACATTTTTGTTTGTATAGGACTGGATTTCCTTTGATCAATGTTTGTAAATGACTGGAAATGACATAAAAAAGAGAGCGACCTGTAAAACTTCACAAATAAATTTTACATACTAAGGCCAATATTAAAACTAATCATATATTTTTTAAAACAAGAACACCCAAATTTAACACTGTGCTTTCATATTCTTTCAAAGACAAGGGCTGGTTTTCTAAGGGGCTGTATCTGCCTTTCATCTGCACATCCATTCTGAAAGATGAAACTACAGATTATGGATAGATGGCAATGTACATGCACAAAATTGTGCAGATTTTGCAGTAGTCATTTCAACTACAGTGACTGTGTATTAGGACAAAAAATGTGCTTGATACATTAAAAAAAATGGAAACAAGACTTAACCTAAACTTCTTAGAGTCTCCAAACTATGGGATGAACTATGCATTCTAAATGGAGAAGCAGTTTGGACTGTTCTCATTTAATTCTTATTACTTTTAGTCTTGTGGGCTCTGTGGAAGATGTGAATGTTTAGGGATCTCTAGTATTCTGCTTCGGTCATTATTGATGAGTGTTTACAATTCTCCAGATGGAAATAAAATGGTAGAAAACAGCCAGTGCCATTGTCACTTCACTGGATGAGGTACTTTCCATCTCCAGAATCCAAGAGCGTTACAAATGGATAACAACCCAATTTTTCATAGGCAAGGATTTAAGAACTTGCAAAACATGTAGGATTCTCTTATTGAAGAGTAATAGCATTACAGCTAGTGGAGAATCAGAATGTTCTGTTAAAGCCATTGGGGAAATGATTTCAGCTATAAACATTGAAGGAAAAGAACACAAACTAATGAATGCAAAACTCTCTATGCAACCATAGAGTTGTGCCTCATAATGCTATTATCCCAGTAAATGCCATCTTCAAGAGAAATTTATACTGTTGCCCAACTATTTTTCACCAGCAGATGATGATGATAAAAGAATTAAAATGTATCAAGTTGCAGTCAAAACATTACACAAATGCCCACCTTAAAGGGTTCCTACGGCACAATAAAAGAACAAAAGAAAGAAGCAAAATGAAGGGGTTTTTCACTTCAACCCTAGCTGCCAGACTGATTCTAGGCTTGTTCTACCCACTGCTTCAGATGAAATGTATTTTTTAAAGCCTTAAAAGAGGAACAATTATACAGGCTTCCTTTGACTTGGAGACCAGTGGCATTCCTCAGGGCTGGTATTGGGACGGGCACTGTTTAACATATTTGATGGTGACACGGACAGTCGGACTGAGTGAACCCTCAGCAAGTTTGACAATGACAGTTGTGAAGACAATGCTTTTTCAGACTTAAAAAAAAAAAGTGATACTCTAAAGCAGAGGGAAAATCCTTCATTAACGCAGCCAAACCTGACGCATCAAGAAGAAAATAAATGAGCAGGGTTTTTTACACCTTTCTGGGTGAATCCCCATGTATAAAGCACTCACAAATAAAATTTTCACGTCCATTTTTAACTTCACTTTTTTAGGTGCTGAAACTTACTGAAGCAAAAATAAAGCAATGAACTAAAGCAGAAAGAAGCAGACTGAAGTTGTTAACAGCTAACAGCATGGGTGTTGCCTCAGGCCAGAAATAGCTGATGGATGATACAACAACAGTCAGCAGACAAATCCTCATTACAATTGTAAATTTTGTGTCCCAAACAATTTTCTCTCTTCACTATCATCCCTACACTCACTTTTTGCAGCAGCTGCACTATCACCTTCCAGTGCTGGCATGGCTCTCTTATTATGTATCCCTGGCACAGAACATAAAGTCTGAGATTGCCACTGTCAAAGTGAAATGATGGGTTTGGAGGAACATCGTGGCAGAGGGACCAGAGGTAGTGTCCAGGTGTGTACTGGCCAACCTACAGCATGCTGACAAGGAAGGCTGCCCAGTGCAGGATTTTCTGGGAAAAATAAATAGGGGCAGGGAGCACCTGCCCATGAGCAGATGCAGCACACATTCTGTATTGCATGGAAGAGACAGGATGTACAACCACAGAGTATCTGGCTGAACTGTACTCTCCTGCCCTTAGTTCACAGAAAAAAAAATTTCAAAAGAATACAATAGTACTTGAGCAGAAAACTGGTGGAATATTAGGCTCTCAGAAAAAGTCACAAATAAGTTTGACCCAAAAAGCCATCCTCTTGGCTGTACATGCATATAAGTATGTAGTCACGTGCTCTTCTCCACCCAGCACAATATTACATTTAGTCACATAATTATATACTACATCATAAAGCACCACAAAAGGATAGAAGCAAAGATGCCTGAGCAACCTCTACTCCTTCCCTAAGAATCTGGTGGGTTTATTTGCAACTTAAAAAATGTTTTTTATATGTAGGATTGGTGTTGCTCACATTAAAAATAGGTGAAACAGAATGCAACGTGCAGAGCCAACTTCCAGCCTGCTGTAAACTCACTGGAGCCACTAGACTAACACAAGTTGCAAACGTGGTCTGCATGTAAACAAAGAATGTTCTTTCTTGACTCATGTATATTCTGGCTGGGCACTGAGACAGAAGCAGCTCTACAGGAGAAACTTAACTCCCCTTCCTTTAAAAGTAAAGTGGTGAGGGTAACTATCTGACTGCTTGATTAATGAAAATAGTCTTTAGTGTGAAACCTATGACTAACATGTTCAATAGGTCTCTCTTTATTGATAAATTACCATATATCTCCAAGCATGCAATAATTAGATAATAGGGCAGAGTTGTAAATCTAGTTCAATTTTTATTGATGTACCTCAGCTTTGTATTCCATCCTGTGGGACCAAACCAATGGGTTGGTTTTATTCCTTTCTAATTTTAGAGAAATACATCCACTGCACTCAGAAATCTTCTGTCTACAAGCTATTGATGAGTGCATTAAACAGGGCACTCACTACTCTTCTACCATTTTTTGTTACTTCTTCACCTCTTTCTGTTTGTTCCTGCCTTCTAAGCTTACATGAAACAGAAACAAGATAGGAAGGTACTTTCTCACTACTTAGATGTTGCTGTCTGTACGTCTATTTCCCATTTTGTTTGAGCTTGGATTCAGCTCAACTATGAATTCATTGATATGTTGAATCTGTCTGACACACAGAGAACTTTAAAAGAATGGGTCATGTCAGCTTGTTAAGGTCCAGAACAAAAAGGTATCAACCTCACTGCTCCAGCTGGGAGGATTGAGTCTCCTTTTTTGTTTTGGGTTATTAGCCTTTGATTTATAAGAAGTGCTACCATTTGTTCATGTGCTCAGCAAGGTAACTAAAAAAAAATTAACTAGTGGAATCTAATTTTCTCATCCTGCCTGCTATTTTGCACAGTTCAGGAGGAACAAAAAATAAAATAAAATAAAATAAAATAAAATAAAATTTATCAAAATTTGCACATTTGAATAGAAAAGTTACTGATCCAGATACCCTTCAACTTATTTCATATGGAAGAAGTAGTGACCTGAATAATTTTAAAGGTGAAATTCAAAGCTGAAGCAAACTTTTGTCTAATCCTTGATTTACATGTTGCCCCAACCCCCAGACCAAAGTGTATTTCTCACTCAGGTTCCCTCTCTCAGTGGTTCATTATCTCCACAGGTTTCTCTGCAGTTAATTAGGGTCAGACACTGTGGCAATGTAACATGATTTATTTTGTGGACTTTAAAGAAGCCAAGGCAATGCCACACACACCTACCAGCTGAGAACCAAGAACTGTGTCTCTTTTTTTCAAGCACTGGGCTCCCATAGAGCACCAGGATTCTTGTGCCTTAAGATTACAGAGAAACATCAAAAAGGTAGTTTAACTGAATTAGCCTCTCAAATGTTACAATATATTGATATTTCCTTACAAAGGCAAATTCCAAAATTCAATTTCTGAATGTCTAAATTCCCTCTGAGAACTGGATGGAAATAATTTTCATCTCTTGCATGAGTGCAAAGAGGTCATTTTAGCTAAGTTTGTAATACCAAATATTTAACTATTCTATCATATAACAGTGAGCAAGCTGGGGACTACTCAATAAAACTGGATTTCTTCACAAATCTATAGATATTCTGATACTATTTCACTTCAAATATTGATTTATTTATTTCTATGAGTTGCCTGTTGCTTTTCCATTATTCCTTGCTACTACTCTTAGGGAGTCTTGCATATTTTTCCACCTATCGGTTAAGTTTAAGGGTTGATTCACAGAGAAGCCAGATTTTCAAAAGCTGGGGCTGTTTGCCACCAAATTGTCTTTGTCCGAGCCACCAAAACTGCGTTCCCTTCTGTTGCTATGTCTAACTGCTTGTGCACGGAAATGCACTCCTTAAGTTATGAGATATCAGAAGGCGTCAAAGAAAAGGATTATAGGAATTAATAGGAAGCTGCTGACAAGATGGCCATTGGCAGAAAAAAAAATCACATATAAGACATAGGGAGTTAGGATTTAACTTGCCAGATAGAAAGACATATTAAAGATAAGAAATAATTTTTATATGCCATTTTATGATCCAAATTCTATTATTTCAAGACTTGTACAGCAATAAACAATAGCAATACGAGAGGACAGGGCATTTTGAATATTACTGCAGGGCTTATGTGATAACTTTCTTAGTTTGCAGGAATATATGTTATACTTTCATTGTGAGGTAAATCACAGCCTTTGCCTAATTTATGGAAAGATAAAAACATCACTGGTTTGAACTAGAAAGCTTTTTTCACAGGGCAACACTATAAATCCACAAAACTGGATACTTTTCAACTGACAATACTAGATCATTTGAAAAAAAAAATGGCTGTTTCCATCTGGTCAGCATCTGTTAAACTCCATGTCACTACAGGGTGCATAAGATTTTTTTTGCTCTAGCTTTTGTTAAGTTTGACCCAATTTACTTTCAAAAAAACCTAAGCAGATGCACATATTAGAGAGAAGAGAGTGAAAGACAATCTTCTTTATACCTAACCTCAGAGATACCTGAACATCTCTTGTATGAAACACAGATTAATTACCTGGCCCTTCTGTATGCTGATCCCAACTCTCTTTATTTCAGTTCTCAAGGATCCTGTCCTTTGATGAAAACCACTATGGAATAAAAGACATTTTGTAGCCTTTACTTATTATAAGCTGATTTCATTGGCCAATGACTATGTGAAATACTTTAAAATTCCTTTGGTCAAGGACAGCTTTTGCAACTTGTGAGACAAACAAGAGATGACATGGGAAAACTGGCATGCCCAGGATCCCATGCTAGATGAGGAGCGGTCCACATGTCCCCGCTCAGTCTTCTGTCCCCTCACCCAGGACTGCTGTTCAAGGTGGGGAACCATGTGGCCAGTTCAGAAGCCACTATTACTGAACTTATAACTGTTGTCACAACAACCATTAATTAATCACAGCAGTAAGCAATACCAGTTCTACTTGTTAGCATCATCTGATTTCCATCACTGTTAAATATCCCACACAAGTTTTGTCACTTCAAGTATTGTAAAATTTACTCTTTAATAAAATACAGGTGACAGAAATACATGTGAAATACATCTGCTGTATTAGCAAAGGTATCAGTCCGTTTTCATCATGGCAAAGCACTAAATCCTTTGTTCATATAAAATGTATTTTCATCCAGAATGCCTTATTATCCTGTTTATGGTGTCACTTTCACCTATTTCATACCATTGTTACTCTGCTTTCTCTGGGGAATCACTACTGATTTGAAGCAGTATTAGATAAAGATGAGGCCATACCACACCTCAGAATGACTTGAAGTTTCCCTTATTTTGTGAAAGGTTGATTTAACTTTAGATCAAGCATTTGTTGAAATCTTTTCATAAAATTGAAGTTCTACTGAAATATCATGTTTAGAGATAATCGCATGCCTTAGAAGTCACGGATTATGTGTATCATGTAAGATATTAAACCTGTCAAGATGTTGTTTTTAATACGTCTTTTAGTTAAGACCATGTCTTGACATGAATTATTCCTAGCATAGTTTCTCACACACTGGTTCAGCAAGCAATCACCCACTACATCCATCATTCCTGTTTCTGTCTCACCATATGTCTCAGAGGGGTGTAAGGGGAAGTTTCCAGTTAATCATTTTTTTTGCATTTGGTATGCAAATCACTCAAAATTGAATGATGTGGCAATTTCAAGAAGTATTGTCTTAAGAAACACTGGAGTTTCAGTACTAAGTTTGATAGGTTTAGTGGATGGTTTGTTTTCTTTTTTGCTTGCATCTTAACAAAATTTTACAGCTAGAAAAAATTCTCATTATAATCTCCAGCCTATTTCCTCCTCGGAGATATGCTTGTAAAAATTGGCTTTATATTATCTTAGTGTAAGGCTTCTGCTTGTAATATTTCAAACCTTCATCTGTCCTTGGCTGCCATGACATTCATCCATCTGACAAAATGGGGGGGAAAAAAATGCCAGCCTCTGAGTGAATGCTCCTTTAAGTGGATTTGCTAGCCAGGCATAAAGGATGCTGTGCTCACTGAGGCTATGCTGGGGCTGCAGCCACATGGGTCCTGTGACTCCTGCAGGCACAGGGCAGTGCAGGACACTGAGGCTCGGGCGACATTCCATCCACAGGGCTTCTGCTTCAAACAGCAATCTGCTCTCATCAGCTGAGAATTAAAACACACAACAGTGCCACTGTGTAGGTAGCTCTTGGCTCTCTGAAGATGCATATAGTGAGACAAAATGGTTTGTTAAGTTTCAGATTCATTTCCTAATCTCACAGAAAGCTCTGCATACTGCTGCTGGACATTGGGAGTTGTCTGGCCATAAATGCACATCAGCAAAGCACAGAAGGCTCAAATCCAGGAAATTAATCAGAGCTTGAATAAAATATTTGCACACAATCAGCAAAGCATTGAGACCTGGATTTCTCAGCTTTATAAGCATTCAGGCCTCAGCTGGACACAAGAACAAGACAGAGATGGGAAGAAGGAACATTATTAATTTCTATCTGAGATTTTTACTGAAAGGGTTGTGCTGTGACTACCAGGGACTCTCTCAGGCTGCCTGCAGCCTTTCTCTGTATGTAATAGCAGGGATGCACAGAAGTTATTGCTACCAACAACTGGTTGTGATTTCATACTTTGCAATTAAGACATATTTTAAAAGCAGCTCTTTGTTCTGTGGGATCAAAGGTCAACTTGGAGCTTAGCTTATGAGACACAGCAGCTTATTGAGCATGTTTTCATCTTTACATTCAGCAGGAAAAGCTTCACACTTCTGACATGGGTTCCTCCTATGCAAAGCACTTATGTACAATCCAATTAAATAAAAAGTAGAAAGAAGGATCATAGGGTCAGATTTTTTTTATACACTTTCCAGTGATTTTTTCACATAAAATCATGCAGAAAGAGCCTGGTGGAGGGGTGGTATATAGATTTCCTTCTGCCATGTGGCTGTACAAACTGCTAGAAGATACAGTCATATATCTCTCTTGGTGCCTGATTGATCTTTTTATTTGTGAAGGTTTTTCTGCACAGTGGAACAGCTTCAGTCAGAGAAACAGATGTCTGCCCCCTCACACCCCACTCCAGCTCCTGTACCAGCATTGTAGCTGTTGGGCCTCTCCTATGGGGGAAAGGTGAGAAATTTGGGATTGAACCTTTCCAGGCAGGAAGGGGAGATGGAGTCCCTAAGAGTCTTCACAAGTGATCTGATTTTCCCTGTTAATTAATTAATTATTAAAAAATAAAGAAAACCACATAAAATATGTGTTTTTAAACTCCAGTGTCGGAGTTTAGATCCCTCCATATATAAGTGAGAGCCAAGAAAACTATTTCAAAATTACAGTTCCCAGTAGATGCACTTTAGTTTTGCTGATTTTAGGCATCTACATCTTTGTTTTACAGAAGATCCTTACACTGTGTCCTGGAAAGCAGTCCCATTCATTCCTGAACAGAAGAGCTACAAATGCTACATTCCCTGCTATTCACAGAGAAGTGGCTGTTTCTCAAGCTGCCAGGATACAATCAGTGACCAAATTTCTCAGCTGAGAATATTTCTGTTATTCAGAAACAGGAAGTCTTGTGATTGAGTGCTTGTGAGAGTCATTTTGTCCAGCATAAAGTAGCTCTTCGGAGCTAAGCTGTGCCACTGCACCCAGCAATTATTAAGGTATTTCCCTTGCACACTGATATTTTGAAGCTAGGCCTGAATGCTCCTGAGTCACAGTATGGAGCTCCAAACCTCTGTATTTTCATTAAAACATTACCCTCTCTTTCACACAAAAAATATTTGTTTCTTGAACAGCTACTCTCCACAGGCACCTGCCTAGGCCCTCCCTCCCACTGTGGTCACTGAGCCACTAACATCATCCTGTTAGGGAATTGTAGCCCAAGAACTGTTGACCAAAAACCCTGTGGGCCATGCTGGTATTTAGGTTTTTAAGTATTTCAGGTGTAAGACAGGTAGGTACAGAGCAGCCTGAGGCACTTTTCTCTCATGGCACCCTATGGTGAATGCAGGAGAAGAGCCACAGAAGAGCTCTGTACCACAGAGCCAGAGAATCACAGATTTGCTTAGGTTGGAAAAGGCCTTTAAGATCATCAGGTCCAACGACTAACCTATTACTGCCATGTTCACCACTAAACCACAGTGTCACAGAATCACAGAATTGTTGAGGCTGGAAAAGACCTCTGAGACCATCAGGTCCAACCATTAACCCACCACTGCCAAGTCCATTGCTTGCCCATATTCCCAAACACCACATATAGTTTTTTGTATGTATTTTAGGGATGGTGATTCCGTCACTGCCCTGGGCAGCCCATTTCAGTGCTGGACCATCCTTTAAGTGACAAAGTTTTCTAATATCCAATCTAAACCTGGCACAACTCGAGGCCATTTCCTCTTGTCCTATTGCTTGTAACATGGGAGAAAAGACCAACCCCCACTTGTCTATAATATTCTTTCAGGTAGTGGTGGAGAGCAATAAGATCCCTCCTGAGTGTCCTTTTCTCCAGGCTAAACAACTCTCATCTTTGTCTTAGATCAGTTGGAAAATTACTTTCTTCCATTAAAAAAAAATGGTTCTTTTTATTTTACTGTTAGAATAGGGCCTGCACATGTGACCCACACCTTGATTCACCTCTTTCAAAAGGAACAAAGAACCAGATGTGCATGGAAAAGGTAGAATAGTCTTTGGCCAGGAAGACCTACAGAGGGCTCTATTTCACACTGCCAGAGGCCTCCATTTCACACTGCTCCCAAGGGGAAAGGACATTTCTTATTTAGCTGAAAAATAATGACCGCTCTCTGAAAACCATATATTTTATTTTCTCTGGGTAACTCACAGACATTTTACAATGGCAATAAAGTTTTAATTTAAAGCATCAATGATGCAATCTTTCAAGAGGTAATGGTTGGTTTAGTCTCTGGCAGCTCTTTGGTCCAAATATCTTGGTCTTCACTTTTCATGGGCCATTAATGAAGAGATGAACTGCAGAAGAGAAACTTGATCCATTAAATCCATGCCATTAGTTCTTTTGTCCTCTTTGCCAGTTGTATCCAGATCCAGGTAGTGACTGGAATTTTCCACAAACATCTATTGCTTGTTCCATTTTTCTCTACTCTTTGGATAGTTTTTATTTTGGTCTAAACATAACTTTTGCCTACAACATCTCTTGCATGGAAAGAAAACTTGCTATGAATACTGATATTTTATTGACTCATTTTATTCCTCAAAAAAAGCTATGTCTTTGCTTAACTCTTGATCTGGAATGTATTGTTTTGTTGCCTAAAGAAACATTAATCATAAATTCAAGAAAGACAGGGAAACAGAAATAACAAAGATAAAACTGAAACAAGAAATGCATAAAACATTGGAAAGACGTAAATAAATTCACCAAATATGCCTGTTAAATCCTAAAAATATGAATGATTTCATAGAAATAATGGCTTACATGGTAAAGCAAAATGTTTCTAATCATGACTGTTGTAGTCTGTTTTGATAACCTAAGATATTCCACTGTCTGACACATCTGAAACAATGAAGTAGTTTTCCTTTCAAAGTAAAAAGAAGTATCAGATACCTAAATAGAACAAATAATAAAGTTTTTCTACCAAAAAAACCCCAAAACTTTTGAGTAATTTTTCTTAAATAAAGATAATGAAACCAGATTTTCTTTCATTCTAAAAAATGCTATAAACATATTTAGCATAAATAGATACAATTTTTCAATCTCTTTGCTTGACAAGTTTTTTTCTTTGAGATATGAACACAGAAAATTCTCAATCATTCAAGTATCTGAGTTCCTAAAAGGCAATAACTTTTGTTTGGTGCCAAGTATTCTGTGACAGATATTGTGCCATGTATGATATTGTGTGTGTTTCTTATGCTTACTTGTCAGCTTAGAATTTGAAAGTTAATTAAAAATATTAGGGCAAGATAAAAATTGTCTTCCAAATACAATGGGAAACACTAAAAGACACAGATATGGTCAAACTAAAGATTCAAAAACATCTATCATAAGGCAGGAAAGGAAGAATGGCACTCATTTTCTCTTCTGGTCCCTCTTCTGTATTTACACAGGGGTGAGAGTTTTGGCATCAGGTCCTTAACTCTGTCAGGTTTGTCACTCAAATCTAAGGGATCTAGCACTTTTACCTAGCATGGAGGAGGTTCAGAAAATGTCCACCAGAAAAAATATGCTTCCAAAGGTAAGAAAAAGAAAGAGAAGGGAATTACAAAAGCTGTGAAAATGCTATACAAAGGATTTTCCTACTCATTACCTGTGTCACTTGTAGAGGATTTGGATGGATTTTAACTACAGGGAGTCAACTCTTCTGACTGTGTATACAGTAAGGACTGCACAAACAGGCACAATCTCCATTCAGATAATACAATGAACCTCTTCTTTTCTTACATTACAAGGCAGCACCAGAGGCACAGGATGTCTCAGTTTGCTGCACAGCCTGCCTGCTTCCATGCTTCATCCAGCACTCTTCCTCTGCAAGAAACTGAGCCTACAGTCTTCTTCAGCATATGGATGAGCTTTTTCTTAGGGGCTGTTAACATATCCTTGGTTAAGTCAGGACGCCAACCAAAAAAAAAAAAATTTTTTAAACTAAAAGAAAAAAAACCTCCAGCTTAAATAAATCTTAAATTATGCATTTTTCCTGTCTATTAAGTGCTAAATTTCATGTAAACAGCTTCTAGTGTTCATCGCTCTCTGTCTTTTCTTTCTTTTGTACAAAGACATGAGTAACTCACATCCTCTGTAATGTGGCACTGACCTGTAAAGAACACAAAAAGAACGTGTTTAACAGAAAGGAGAGAAACACTAAATAAATGAATAATTATTTTGTTTGTCTCTCAGAATATGCACATGCATAAATAAACACCCACACAGCTTTCCATGCTGTTTTACTAAAACAAATCTTCAGATCCCCAGCAAGAAACAGCCAGTCACTTATTAGTAAGAATCCAAATAGATATTACAGAGCCTGACTACTTGTTCTTTTGAGATGTAAATACCAAAATTGCTTTTTGAAGAAGTAAAATGCAAAAGCAGTTAAAGTTCAGGATTCAATTTTTTCCTCTTCTTTTGATAAATGCATTTACATTTTAATTTTCAGTGTTTTCAATTTTCATCAGTGAAAAGCTGTATCCCTGGATGAAAAGCACAATAATAAAATGTTCTCCACTCCATAATTTTCTTGTAATTCACAGAAATGATCTGAGGGCATATAGCTCATGACAATATATATTATAGCATTCAGTGCAGAGAACTCAATTGTTAGGGCTGCAATTTCAAACATATGTATATTAATGAACTGGCCATGGCTTCATTTTAAATTCCTAAAGACTTTTTTGCTGACATAGAATCATCACGGCTGTAATCTTAGAAATCTCCAGAGATTGTCAGAACTGTGCATGTTATTTCATTTATTCAATCAATACAAGTGTCAATGCCAATTATGCTGCAGAAATCCATATAATAGTCCTATTTTTTTAAGCCCATATGGCACCATAGATCATATAAGGAACAGAACAATGTGAAATGCCACATCTTACATAATTTGGCAGAACAATGTGCCTTTATTTATAAGAACATGCTATAAATCTTGTTCTGCTTTTATTGCAATCAGTTCCCTTTTTACCCTCAAAATGATAAAGCAGATTTTGCCAATCTAAAACAAAACAAATCAAAATTCCAAACAAACACTGGAAACATTATTGGTCTTTATCTATAGCTTGGCACAGTTTTTAGTTATGCATCTTAACCACTCTGGCTATGAGAAACTTCAGAAAAAACTGTTGTAACTTGCTGAACAGACAACAGCATCTACAGTTAACAACTGCTCACTGCAGTACCCATCATAAAATGCAGGATTGGTGTGCAGAGCTATAAAAAACGTACAGACTCTATTCTCAAAAACACCCTGGTACATCAATAATAACATCAGTTGAGAAACCAGATGATAACACAAAATATGTAGGTGGTCAGCAAAAGCCTGGAAGATAAAGCTCAGAAGCGAGGCTGAAAAGCAGCACAGAATGGAGACTGCATTCAGCACAGCACCAGAGAATAGAGACAGGCTGAAAGCAATAACTGGGGAGCCTGAGATTCCATCTTGGCACGGAGAGCATGCTGCCACAGGGATGTGTCCCTCAGCCCATGCTAAGGGAGCCCAGGGAGCCGTCTGGAGGCTTGTTCTTTGGGGAAACTGCACTCCTCTTTACTGCAGATGCTGAAACAGGTTTTCTTCTGCTTGCAGCAGACACCTTGCCCTACTCACATTCAGTTCTTTTTCCCTTCCAAAGCTTTATTTCTCTCTGCCTAGGTTTGTGGAAGCTCCCACCAGCTCTCCTTGCACCTAATTTATTTATGTTTTCCGACCAAGTTTAATTTCTCAGGTTTGGTCAGCATTCTCTCCACATGGCTGTCAGTGTCCTTCAGTGCAGACTAAGATGGACCTATAGCTCTCTCTCCTTCAGCTCTGGTGCTGCTGAAGGCACTCCCCATGGGCATCCTCCACAGCTCCACATCATCCCATCTGGGCAGCAGAGTCTCTTTTAGAGTAGGAGGTGAACAAACCTGGCTTTAGCAAGCCAGTGACTGGGAGATAGCAGCTTTCTGGAAACACTGCTAAGGATAAGTATCAGGAAGATCTATTTAAGCTAAAAGTTAGAATTGGCATTAATGTCATGGTTGTAAGGGAGGCACAAACCACATCACATTGGAAACAAACACACAAAACACACACACAATATAGATATGTTTTAGGAGTCTAACTTCTTTTAAGAGAATTGTCAATAAACATCAGAATACTATAATGTAACATAATGCTTGCTTGCTCAAACCTGGAGTATCTCCTGATACAACTGATATAATTTCAAACATGAAACATATATAAACAGTAAAGTACTTTAAAAACAGGAGGAGGCATATTCACTTCCACCATAACTATTCCTCATTATAATGACATAATTATATGCATTATTCTAACTATAGGTGAATTTATTGGTATAGTGATGTTGTCAATAAATTTTTCTTGTGAAAGGGTCTAATGAACCAGTTGAAATCTGAGTATTTTAGTACAATTGAATACATTGCACTTGTTCACTCACAAGATCATGTCCTTCACATTTTTAGAAACTTAGTCAAGACTGTTGTGTTCACTCATCCTAAATTTATTTGACCTTAATCCATGCTTGATGATGCAGTGAGAAAGCCGAAAGGGACACAGCAGACATAATAAGAGATGTGCCTCACGGCAGGAAGCAGTTTATTCTAATGATTATTTATAAACCCCTTTAGTTCCCCAAGACGTGCTTTAGCAGTTGATTATAGTTTTCTTCAGCATTTTAGAAGCTGTTCTTAATAATATGGCAGATTTTTCTAGCTGTTAGAATTGAGCTTCTGATTAATTTTGCATCTCTTGTGACACTAAAATAAGATACTTGCCCCCACTCACAGCCTGTATAGCCAATAAAAAGGAACTTTGCTATTGAACACCTACCCCTCAAACAAGCAAGCAGTAGAGTGGCTTTCAAAGTTAAAACTCCCTTTGATTTCTCCAGATAATTTTTTTCCCAAGTTAAGGCCGCAGGGCTTGGCTGTGAGTTTGCAAGTGCCAAGGAGCTGAACTGAGTTTTACTACTCCATTACTCATGTGTCTCTATTTTTCCCCAAACTCTTTATATAGCTGCCACAGTTCCTCTGCACCTTGCAAGAGATGGATGAGCCAAGAAACACCTTTTTAGCAATATCTGTAGCATTTGCCAAGCGCCAAGTCATCTATTTTACCTAGGACATAAGCAGTAGCTCTGTGTGCTAGACTGCAGGCCAACTGTCCTGTAAATAAATCCTGGTCTTTCCAGGTTGACCCTCTGTGCACATTTAAACACTTCATTCTTCAGAACTCAAGGCTGCTCTGGGATGCACAGCAGCTACTGAAGGAGTCTGCAGCCACGGAGAGCCCTGCAGTAAGCTACTGGGGACATCAGCAGAGACAGCTTCCCAAAAGAGTTTCTTACCAAAGCCAAGGTTAGAATCAGATCACTTCAGCCTGTGACCTGCTGCTTTCTCCTCCTGCCCAGGTTTGACTCTGGGATTACAGAATTTGAAATTTCCCTCTGCATCCCTCTCAGCAGGTATCCACAATGGACAAGCAGTCCACAGTAAAGCAGAGAGAACAAGGGAAATAAACAGTGTGATGAGCCAAGGCTTGCTGTTAGCTGTATACTGCATTCTGCGCTACAAATGTTTGGCAGAGAAGTTTGTTTCTTAGGAATCACTGAAGTTATTTGCAAGCTGCTTCTACCACAAAATGGCTGATTGTTCCTATTCACAGGCAGGGCTAATGTATCTTTCTGCCAAAGCAACTTTCATGGAAAACAGAGTTTTAGACAACAGCTGCAAAAAATGCCTTCTTTACAAGAAACCACAACCAACTAACAGTAGCCTCCCTAACTCTAGCGCAGAATTGTAGATTTTGGGCAGGAGCCTGAAAAAATCTATAGGTTAGGAAAGGGAAATCACTGCATCCTTTCAGGATTGCTTTTTGCTCTTGCAGCACCTACTTCTCCAACGGGCTGGATCTTGCAGGATGACAGCAGTAGCTGTGGATTTTGTCCATCCAACAAGGTGACATAAACTGCGTCATGCTGACAAGTGATCCTACACAAGTGCTGTAACCACTACATGCACAAAGACACTTCAGCTTGAAAAATCCTAAAAAAACCAATGAGTCATTTTACAGTATTGTTTCATTGGTGGCCATGCAGTATTGGGGGATAAGCCCACTCCCTTTTCTGCAGCTATCCCTGTATCCCCTCTTCCCATTTAAGTGTAGGCACAAAAGTTCCTCTCTCAGCTAAGGGCAGTCTCCTCAACCCACAGCCTGCACAGAACACCTCAGCACACCCAAGCTGTGAATGCCTGCCCACCCCATGACTTTCTGCAGCTTGCAGTACCATGCCCTGGTTTATCCCAGGTACAAAGCAAAAAAAAAGCCCAAAAACTTAGAATGCACTTTAGTTTTCTTAGTCTGTAGCTTCGGGCTTTGGTGGGCTTTTCTGCTTGCATCTGAGCTGACTTTCACAGCAAATAGCATAGATTAAGTTCTGTGCTCTGAGCAGGGATTTCTCATTTCATACATCATTTATAACTTTCTGCAGTGATTCCACAAAGTCAGTATCTCTCCATAACACAAAGATGAGAAGGATGGAAAATATAGCTGAAAAAGTGACAAACCTGCAAATTGCATTTATGTAGAATTCTGTTACCACAAAGCTTCTACAGCAATTTTATGGAAACCTAGTAAATTCAGTATAACTAAATTTGAAGTTTAGAAAAGTTATGCATTTATGGATTTAAGCACAGTGCCATATTACAGCTTAGCAGAGATGCTAAATATCTCTCACACAAAATGGAAATTAAATCTGCTGTTCTATTTTGTCAGATCAGGTCTTTGCCCATGGTGCGTTGGGCATAGACTTCACTGCTCCCTCCTCACAGAAGTGAAAAATCACACAAACAAAACCCACTTTTGCAAAGGCTGCAAACACTAATTACATCACGCTGCCCTGTAACTGGTAAGTGATATGTTTCTTCATTTTTTGTTTCTCTGGGATATTTCATCCATCATTCATTACCAGAATATGAACGGAGGTGGCTACAGAATGCTATATTTTGGTGACATCCAGATTCCAGTGAAGTAAACAGCAAAAATCCCACAGGTTTTATTAGAGCCACAAACTGCTCCTTTGTACTGAGTTCTTGTTTTTATAGTCGGAGCCAGTTGCCAAAATGCTGGTCCTGATCCTACTTTCATAGCTGGATAATCAGGATTTACTACGACCTAAATCAGTGAAGTCAGAATGGTGCAAATGAGAGAACTGAGGCCATCTGCTGTGAATTTCCAGATACCAAAAAGGAACTGAAGAAGGGAGAGATTTTCCTAGCAGCCTTCAATTCCTAATGGGAAAAGGCTTACAAAGAAAGTCCTATCGTGCCTGTCACCCATATTTAACTGTATCTTAAGTCAATAGGAAATAACGTCAGTAGGATACACTCACTCACAAACACATACGTATGAAAACATAAAATTGAATTCAGGTTGAAATGCTTTTCATTTCAGTACAGCATATTGCCATCAGATAAAGAAAAAATACATATTATTCTCTGTCTAGTTCTTCCAAAGGAAATAATACCAAAGGTTTAAGAACATGCATTGGCTTCCTTCCTGATAGGATTTAAAATGTTCTTTTCCAATGTAAGTGCAAAACCAAACATTAAGGCTGAAAATCAAGCACACTAGTCACGCACATTCAGAACTGCAGTGAAAAGACTGGACCTGCTGCAGCCAGTGGCATGACTCCCACTGACTTCCATGGGGCCAAAATTCCACCCAGTTCCTAGGAGAACATTAAATTGGCCACATTATGCATCTCATTTAATGGACTACTTTAGCAGGCATGATTTATTAAGATTCTCATTCAAGAAAGAAATCGACTGCATTGTGGAAAGTATTTAAATTAATGTATCTGTTACAGCATACCTCTAAATTAAGGTAGAATTCAAAATCCTACTCTTGGTACTGCCTGACTTCTTACTGTCCAAAGAAGTATTGCAATAAGGGAATTTTTAATTTGATTTCCCACTTTTCCCACTGCAGAACAAGGGTGTCACCTACCATATGAGTTTTATCAAAACCTCTTAAAAAAAAGAAACAAAGAAACAACAACTTCAAATCAGACTATATTATGGCACAAAATGTACAGAGGCATGAGTAAATGATTTAGTTCTTCTTTTTTTTCCCCAACTCATTCCCTGCTTATTTTTAACCCAATTACAAGTCTGTTGGCTGCCAGTAAAATTTGGATCCAAATATCCCTGCTAACCAAGTGGAATTGTTTGGATAGTACAGTCAAAATTTCTAACATCTTAATCAGGTTTCTTTCTGACTTTTTTAATAACAAAAGTAATTTGGTACATTAAAACTGCAATTCTTGAAAGTCCAAGACAAACATCATAATAAAATACCAATTTCTTTAGGGAAAATTCTAGTATAATAAAGAAACCAAGAGGATTTTATTGAAATTACTTCCAAAACCTATAAAAGTTAACAGATTAATCTACTTTCCATAAGTTTTGCTGCATCTTGGGTAGTTTTATAGGAGAACTGGAATTACATATTCTGTTATGCGACCACAAAACCTTTCAAAATGTTATGAGTATCTTGTCACATCACTGTGGCCAGAAGAGAGAAACCTCAGCACCCCAGTACCTCAGTTAGTAAGTGGCTGAGTTGCCATGTCCTGCAGGTCAGAGCTGCCCTGTGCCTCTGTAAGAGCAGAGCATGGGCTGGCCAACACCAGCACCCTTTGTGCTACAAACAGCAGGAGAACACAGGAGAGGCAGAACATCAGGGCAACACTTCAGGTGTATTCAGGGGCTCTCACAGGAGAGGATGCACAGCACAACACTTGAGGCATGAGGGCACTCTCTCTGCCCCAAAAATGGCAGACCTCGAGCATCTGGAAAGCATGCACAGAATGATATAAACTTTCAAGAGCAAATAATTGCCACGCCCAACCAGTTCCAAACTAAATATTTTCAGGCAAATCCATACTGAAAGTGAATAAAGTCTGACCACTGCAGGTAACTGTCAGAAACTCTAAATAATGAGATTTTGTTATAGGCATTTCTTAATGCAGAACAGCAGTAGCAATGAATATGCTGGGACAATGCAGGGGGTTTTATTCTCCTTCTGTGAAAGAAAATAAATGGGGAACTCATACATTCATTGGCTCCAAAACCAAAGAAAAATAATCACAACCACACAGCAAAACCCATTGCACAAGCAAGTCGTATAACTTCTTTTGAATGCTTGATTAAACATTCTCCCAAAAGATGTACTTTACTTTTGCCATAAACACATCAAGAGATGCCAAATTTACCACATTCCTTGATAAATTATTCATTTTCTCCGTGCTAAAAAACCACATCTTATTTCAGGATTCATTTTATCTAACTTGAGTTAGCAGCCACCTTGCTATGCCTTTCTCAGCAACACTGGAAAATCCTCAGCAAGAGCCTTGGTGGAGAACTCTGTGGCATCTTTGTCATGCCTTAAGCACCCTTCCTTCAAGCCCATCTCTCAACTTCCCTTTGATAAGAACTGAACATATTTGCAGCCCTTCTTTGCTCCCCAGCCCTTGTGGTCCTGCCCTTTACATCATATTCCTCTCTTGTATAATGTCTCTTATTTGTGCTGCAAACCATGAACCAGAAGCCTCCCAAACACACCATTTGTCCAGTAGAATTTTCATGGAAACTCAGCTGTTAACCACTGAAAAGGGATCTTCTGCTGTGTCTCCCCTGCCCTCCAAAATGGCATGAGAACAAGAAACTCTTGCAGCAATTTCAGTACTTGGTGGTGTACTGTTTTAAACCTCATTCTGTGAGCTCTTGGTGCCCTGGAACTCCCCTTGAAGTATCTTGGGAGACATAAACCATCACTGTAACTGGGTAGATTCCCTCCAATATTTTGCTGACTAAAGGAAATTTATAAACAGCCAATTTCTAAATGAAACAGATGGCTTATTAAAAATGAGCAGTCACTTCTTTGGCACACAAAACCAGTTTTATTTCTTTTTGCATTATATTATTACTGGTTTTGTTTATGTTAGAAGTAAGAAGAGTGACAGTTATCATAATCCCACCATGTTAAGCAATAAATTAAAAAATTAATTCTGTGGGTTTGTTACAAATTGCAAATATCCTGTTACCTTCACTTACATGTATGCATGCATTGGGTTTGTGGGGCAAGTTTCTGGTAATGGAAGTAGAAGCATCTCTGTGAAGCTGCTGCAAGATTTCCCCATGTCCAACAGAGCCACTGCTAGCTGGCTCTAAGATGGACCCACCACTGTCCAAGGCCAAGCCAGTCAGAGATGGAAGTAGCACCTCTGGGTTAACATTTTAAAGAAGAAAATAAAGTTATTTTGCAGAAGTGATTGCAGCCAGAGAAGAGAGGAGTGAGAATATGTGAGAGGAACAGCCCTGCAGACACCAAGGTCAGTGCAAAAGGAGGGGCAGGAGGTGCTCCAGGTGCCAGAGCAGAGGTTCCTCTGCAGCCCCTGGTGCAGCCCATGGTGAGGCAGTTGTGCCCCTGCAGCCCATGGGGGTAATGGTAATTGGTGAATGATCTCTCCCTGCCCTTATCTCAACTTCTGAACCTTTCACCATATTTTCTCTCCCCTGTCCACTTGAGGTGGGCAATGATAGACTGGCTTTGGTGGGCATCCAGCATCCATCCAGGGTCCAATCACCACAATGCAATAGAACTAAGTAAAAAATATCAAGCTGGTACTGAATTTAAGATCAACTGGTTCTATTTATTGTCAAACATCCCCAAACTTGATTCAGACCTGCTAGACAGAAAATTCACTGTAGTGGACTTCTGAAGTGTGTTCATGCAATGATGCCACTTCATCATCTAGCCCAGAGTCAGATCTCTCACACACATTGTGGATAATCTAAGTATTTTTCCTTCTTAGCAAGTGAAAAAAACAATCACATATGAGACAGTCCTAACTTTGCAAGTGAAAAAGTGAATAAAGACACATTTTCTTGCCATGCTGGACAAAAAATCCAGAGGAATTTCTTACACGCTTGCATCAAAACTCTCCAAGAAAAGCTTCACACAAACTTCATAATATCTACATGGACATATGTTATCTAATTAGAAGACTAGAAAAGTCACACTACTCTGAGTCACATGCCCAATATTTCCTAAGAGATGAAAACAAATTAAAAGTAGACAAGCTTGCCGATTCTTCATGCAAAGACTGTGGCTGTTCATGTGAACCAAACTTCTCAGCTAAATCCTGAAACCAGTGATATTTCCTTTTCCAATCAGTGTGCTGCATGAAACAAGCAGCTTTGAATATATTTGTTTGAACCTGAAGAATATTACTCTTTGAGAATACCAATAAACCTAAAGAATGTTAATACACTTATATCTAGATGAAAGTTATAATAATTCATCATTTGAAATCACTACTTGGTTTTTCTTCCCAGATACAAAGTAATTGAGCTCTAGAATTACTTCCAGCAGAAAAAGGGGTCACTGCAAAACCTGTGTACACACCAGCAAGCTAGCACTTTTTATGGCCAAGGATTTGCATGTTTGTTGATTATCTCGTCTATGCAGCTTCCAGATACTTTAATCAAGAACTAACCATGGCAAAGGAAAGCTATCAGCTAAGTCACAAATACACACCCATAATAGTTAGCTTCTCAACCTTCCCAAGTTAGCCCACACAGTACTCTGCTAGAACAAAATTGCTGACACTGTAATGAAATACTGGTGTATATATATAAGCTAAGTCTGAGGATTTCAAAAGATTTTCAAAGAAAGTAACCTCCTGACTTTCTACAACTGGGTCTCTGTGCCTTGATTCTATGAATAATGAATTTGCAGTAATTTCATTTAGAAAAAAGCAGAGGAAAAGGTCACTTCAAACATGGGAAATTAGGCAATGTGATTCTATCAGAAATCATATTGAAAAGATTCATTTCTTAAAAAAAAAAAATTCAAGAGCAGCTAAATACATTAATGTCGCCAGATGGACACGAAAGGAAGGACACTCACACAGTCAGTGTCAGGGCAAAAAAGAAGGAAGTTTATTTTGGGTTTAGGGTTTAAATAGGTTTTGGAGTTTGATCAGTGATTGGGCCATGAGGTTGACACCTCTCTGACCCCACTGGTTAAACTAGAAGTCCATCACAGAGAGGAATGAGAAAACAATCCACTTTGTTTATGTTACAATGCGTGAGAACTCCAGTACAAGAATGTAAATATCAGAAGGCTGACAAAATCAGGGCGACATATTAATCTTGTTCCACAGATGCTTGATAGAAAATGATGCATGAAAGAAGTCCCAAGCCCCTACCAGAAGCACTGCCACATCCAGGCTGTGGCTCAGTTGGACAAACAAAACACACGTACACAGGCTGCACTCTTCTTCAGTTGTTGCCTCCCTTCTGTAGGATATTACATGTTGGAAACACAGCAGCTGCTCAGTGCCACACTGAGGCAAACAGCACAGGCTCTCACTGCTGCAGGATTTGGTCCAGAATAGCTGAAGACATCATGGTTTCTTCTTGCCAACTTTCCCAAGCATTAGCAGAATAGCACAGGGAAACAGAGCACCAGAAGTCCTGACACATTACAAGTACAGTGATTAGATTTCTGAAATGCTTTTACCCAGCAGGACAGCAACTGAGGGCATTTTTAATATCCATGTTTTATCAGATCATCCTCTGTAACCAACAGCAGTTTTAGACACTGATGTGTGTCTGCACATCCTTTAGTAGCTGTCCTCTCCTGTGATAAAACATACTATTTTCTGTCTTGTAGCTTCTCTCCACCCTAAAAGGTTGCCATTCATGCATTGGTCATACTGGGTAACATTTATCTGCAGTAACAGTGATAGATATTTTTAAGCCTTAAATTATTAGCAGCGTGGCAAGCATCTAATTGCTGTACTTGGTCTAAAACCTGAAATAATATCCAGTCTGAGCTGAATTAAAAGCCAGACACTGACAAAACCAAGAGGATTTGTGTGTGTGACAGTGCACTTGATTTATTGCTTCAGATTGCAAGCAGTGAAAGGCAGTGTCAGTACTCATTTTCAGGTGACAAAAAGATATAAAGAGGTTATTATAAGGACTCCAACAAGTTTCTGCAGGTCTGATCTGGGAGAAGATAATAATACCAGGTACGGCACAGGGATGGAACAGACACACAAGAGACTAACTGCCCTTGCATGAGCTTCCCAGAAAGCACCTTAGGGCTTCAGCCCCTGAGAACTGTACACATCCAAAATACAGATTTTCAAAGCTTTTATCTAGTCCTGAGGCATTTCAGCTGCAAACAAATAGTAAAGTCCTCAGGGCATACTATATTTTGCTTCTAGGTGAAAAGCTATGCTCAGGAATGAAGAGCTCAGCACTGAGCTCACACCTAATTCCCGCAGGACTGGCACAGTAAAGTGGTTATCCTGGCAATATGTACCCCAAACACAGCAGACAGCACATCCTTTGGATCATTCCCTGGATTGTCAAGAGAAATGCACTCAAATCCCTGACGCTTACACAGCCCATTTCTCAGAGCAGGACCATCCAACTCCTGGATACCCAGAGGTGAATCACAGGCAATACAAATAAAACCTTAGCACAGTCAAATATTTCAAACTTGTCTCTTTCATGCTTTCAGTGGGCCACTGAACAAACACAGTCAGTCAGGGTGGGCTTCACCTTCTCCAATTTCAATTGCCTGAAAGTTAAATGCCTATTCAAGGAGAGACACTTGCAAGGAACAATTTATCCCATGCTTCTCGGACACACACCTTAGGTCAGACAGTTCACTGTCTGGAGGAGTCTCTCCTAGGGATTTGGGATATGTCTGTTCAGCAGCACAGTGCTGGTATCCTGTATTCACGGTATCCTGTAGTCCAGGTCACTCTGTCATCAGCCCAAAGAAATCCTGGGGCTCTCCCTTTACTCTCATTACTCTCTCCTTGAACGTGGGCTGAGGTTTTCCTGCAGAAACAGCCAGAGCATGCAAAGGGGCAGGAAGAACTCTGGGTTTGCCCTCAGATGTAGATGGATTGCAGTTGAGTAGAAATCTGAGAATGAGCAATATGGAATGTATTGCAGTACTACATATTGTAATACAAACACAGCCTGTATTCATAGCTTAGGTGAGGACCCTTTTAGTCAGACAATTAGGAGGCATAAATCCAGAATTTAATGATACATACCTTAATGATACTTTTAACGGCCCTTATGAAACAGCACCAGAATGAAACATGAACATGTTTTCTCTATCTTTCAGACTGGATACCAATGTCAAATACATTTTAACACTAATTTAATTTTTCTTTAATTTATTACAGTAGATTTTGTACAAATTTGAAACTAGATTTGAGATAACTGTGTCAAAAAATAAATTTCACTTAAATTTCACTTAAATGAAAGAAACAAATTGAAAAACCTGGTCATGTTTGGTCAAACTTTTCTCTTTTTTCTTTTACTAAAATTGTCCAGGTCAGCAGTTAAAAGAAGCTTCTTTCCCATTCTCTTTTACTCTCTTCTAAAGATAAGGTCTTAACTAGGGTTACTTTTCAGAACAATGATATGAAATTATGCTCAAACTAGAAGTAAGCACAAGTTGCCTTCAACTACATACTATGGTATAACATGGTAGCATTTAACATTACAGTGTTGAGATACCTTCTAGCAACACTTTCTTTGCCATCATTAAGTCTTCACCACTAGGCTACCCTGATGCTTTGGGCAGCCTACACAAAAGGAATAATATTTTGCATATTATATTTTTACTGAGCATATAGGTGGACTAGATGAACGCTAGGTTATTAACCAAGTGCACTTATTCTCAGTCTGTCACAGGTCTCTTTTGAATAGTCTCAAGTTCCTGCAGGATTTATGAGCTTACACATGGAGCTACCTGCATAACATGGAGTAGATGAGAGAGGACACGTACAACATCAAAAAGCATTATTTTCACCTAGAAATTCTTGCTAAAGAAAATGCTACTGGAATAGCTATATTGTAACAGGTATTTAACTAACCTGCTTTGGTTTATAAGCATGTAAGATAAAACTGATGGATGCCTGACATAAAAGAAACATTGTAATATAGGCTGAAAAACAGTCTATTGCAAGCAAATTAAAAAAACTTCTCCTGGAACTGTCTTCTCTGATCCAAATTTATCTTAGTAAAACAAGTTAAGACTTTTATGGCCTCTTAGAGAGCTGAAGTATTTGTGGGACTCCGTAATCCAGCCAATTTCATAGGTACAGTGAGTTCTTGATCTCAGATAACCTCCATATCAGTGTCAACCAAAACACTTTCCTAGCAGACTTTTACCTAACAAAACCTATAGGAATTTCATACCAGGTTAGCCAAGAGAATGAGTTATTCAGTTACTACTAGTGTTTGCCTTTTGAGGAAATTTTAGCAGTGGGGGGAGATTCCCTTATTTCTGCCCTTTTCCTGATTATTTGGGGGGCTGGTGACACCTTTGGGCTGTATGGTCTCCTCCAGAGACACCAATCCATTAATGAATAGAAGTTCTACTTGTCTTGGGGGAAAAAAAAAAAAGAAGAAGAAGAATTTTGATAAAGTGCCTAGGAAATTCAGTCAGAAGTGATAGTTGTAGGTAGCTATGTGGAAATCCAGGATAAATGCAAATTTCTGCTGCCTTGATTGACTCTACAGTGTCTGCATGTCTGCCCAGAGAGCTCAACACTTTTTGGCTTTGTTGCTTATATCCACTGCTTTGCTGGACATTCTGCACACGTACCTGGATCACAGTGTTACTGTGCTTGACACATGGGTGTAAAACCTCTCTTATTAGCAATAATCATTGTGTGCATGCTACATGGCACATACATACACAGCCTTGCCCAGGAGAAATAGAGAAGCCTAGCAGCTATGGGAGTGAGCCCCCTAGAAAATACTGACTTCAAAACAATCAGATAGGAATACAATTGGTTCTAGAGCTTAAGACAATAAACAAAATAGGTTTGTCTGCTGCCATTGAAATTTTAAGATAACATTTTCTCTTCAGGAGATGCAACCAGGAAATATTGCTGTAGTCCAGCACGTGGACTGGCTCCGATATCAGTTCACCTCTTGGGACATTTGTCTGGCAGATTCTGTATGAAAAAATATCATTTTGTACCATCTACCTCCAGCACATGCTGCTGTGGGTTCAGTGGAGTGGTTCTGATTTACCATGTCTGGCCAGTGAACAGTACACTGAGCTGGGCAAGTCTCTGCAGCCAGGCAAGAAGCACGGCAGACAGGAACCTGGTGAGGCAGATCATTCTCAACAATAGACTCTAATGCAGAATGAAGTGGCAGAAACAGTACATTATGGACATTATCATCATTATCTCTTGCTACCTCTAATAGGTTCTTACATCATTTTGCTCATTTTTATAGCTTGCTGGCTCAGAACTGACATTCTTTGTAATTCACTGGAAGAAAAGCTTGATTTCAGCTCCCCTTGTTCTAATCACCCACAGAATGGATGAAATAGGGATGTGACTGCTGGAGTAGATCAACCCTTTCTTGCATAATTCATACTAAGAAATTTCTAAAGTGTGGGATTGTTTGCACAAAAAGGGATAAAGGAATATTCCCTTTACATTTCTTTTGGGCTAACCTTTTTTTTTTTTTCATTGATTTTCATTCTGTGGATTAAGAAAACAACAGGAGAAAACTAGGCAAAGCACGGTCCTCATGAAGCTGCAAGGAGGGATTCAGCCGAAAAAAAATCTCAGAAGACTATGTAAAATGCTTACACAAATTCCTGAACTACTATCTGAAGGATTTTCCCAGAAGATAACTGATAGTCTGCCTCTTTCAAACTGCCTTAGGACGTGAAACAGAATGACACCTCATTATAGAAATGTCATAAATTGTTCCAGCATTTTTATCATCTGAATATGAAAGCTCTTCTATGAGATGTCTACCAACAGGTTAGCCATCTGTGTTATGATAGAAACTCCTCTGGAAATGCAAAATAATTTAAAACCACCACTATCCTGTGGTTGTGCCAAGAGTCTGCATGGGGGCAGCTCTGGAGAGAAGGTAATATGTGCTACTTTCTACCTCCTTCTTCAGTATTTTTCCATGTATCTGCCGACACAAGCAGTGCCCTGGATTTCTGCATGATCTGCAGGGGGGCACACCCCAAGGAGGAGGCTCAGGCAAAGCAGGGAGATCCCAGTTTGGGGATAGAGGGAATGGAGGGGAAAGGGCTATTGTAGAGCATGGGTGAGGGAAAGCAGAAGCACTGGAGTTGCAGAGTGGGAGTCAGGCTAAAAGGAACATAAGAGCAGAGAGGCATGGGTCTGGAAACCTGGAGCAAACATGGGAGCTCTGCATGAAGTGCCTGAGAGGTAGGAGGTCTGAGATGATAGGGAAGGAATCTGCTATGCATACAGGAAAAAGCAAGGATTCTGCCACCAGCAACACTCTGCCATGTAAAATAAAACAAAATTTAGCTACTGAGTGTCATTACCGAAAGAGGCAGTTTCAGGTGTCACATCCACTGATGTCTCACACTGTTCAGTCTTTATTAACCTGCCCACACTTATTCCTTTTTATATCCCAGTCATACTGGTATTTCTGAGCGTTCTGTTGGACCTGTCCTTATTATACTCAATAAGTATTCTTCAAAGGGATTGTTTGCTCTGTTGTGGGAAAAGAAACAGCTCAGTGAGGAATGGAGCTGAGTTTTCTGCTTCATTTGCTCTATATTCTTTTCTAGACTGCATCACTCTCTTATTTTCTTTAAGTACAGCCAACTCCTTAGTCTCTCTTCCTTAGCAATTTTTCTTATTCTGTTTATTACTGACAGTGCTCTTTGCTATGTCCCTCTAGTCTTGCTTTAAAGCTGGGCTGGGCCAGTGTTGTTCCAGCTGTTCTAGCTAAGGTCCTGGGTGACAAGACAGACAGGAGTCACACATCCCCTGAAATGCCATATACATATATATGTATATGTGTTCAGTGTCTGGTTTTGGTAGGAGTTTATATATCATCTGTACATTTAATTTTGCCTCTTAGACAAATATAAAGACTTGCAATTGAGTTTGGGATTATCATCATCTACTGTGAGTGCTTGGTCTAATCTTAGACAGGCTGCCAAGAAACCTCTATTCTCAACACAGTCAACATAAACTTTATCTGTAGGAAGTTCTGTTTTGCTGCAGACATAGAAACCTTGCACGTAGTCCTTATCACAAAGCTTTTGTTAGCACTGTGTGTAAACTGAACCCCAGCCATCAGAGGTGAGAAGCATGAGGTTCAAAGCCTTGAATTTTCTTTGGTTGGTTGGTTTGGGGAAGAGAAAAGATATTATGTTGTGTGGGTTCATGTTGTTTTCTGCTATATGTTGGAATGGTCAGAGTGCCAACCTTCTCTATGCTTTCTATATATTTATCAGAGATAACATCCTGCTACACAGTGCTTCTTTTATTCTGGGGTTCCTGTATGCAATGAAACAAACAGCAGCAAGGAAGACAGATATATCTGCCAAACACTGTTTTCTTCTTCAAGTTCTGGAAAAGTTGTATTTGATGAGCAAATATAGATGTGATTATAACTTTAGAACCTTTTTTTTCATTTGAGAGCTGTAAGTTTATGTAAGAATGTTTTTAGGATCTGTAGTTGACTCTTTTTTTCTGCATGTTTTGCAAAAAAAGGCAGTCAAAGCCTCATCTTTTCCCTTTCAGGTCTCCCTATTAAAGTGGATGTTGAAAATTTGTTTTTATGTCTTGTTACTGACAATACATCAAGGCCACAACCCATTTGTAGTTTGCTCATGAATACCACAAAACCAGTAGAAGCACATTTTTAAACTGGTGGCTTCTCACAGCACTGGATTTCTCTTTTAACACTGGAAGGAACTGCTGATGAAAGGGGGGCACTTATGCAGTTGCCAGACAAGAGCTCCCATCTCTACAAAGCAATGGGCCTGTGTCCATAGATTTCTACCAGATGCCAGTAAATGCACCAGTCCATGTGTATTTTTCTTGGAGTTACTGATATACTATGTTTCATAAATGAAAATATCTATGAATCCTGTCTGTAAATCAATCAGGTATAATTTTCAGCCTCAATAGCAGTACAATGTGATAGATAAAATACCTTGCCGAACCAATTTCTTGATCACAGCTGACTGTCTTGGACAATGCTGTGAGGAGCAAGAAAACAAAGCATTCCTATTTCATAGTAATGCCATGGTTCTTTAATGATAGTGAAGATTGTTGCTGAGAATCCTCTTTATAACACTGACTTCATACAACTCTATCTTAGGATGTGTTTTTCAAGTCATGATTATCTAATCATGCATTCATTCAACATGAACTTTGTCTTCACACGAAAAGATATATTCAGTTTTAAATAAAATGTGGAACTGTAACCATGTATTTTAATTTTGCTTGCAATGCCAGAGTACACAGTCATGCTAGCTTTTCAGAGGAAGCACAAATTAAAAATGCATATTATGAAATGCATTTCATGTGAACAAATGTCAAAATGGCACAGTTTCACCACTTCACTACGCTAAAGAATTAATTTAATATATTAAAATGAAACTACATAAATTGCATCAGAGAAAATACTGGCAGAGTAGCAAATTCATATTATTATTACCTGCTGTCCTATAGAGATTGCCTAAAAACGAAGGACTCTATATTCTTGTTTTTCTACTCCAACTCACCATCCACCCCACTCACGGTGAAATCACTTTTAGTTTAAGAAGATATAGTGGGGTGGCAGATACAGTTCACACAAGCCTATGGGTGAGCTGTAATGCAGAGTTGTTAAATCTTAGGAGCAACCCTGCGCATTGCAACCTCTGCATCACAGCCCAGCGCCGAGACTGCAGGGATGCTGCAGGATGAGAGCACACCAAAGGTACAGCCCTCTTTAAAAGCCCTTCATAGCACTTCACTAATACAAATTACAGTGAGACAAAAAAGAAAAGATAACATAGATTACCCTGTGCCACATTAACAAAATTTCCTATGGCCATGGTTTTGTAAAGGGTAAGCAGAATCTGAAATCTGCTGTGCTTTTAAAAGATGAGAAAGGGCTAAGGCATCTGCACACATACAGCAAGTAGCTAATTTCAGTCCTTTTCCCAACATATATTTGGGAAAAACTAACATAAGTATTAATAGCAGAATCCCCATTTTGGAAGCTTTTTCCATCACAACAAAGTGTGTAATAACACTACCTCGTGGACACTAAATGCACATAGCACACGTGAAGAAGGTAGAGAAAATAGTTCATGTAGGAAAGTACACCGAGTTTAGCAGTTGTTTTACTGACTCTGGATCCCATTCAATCCATTAAGTAAGGGCATAAATGGTTAAATAATAGCACCCTCTGAAGCCTCAGGTGCTCAGCTTGATCTGAGGTGACCCAGGACAAGCTATCTAGCCAATGGCCATTTATGCCTTCCTCCTGATCTGCTTACTGAAATGTTTTTTCCCCACTGATAAATGCAGTTAAGCATTATTTTCCATGCACCTGCTTTGGGGACTTGCGCAGCCCTGTAACCAGTTCAGCTACACAGGGGGAAGGCTATAAGAAACTTGGGGTTCATTGTTTAAATTTTTTAAGCATTCATTGGGGTCAGGTGAGATCAGATCTCATCCTAACAGAGAATGAGAGTGAACATGGTAAGACTGAACAAGATATGAGTATTTAGGAAGAATAGACTTCGTCCTTACAAAGAGGAAATGATAGAGACAGAAACTGCTTTCTGCTGGAAAAAAAAAATGTACTGCATATGCAAAGCTGGAAGATGCCTAGGGGAAAAGACAAAGTTGATATCAGTGTGAGTGGCATCTTGGGGAAAACCCCAGCTGACAGAAGGAGGCTGCATAGAGGGAAGAATGCTGGGAACTACTAGACGACTGACTGGCACATATGTGCTTTCTGGTGATTAAAATAAGCCATTTAAAAACAGACCTGCCTGAAAAGCAAAAAAGTAAATTACATTATACTGGATGGAACAGCTACCAGATGGTCCAGTTACCAGCAGCTACTAGATTTTGGTTTTGTTTTTTTAAATACACACATGCACTCGCACGAGCAAACGCTCATGGGCCAAACTGGACTGTAAAAGCCATCTGGCACTGCCTGTGTAAGTTTACTACACTGTGAAACCTCATTCTCTCTGACATTATTTGTGGTTAGAAGACTAATTCCAGTTTCAGCCAGGCAACTAGACCGCAATCTGGAGCACAAGAATCAGAGGGCAACAGAAACAAAGAGGGAGCCATAGGGTGGATTTTCAGCTGTGAAGAAGCAACTTCCAAAAGGAAAATGAACTTCATTCTCTCAGTTCCTAAAATGAGTAATGGATGGTAAAGAGAAAATTTCCTCCTTTCTTTGCTATAAACCAAATACTGTAAAACACACATGTACCCTTTTACACATGGCAGAGCTCCACAATCTTTTTCTAAATAGGATTTGTATTTTTTCTGTCTTCTCCAACTCCTGTCCATTAGGACATCACACTATTAGATGAGTTTCTATTCCCTATTTACTCATCTATACTTCCAGTTCAATTCTATTTCCCTGCTCTGGCATATTAAGGGGTCTATAATCAACTCCAGGTATATTCTCAAAATAAAGAAGAAGCATCTGCCACCATCCACAAATGACATTTGATATGTCATCACAAAGCATTTATAAAATATAAAATATAGCACTCATCATATTAACATCTCCTATGCACCTTTTTCCTAACTTTTAAAGAAGGTGTTTAACACTGAGTATTCCTAAATAATTTCATTCTAGTAGTAACTAGGAATTATTTTTAAAACAATCAAGGCAATAAGAAAAAGGTGAATACGTACCTATCGTTGCACTAGAGATAATATCCTTGCCCTGAAATCTAATCTGGCAAATAACTCAAACAGTCCAAATTCAGCTTAGTTTTATTAAATACTCTCGTTGGCTATAATTGTTTTTTGTTGCAAAGAAGGAAAAAGAAATAAAATGCAAACAACAGACTTCAGATCCACAAATATGCACCAACAACCAGTATAGAGCTAGTTTTCTACCATATTAAAAGCTACATTTGCATCATATGTGTTACAGGTACCTGTTCCCTCCCAGCTGAGGATGTAAATACCAGTGCTTTAATACCAGTGCTAGAGCAATGTCCAGAGCCCAAACTGAGGTTCAACACACAGTACAAACACAGCCTAAATCCTTGGCCCATGTTTTCCTTCGAGTCCCCAAAATTCATCTCCAAAGCTGCGAATTGTGTGAACATGAACTATCTCTGATCTTCAGAGCGTCCTGACAAAGCTTAAAGCCCTGCAACCAAGGGCCAAGCTACAAACATTTTCATATGGCCCACTTGTGAGGGCAGAGAGGCTCAGGTTTATTGAATTTATCTATAGAGACTTGCCCTTGCTGAACTTCACAAAGAAAATTCAAATAAACTAAATTGTGGCTGAACACATTTAAGCAGGCACTGGATGTAGTTCAGTTTGTTTCCAATGTTCTGAGATGGCAGTTTAGAATTAGGAGGTTATAAAATTTATGAGTCTTCAATATAACAAGAAAAATTCTTGTGAAGGAGATAGTGGCAGCTTCAAGCTCCCCCCTGTAAGGCTAATAACTCTGCAACCAATTCGACCCAAAATGTTCCTAGGAGAGTAGCAAGTCAGACAAAATGTTATAAAAGGCCAATTATCACTATATAACTCATTCTTAAATTAATTCAGGTTACAGATAATGTTTTGGTCACAAAAGATGACACCTGCAATGCTTCTTAGCCATTTTCTCCTCAGAAACACTCCAGAAAAGTAAAGCAAATAACTAATGTGAAAGCTAGGATAGCTCACTGGGATTTCCATAATCCCCCTTCCTTTCCTTCCCACCTTAAAAGCATTGTTTTCATGCTTGAAAACATCTGCTGAGGAGGCTGATCCACAGAGCTTCAACCCAATTCTCTCCAGAGGTCAGGGTGGGCTCAGTCCCACATCTGATTATTGTCTATATTTTAGAACTCAGATATCAGCTATATATAATAGACTAACTTTAAAAAGCAGAAATATCAATATTTTGATTACAGCAATTTGATTATAATCAGGCTGCAGGTATTTCATTTTGCAGCAGTGGAAATACTAAGCTTTCATTATGATAATTCTGTGGAATTTAGAGAGAAAGATCCATTCCTCAAGGACCTGTGAATCTCTTCACCAACTGTTAGAGCAGGCTTCTGAGCTCTAAAACCTGAAACCCACTAAGTCTTCACATGTACTTATGATGCCTTTAATGGATTTTCACTGATGGAGGATAGCTCTTCAAAACTTCTTGTGGTAGGACCAGAAGATGACAAAGGTATATTTTGCTTTAACTCCTGAGAAGCTGTATACAAAAATGTTCATGAATCAGACTGGAATTTCTCAGCCCTCTCCCAATCCCACCACAAACAAAAAGTGGGCTGGAGGTCTCACTTCTTCAACCCCTCCCCTTTAAAAAACACAGTTTGCAGCAGATTTGTTACATTTTAATGATTTCTGGTTTGTTTGTGCTCATTTTCTGATCACACAAACTAAGAGACATCCTTTGTATTTTTAAGTTTTTGACAAAACTAATCCTCGGGGTTCACTGATAGACAAATACAACTGGTAAGCCCTAAAAGATGAAACCTGAGCACATTTTCCCAAGGAGGACATAATCAGATGTGCCATAGCACAGAATGCTCTGTTCCCCTGGTTCTGGAATCCCTGGTTACTCGATAAATGATCTCCTATTTAAAAGCAAGTGCTCCCACTAAAAGAAAATACATACATCCACAGCTAACCCACCCTTCTGCAGGCGCCTGCCTCGTCTTTTCTACTTGCAGCTGCATGCATTTTCTGGAGGGAAAAGAAAGAGTTAAAAGAAAAACAGCCTAATCTCCCCTCACACATTTGTCAACTTCCCCAAAATAGCTGCAGAATTTAAGCATAGGATGCCATTTTCCTCCCTGACAGGTTAATCCGTTTATTATTCATCCATTTAATGAAAATACCATGTCTCCATGCTAAGAACAAAACAAAACCTCCGACAACACTGGTTCTCTTGAAATCATATTAATAATCTTGCACAATTTGATTTGTCTCAGAATTCAGCTTCATTTTTAACTCCAAGTTAGAAGCAGGAAACCTATTTCTTCAGATTTCATATTGCTGCCTCTAGCCACATTTATGGAATGTTTTCTGCAAAATTGTCAGCATTTCATTACCTGCTTCTGCAACAGTCATGTATCTACTGTGAAAAGGTCACCCAAAAGTTAATGAACCTCATGCTTAGCCAAGCTGCTCTTCTCCAGTGGGACAGAAATTTTCATGAAACTCTGCAAGGCTCATCTTGCAAAGTTTCCTGAATATGCTCTAAAAAAAGAATAGTTAGTAAGTCATGGAGCAAATCTGTCTCCTTTTCATAGCCAACTGGGTCCATTAAGATTTCTGCAAAAAAACAGGGCTTGAGTTCTCAATGGCATTACTTCTAAAGAGAAGCTACAGCAGTGTTTTGAACCAGTCACAGAACAATTTATGACCATGTAGGTATACAGAACAATCATACTCCTTTTCAGGATTAAATTCTTCTGCAGGATTGTGTCTTACCTGGAAGCACCATTTTTAACACACAACATATGGGATTTTTTACAGATTAATCATATTAGAAAACTGAATTCATGATCCATTCAGCTAGTATGCCTAGATCTTCCTCTCCCTCAAGCATTTCCTCGTGATAACTGCTTCAGGTACAGTAGACTTGAATAATATTTCATTTTGAAGTAATGAATGTCATCTCCTTTTACTCCAGCCCTCATTTCCATCCTGTATCCCAGCCTTTTCCCATATGAACAGTGTTGCTCAACTCCAGCCAACCAGCACGGCTGTTTCAAAGAAAGCATTAATGAAGGGAAGAAATAGAAATGGCTCTATGAACAATATTTGATTATCTCTCCGGTACTTCTTTCTCCAGCACTGATGACTGTTGCCACGATCTCTGCCTTCCAGTTCCTTCAGGTAGCCTCAGCAATTTCCACTTCAAAACCATACCAAAAGTTTGCTTTTATCAAGGGGTGATGTGAGAGAAGTCCAGCACAATCTATTCTTCGTGAACCTCTTTTATTATACCTCACGTGTCTTTCTTAGGTCCCAATACCAGAGAAAAACTTGTGGCCATTTATTGCACATTTAGTTGGAGCTCACAACACTCTGCAACATCTTTGTGGAGCCTGACACTGTCTAAAAAGTGAAACACTCTTGTGACTTAGATTTTGAATCAGGTCTACTGCTTAGACAGAGTATGTGCTTGAACATATGGGAAAAAAAGATGATGACAGAATGAGGATAAGGATGAGGATGAGGATGAGGATGAGGATGAGGATGAGGATGAGGATGAGGATGAGGATTATTAAATTTTTGAAGACAATTTCTTGTCTGAGGATGACATTTAAAAGGAAAATAAAAAATTAGGATAAAAAAATAAAGCATAAAAGTTAAAGGCAGTTGTTTTGGGATAGTTCTGCTTTGCATAACAGGCAAATAGCTCCAATAAGAAGAGGGATGTTTTGTCTTTTATTCTCAGAGGAAATGATTACAGCACTAAATGTCTGTAAGCAACTACAAATAGAACAAGATGGAGTTTAAGGATTGTTAACTCACCTGAATGCAAATTCTGCTAGAGTCTGTGGAGTCTGGATTTCATTCACTGATACCAGAGTTCCTTGTTCAAGTGAACTGTGATTTCCACCTGCATCAACTACTCTGTTCAAACAATGTCATTTGCAAAAGAGACTATGTCATCTAATGCTTTCAGCTCACAATTAGGAGCTGGTGTTTCCCAGCTAGATGAGGTTATGGAATTGAACAAAAGTATGTTCTGATAAAAAGCCAGATTGGCAGCAAGGGAAAAATGTAATAGAACCAGGTAGGTAGGTAGGTAGGTAGGTGGATAGATAGATAGGTAGATAGATAGATAGATAGAAAGATAGATGGATAGATAGATAGATAGATAGATAGACAGACAGATAGACAGACAGACAGACAGACAGACAGACAGACAGATAGATAGATAGATAGATAGATAGATAGATAGATAGATAGATAGATAGATAATTATTTTTTTAAGGGAGGAGGATGAAGAAGGTCGAGTAAGTTTGTAGAAGCTGTAAAAGCTTCTGGTAACCACTAGAGAAAGACTAGGCAAATCCAGAATAAAAAAAGGTCAGAAAATCCACGGTGTTTCTCACTGACCCAGGGAAGGTAACCTTGTCTATTATCTGTCCTGTCAGTGCACCTCTCAGCTGTTGGTTATTCTTAGGACTGAATTTAAAAAAAAAAAAAAAAAAAAAGCCTTTCTCTATCATGTCTTTGAAATGTCCAGATTTCAGCCTAGTACAAAACAAGAAATTAATTTGGAGTGGAAAAATGATTTCTTATCCAGCTGCATTACCAAATCCCAATCTCAGCCCTCATGAAGGCCTCCCTGGGGTTACCTATTTCATGGTTTTCCCGGAAGTAATCTAAGATCACAGCTCACAGAACGACTGAAGGTTAAGTGTTGTCTGAAGCACAACTTGGAAATAACTAGCACTTGCAGACGTCTTGGGGCCAAGACTCATAGAGGCACAGCAGGGCTTGGCCAGGTTCAAGGCTTGAGGCAGTGCAGAGGTCAGTCTGCATGATCACAACAACTCAGGCTGGAAGGGACCTCCAGCAGGCTCCAGACCAACCTCCTTACCAAAGCTGGGTCACCTGTGAGATCAGATCAGGTTGCTCAGGAATTTAGCTACTGGGGTCTCGAAAACCTCTGAGGACAGAGACTGTAGAACCTCTCTACCCAAAGTGTATATTTAAAACATCTGTTGTTCAAGTGCTGCCTCAGAACAGCAGTTATGCCAGGGCTGAATATCCCACTGGTTTTAAGTCAGCAACCCTTCCTACTTATCTGTCTTGACAGGAGTCATCACCATGGCATCCAAGCACCTGGAACAACTACCTAAGGAACAATACCGTATTGCAAGGTAGCTCCCAGCACAGCTATGAGAACTCAAGGACAGCACAATACCCAGTGCATTTGCAGGCTGCCAAGGGCTAACAGGATGCTCTCATTTCTCTCTAAACATGGGTGACCCTGCTCCTGTATGAAACCTCCAGCTGCCTGCCTGTGGTGAAAGCCAGCAGTGCCTCCCAGGCTGCCAGCAGATGCTCACTCATCGTCACATCCCAAAGTTCGCACAGACCAAGTGTAGGTGGAGCAATGAGGCAGTTCATAAACAAAGCAGGTGAGGTTCTTAAAAAAAGCAACTCTCTTTGAGAAGTACACTAGAAAATGTAACGACCTGCACTTTTTCCTTATCTGCTGCTGTAACTACAAACTGCATAAAGCCCTCACCAGACATCTTCAATTGAACAAAAATAATGTTTCACACTCTGCTTTTGACAACCAGAACGAATCTGTACAGGTTAATTTATTCAGGTGGACTGCGTGCCTTAGCATAATTATTTAACTTAACTGTAACTTAACTTAATTCCCTAATAATCCTCATCAAATTTCCTCAAACTGCCAGAATACAGACGGTATTTAAATAGCAGATTCTAGGTATTAATAGTCCAGAGCAAATGGCAGTTAAACAATGAAAAACCTATTTTTTCTTGACACTGCCAATAGACAAGCACTCACAGTATTTTAGTTTGCTTATGTATGTCAGACAGAAAGGCTAAGATCAAAATACCTGTTGTGAAAAGACTTACACGTGTCTCACAATTTCAAAGAGAAATTCAAATATTCCACAAAGCTAAGTAAAAAAACCAAAAATCAGTGTTCATTAATTTTCATATGAAACTATGACTTCTGTAACATTTTGGTATAGAAAAGAGGTCTCAGAATGGGGCAGGGAGAGGGAATGTCAGTACTGAAAGAACCTTAGAGCTGCTTTGCAACACTACACTTACACAGCAGACAGCTCAAGGACTTGCTGACCTTGGGTACAGTTACTGGCCAATCGTTCCACAAGGAAAGGACATTACATTGCTTGGACCTAATAAGTGAGGCAAACACTTAATAACAGGCACTGAAAATACCTGCTTCTTTTTTTCTCATGCCATTACCTGTTTACAAGATTAATTTAAAATATTAATAAGTAACATTAAGTGTGGATGTCTGAATATGAATTTTATGAGGTCTGAGTCCCGGCATATTAACTAATATCTGTGGTTCACAGCAAAAGATATGATACACACAACTTGATTTATATGGCTGAGTTTTGAATTGTGGGAGTTTCTGTCTGTAATTGAAAGCTGGGAATGGGAAAGGAACAACTATGACTTATAAAGGAGGCTTTCTAAGTTCTTTTAGAAATACTTTGATGGCTAAATAAACGTTCAAATGTTAAGAGAGATTTGGAATGAGATCTCACCCCGCTGCCAGTCAACACGCGACGCAGAGCAGAGGCAGCTCTTTGAACACTGAGTTGGTGCTGTGGGGGCACAACTTTCCCAAAGTTCGCACAGAAAGTAGAGATTGCCACCTCCTGGCCGAACGCAGGGCAGCGCCGAGGACTGGCAGAGACATCCAGGCTCGGTCGAAATTATGTATGGGGACCTTATAAATGCCTCAGCTACAGAGGCAAGCTTCAAATCAGAGCTCTGAAATACCAAAGCTAATCACTGATGGATAATCCGAAGGAAATCAAGCTACATCAGAGCAGTGCCTCATACTTTAAGAGGGAGACCAGGCAGCATTATGTTATGTGGCTAATTCCTTTCCATACTGTCAAGACAGAAGAAAAACTCAAGGAAGTAATTGCTTGGTTTTCTTCCTGAAACAAAACAGTCTATTCCAACAAGACATGCATTGTACACACTACTAGAAACATGTAAAAATACAGAACCTAAAATACAAATTTTGGTATTCTCTTTTTTATTTTCCTTTTTTTCTTTCCCAATTTTGGAATTTTTTTCATTCATGGTTGAATTGAAAGCAAAATGTCACATTTTTCCAACCTGAAAATGCAGCCTGATGTGCTCAGGAACAATTGCAAGAGGCCACTGGACAATGGACCTGGCCTCATTTGGCTCTGAGAACACAGTCAAACCTCACAAAGTAAGTTAAAGCATATCTGGAGAGAGATTATTTTTGTATTGCCCCAAAAGACCTTGTGTGGACTAACACCATGTCATCAGGACCCAGCCTCTGCATTAAACCACAGTGCAGGAACCATGCTGAACTCTTAGCTGTCCTAAGGAGTCCCTCCCTCTCTCCCACAACTCAGGAGCAGCTGGAGATCAGCCCTGCAGGAAGAGTCTGGGGCTGCTGGCCAACAGCAGCTCAGTGTGAGCCAGCAGTGTGCCCTGGCAGCCCGAGGGCAAACCCCACCCTGGGTGCATCAAACACAGCACAACCAGCCGGTCAGAACAGGTGACTGTCCTGCTGTACCCAGTGCTGGGGTGGCCTCACCTGGAGTGCTGTGGGCTGGGCAATTTAAGAGGGATGTTCCGGTCTCTGAATGTATCCAGAGGATAACAAAGCTGGTGAAAGGGATAGAAGGAATATCCTGTGAGGAGTGGCTGAGGATTGTTTCTCTAGTTTGGAGAAAAGGACACTGAGGGGCAACCTCATTGCTCTCTGCAGCTTCCTGAGGAGGGGAGATGGAAAGGGAGATGCTCATCTCCCTGGTATCCAGTGAGAGGACATGTGGGAATGGCTCAAAAGGAAGGTTCAGACTGGACATTAGTCAGCATTTCTTTACCNTGGGCTGGGCAATTTAAGAGGGATGTTCCGGTCTCTGAATGTATCCAGAGGATAACAAAGCTGGTGAAGGGGATAGAAGGAATATCCTGTGAGGAGTGGCTGAGGATTGTCTCTCTAGTTTGGAGAAAAGGACACTGAGGGGCAACCTCATTGCTCGCTGCAGCTTCCTGAGGAGGGGAGATGGAAAGGGAGATGCTCATCTCCCTGGTATCCAGTGAGAGGACATGTGGGAATGGCTCAAAAGGAAGGTTCAGACTGGACATTAGTCAGCATTTCTTTACCAAGAGGGTGACCGAACACTGGAACAGGTTTCCCAGAGTGGTGGTCAATGCCAGAAGTCTGTCAGGGTTTAAATGGCCTTTGGACAGTGCCCTAAACAACATGTTTAAAAACTTTTGTTCAGCCCTGAACTGGTAAGACAGTTGGAGAACAGGTGTTTCGTTGGTCCCTTCCAACTGTGGTATTCCACTCTAGTCTAGTCTAGTGTATTCAAAACTGTATATTAAGCAAAACCAGGAGTTCCCAAATTGTCAGAAAATAATTTATTATTGTGAAAAAAATGTTGCTGCAATAATGCTCAAAGTGAAAAGGACTTTTCTGTGCTGCAGGCACAAGCATATATACTTAATCTGTTAGCAGTCTCTCACTGCTAACTTGTATTCATGACTTCTAAGCAAGTTTCTTATTTTGTAAGTACATTATTTCATACAGGTACGTATTGGCCATTCACTCAACTACTCTCTTGCTCCCTCCTAGCCAACAGACTTACCACCCACTGAAGAAGCTGTGGATGTTTGTCTCAGAGTTCTCATTTTGCAGCAAGTGGCACACAAATTCCGAACTGGCTATTATTTGTGCTGTTGATGAGGGCGTAAGAATTCTGCCCACTTCAGACTCTTGCCAAAATGTGTAAGTCACACACCAATGCACAAACAAAGTGGTTTGTGGTAACAGTGAATTTAGGGCTGAGGAAAGTTGGATGAGCTCAGTGGATTACTGCCTATCTCTTCTTACAGAGAATGTGGGAACACTTTCCTCAACAACAAATTTAAGTTTTCTGGATACTGGAGGGAATGTGCCCCTTTGTATAAACGTTGGAGAGCTTCTTTCACTAAAGATGAGGTTCAAATATACATAGCTATTGAGTTACACAGGTGTCCTCAATGGATGACTTTGACACAGCATCTTGGAGAGAAAAACCTAAGAGAACTGTCATCCTGTAAAAAACAATGTGGAGACCATTGTTACGGACTAGAAGATATGGAATTACGTGGTCCTTGTTTGGAAAATAAAGACACTAGACTGAAAAAAAAAAAAATCAACAGAACTAAGCCTGTACATTGGCAGAATAAATACTGGCAATAAATGGACCTGCAAATACTTTTGGTAGAGACAGTAGGATGCCTGAACTGTTTAAAGTTTGTTACTTTATGTCAAACTGCAGGAACTGTGAAAAGAGGGTTAAATGAGAAAGCACAAGGAAATAAACAATTGGAAAGTTTTAATGAGTTTTGCAGTCCTTTAAAAAACATGAAAGACCGCTGGAGATTTACAAATGAACAAAGGCAAGATAGAAAAGGAAATCAGGTGCATGTTAGTGGAGATAAGAGCAGCATGCAGCCAAATAGCAAATACTTAACGAAAATTTTCACCTCATTATGTTTAAAGCTCCAAGAGAAACTTTGCTCTTTTACACTATCACAATATGAAGGCTAAAAGTAAAACTGCGCTTTGAGACTTCAAATAGATCACAACTCCCTAGCAATTTTAATTAAGATGCTTCTGTTTATATAAATGTGTGTTTGGGGAGCTCATATGAAGAATAGAATAAGCCTAGATGAATATATGGAGTAATTTTGGTATCCATAATTTAACTTTCCTTTGTCTGCCCAGGAGCAAAAGGACCCAAAAATATATAAAATTAATATTTTTAAATCACCAAAGTCCTTGTTCATTTAACACACTATTTGCATTTTCCTAGCTTGCTCATATGCTAGTGCAAATAGCCATCTTAAATAGCATCACAAGTACCACAGCGGTATCTCAACAGAATGTAATTGTGAGAAGCAAATTCTAGCTTTAAAAAGATAGGGTGTGGGGNAATGAAATTCTTAAACAGCAGTCTCTCTGCTATTTTGTGACAGAATGAGAATCTTGAGATTAGCTTTATAGAGGAAACAGATATTGGTGGCCCTCCCTTCCCTAAACACATTGCGTGGTTTAATAGCAGAGGAGTAATCTATAATATACAATCCCAGGAGAATCTAGAAATACTTTCACCTGTCCCAGAGTTTTGGATTACCTGCCTAATAAATTATTTTAATCCTTCCCTCAGGCAAAGTGAGAAATTTGACATATGGCAACTCTGTCCTTCCCTCCTCTGCTACATAAAGGTAAAATCCCACTCTGATTTACATGCAGTACTCTACCACCACAACTAATGAAACTGTGTCAGGAAAAGTCAAGGCATAATCTAGTGCTACAGATGTTTTTCAGGAATGGTAGATTTCACAAACTTTCACTATTACCAGCTTTTATTGAGTTCTGAAAGTTCATGTATCTTTCTTCTGACTCCCTTTCTCCCTGGAGATTCTTTATTACAGGCTTGTAAACAAAGTTCTGTTATGCTGCATAGGATTTTAGTTTATGGGGAGTGATCATATTTCCTATAATCTTGTCTCTTCAGGCTCTTACCTCTTCAGAGGCAAATCACAAATTTGGCCAAAATAAGCAAGTACAGAAGAACATTTTAAATAGAAAAAAATTCCAAATTTTGTCAGAGAGATCTTTGTATTAGTTCTTAAATAAAACGGATATTAACAATCACTCAGTAATCAAAGTTGAAAAAAATACCTTCCAAGCTCATGCCAGGAGAGGCACAAAACCAGGAGATAGAGAGTTGTTCTATTCATATGAATAGGCAAATTTTGGGACAATCTAACAGACTGATTTGGAGGCAGCAGTCCTGAGAAGCTCCTTTCCTCTTTAGCTTTCTCAATGGCTACACAGCTTCATGTTCTCACTCCTTTTTACTTTAGAAATCAAGAAAGGAAGACAAAAGTATAATGTGCCTAATGTAGGCAATTTCTCATTCTGTCTCCATGGAAGAAGAGTTGGAAGCTAGTGCTTTTTTCATTAAGGGACAGAAGTAAATACAGTCAAAACTCTGGAAAATTTCAGACTGTTTTCTCACAAGAGAAATCAAACAGTACTGGGAAAGGAATTTAGACTTATGGAGAGTCAAAGAAACAAATTTTCATGTATTCTCAACACCTTGAATGAGAAAACTGTCACCACTTTAGATCATTTCCTTTGATGCCAGCAGCTCTGGCAGGACTAGAATATTTTGTTTTCAGTAATAAACACTGCAAAACATCCCACTGCATGTATCACCTGAGGGCAGCAGGGCAGCCCGAGGTCCAGTGAGAGTTGTGCTCATTTCCCAGGTTAGACACCTCAGCTACCAGCCTCTGAACTTGACACACGTTTCCAGCAAGCCAAAAATCACCTTGTCCACCTGCAGCATGCAGAAGCATTCCCTTCCCTCTACCAAAGCACCTACATTTCTAACTACAAATGAAACCCACTGAAGTGCTACGCTGCTCTCTTAAGAATTCCTTTTACTAAACAAGCTCTATGACATTAACAAAGCCAGTCAAGTGATGATCACTAACGCACAGCAACAAAGACGATGGGACAAAATATATCAAGGACCTGTTGGTGATACCCAAGGCACAGAAAAGGCTGCACACAGAGCAGTCCTGCCCTCTCCTCTCAGAGGGGGCTGCAGCCAAGCCGCCTGGATCCAGCAGCCACCCTTCCTCCTTCCAGCCAGCATATCCTTAAAACAGGAAAAAAAGGCTTTTGCAGTCATCTTCTTCCTTTACAGCCTCACTAGCTCCTTTTTACTGAGCACAAATGTGTTTTTACTAATCCCATTGCTGAAGCGAACATGACACTCCTCCATTTCAGGAAGGTTTAAAACCTTGCTAAGAGCAAAAAAAAAGCTAAAACCCCAAGACATTCATGAGAATAAATTTTAAAAATGCTCTCTTCCTACTACAGGAACAAAATTGGGATGCGTGAATGTTGGGGCTTAGCACGGTAATACCGTTAATACTTTTTCTTGACTTTCCATTCTCCTCTGGTTAAACAAATTAAATAGAAAACCTTGCATTTCTCACACTCCCCAGCATGAGTCTGGGATTGTTTCCCCTTGTCTGACTCCTATATCAGTTCCTATTCAGAAAGCAGCTGGTCTCTGAATAGATTCAGAGCTGGTTATCTCCACACACAATATATCATAGTCGATCCAGGCTTCAATTATTTTTTTTTCCCCAGGAAACAATTATTTCACTATTTGTCAGTCTTTCTCCAACCCCTGCCCCATAACTCCTGAAACGGTTGGCCAATTTTAATGAAATCTGGCAAAAAAGCACAAATCTTAAAGACATTAAATTCATATCATCTTTGTGCAAATCGATAAGTGAGGAGGAAAGATTTTGAGCAAGCAGTATTACTTTTGCTGTTTCACTGAAGATTTTTTCCCTCACATTTTCCACACTCTTCAGAACAAGTCCCAAGGGCTGTCCCTGAAGTGCAATGGCTTGGGGGTACTCCTCTGGGTAGGCAGTAAATCTCAACTCCCTGTTCAGACATTCCACCTGAATTTACAGTGGTGGCAGCCTCAGGTGGGCAACACACTCCTCTCTGCCTCAAGAGAGAGACAGGCAGTGCTGCCAGGCATGCTGCCGGGGTATCCAGGGGGATCTGCAGCAGACTGGCAATGGGTGCACCTCGACTGCACCTGAGCCACTGCCTCAATCTGCAGCCAGAGCCAGCAGGGTGGTGTTTCACCTACAACACCTTCACTTCAGCCCCTTCCACACAGCCCCACCTTACCAGTGACTTCAGCCAGCGTTGTCTCAATGCTCAGCAGTACCAGGAACCAAGCTTGGAAGGCAGGTCAAGGCAACAAAATGACCCATCTCCTTCCCTCCCTCCACCCCATTTCTCCTAAAAGAATGCAGTTGAAATGTGACTCACCATTCCTATTCCTCCAGACCTTTGGCACCCCCAATACAAGAGAACAAGACAAAAGCCTAAATTATTACTTTTTTATTTTTGTTATTTTCCTAAATAACACTTTAAAAATTTTTCACAGAAAATACTATTTTTGCACTAGATACAATAACTCTCATTTTACTTGAGGATTACAACCAAGGTTGCAGAAATGATGGCATGAGCAATTTTGAGCACCCTATTATTTAGTAGCATAGTGCTGCTTTGATCCATCTCCCCGCTGACTTCAATGGAACTACACTAGGTATAAATTAAAGCAAAATTCAGTCCATCAGCTCTACTTTAAACCTCATGCATTCCATTTAAGCAATGCCTCCACCTTGATTTCACCTTGCTGTAGTCAGCAAAGAATATGGATATAAAAGGTGCCATGCTTTTGTGTATCCACTCACTCTGCTTTCATGTTTAAGCTGTACCATTTTACCTTAACATTAAAATTACATTTAGGCAAAAGTGAAAGAGTGTAGAAAGAGTGTATAATCTCTTGTGCTCTCTCTGAAGAACAAGCTTCCATTAACTTTGTCTCCCAGTACACAAATAGCAAAAACATGTATTTTCCAGTTGAAAACAAACCACAAAGTAAAAACTCTATTAAAGGGAGCACAGTAACTCATTCTAACATTTTTCATCAGAACAGAGAAATAAAGTGGTATTTCTCCAGCATGCAGGAACCTACATTTAAAAAAAAGAAAAAAAAAAAAAAAAAAAGAAAAATGAATAAAAAGATATACTGAGATCATCAATCACATTTGCTGGAATTAGATGTCCAACTCCCCAGATGCCAATAACAATCCTAACAATATTACATCCATTAGTCATTGTTTGCTTATGAAGAGGTAAGAAAGCTGTAGTGTGCCTGTCCCTTCTCTCATTGCCATGAATGGGAACAGCACAAATGTTGCATCACCAGGAACAGCCATGGTCACACAGATGGGCTTTCCTCTCACAGGCAGGTCAAGGCTCCATCTGCCCTTGAAGATTCCTTTCTTGGTTACAAAAACAAAAAAGCCCCAACAAATCAAGTAATGCTGTGTATTAAAGTTATTTGTGACAGTAATCTTTTTTAGCTGTCAAATGTCACCCTCTAAACAGGTTCTATTCATCTCACAAAACTTGGGCATCCAGAAACTCAATTTCTTGGCCTTGACAGAGACATAAAATAAAAAAAAAGTGAGAAGAGGCATAGCTGTACCTTCAAAATAACGTACTTTAAAAAGCAGTATGTGTGAGTTTGGTGTCACAGTGAAGTTCTAAAATTGAAAAAAATAATCCTAACCTTTCAGATAAAGTTATACTCAGAGCTGTAACTTTAAATGCTTCTACCAAGTTAAGCTACATAAAATAGTTTAATATCTCGGCATACTGATAAAAAAGTATTAAAAACTGCTGGTTAACAAAATGTGACTTAGAAGACTTCACAACTTATTCTCAAACTTTAATCAGACAATCTTCCCAGCAAATATAACTAGTTATATTAGCTACTGAACATGAAAACTTTAGTATTTTGACAAAGTATTTCACTCTATCTATTTAACTGGCCAATTTGAGGAGCCACCAAATGTCCATCTCTACTGAACTTAAGCATCACTGACAACAGTAATCCTGCTCAGTTCCAGTGGGAGAACCAGGGTCTCATGGTAGTTTTAGTTTTGCTCAAGGAATCTCTTTAGAAGTGACCAAAAAGTTTTAGAGGTGTCAGTACAAGGTCATGACAGCCTACTCCAAATAAAAGCTTTCCTTTCATCACTTTAAACGTGTTGTCTAGTCACTGTTTTCATTTCTGCACTTGCCAAAGGCTTGCCTGTGGGAAACACTTAGGACAGGCAGCCTCCCATTGAAGCAAAATACATTCTCTATTCTACTTAAGCCACCAAGCTCCACATTTTACACAGGGCCTGCTTGCCAGCCAAATAAAAAATATAAATACATGTACATACCTGTTCAAACAAATAAAAACATGACCAGCACTTGGAAGGAAACATGGTTACAAAGACAGAAAGAGTACTTCAAGCAAGCACTATTAAACAACAGTTTATACAAATGTTCTTATTTACATACCAAAGAAAAGGATGATAGAATCATAGCCTCCATTCATGGCAGTCCAGTAACATTTTATCTCCTGCAACTACTCCCATGTAAGGATGTGGACATCACTCCAGTCACATCTCAGCTGAAGGTACAATCTGTGCCTTGGCTACATTTCAGTCTTGCAACTCCAGCATTTCATACTGCAGCTTAGCTGAAGCCACATATGCTGTTATTGATGAAGCATAAAACCTCAGCAATGATGGCACCATTCCTCTGCTTCTCCAAAACAGAGTGGACTAGATTGCAATTACTAGTGCTGCTCCTAGGCATAATAATTTTGCCTTTTTTAGAAAAATCCCATAACAGTAAGCACCAGAAAATCTGCGGCTTTTTCTAACTAATCATAAAAGTATACTGCTTATGCACAGGGAGAAACAAAAATGAAATATGCATCAGGCAATGCACATTCATACAACAAATCAATTCAGCACGCACAGTTCTGGGGTTTATAATAAATAACATACTAATAAGCTACACACTAAAAGATAATAAACCTCAGAGAATGGAGCCGCAGTGGTAACACAGATGGTGCAAGGCACAGACATGTTACCACATATGTAGAGGAAGAAGTGAGCAATTCAGCCAGGACAGATCTCTTGTTAGTGTTGGGCAGCTTTGGAGCTTTTACTATCCAAGAATCTGCTCAGGCATTTCCGTTTTTCCTGGTGATAAGTCTTTATTTTTCCTAGAAAACTCAGAATGTTACTGAAGAGCTCCCCTTTCTGTGTACCCTTGTCTGTAAATGACTAGAGTGGTTAAAGAGAAACATCATCTTTGTAAGCTCAATACTGACAGCAATTCCTTATCTTTAGACAGCACAGAATTTTGCAACAGAGTTCATCACAGAGGAGGGGCTTCTCCTATCACTACCAAACTTCTTCAGATTAATCCTTGACTCCCATGCAAAGTGATGGACTTTTACCTTCTTTTTTACTTTTTTAATCCAGCTGTCACCTGGACTTCAGATACTTCATAAATTCAGATTCATTATCAGCATACATAGCATGAACAAAGTTTTCGAGGAAAAAGCTACACAGTGTTCCACTGAAAAACAAAAACTAGAAAACATCAATTATCTTGTCAAGTTCAGTTACTATTTTTATCAATTATGGTATGAACTCATCTCAAGAGAGTTTAAGTCAACGAATGCTCAAAAAATCAGTTGGGCATGTTGGCCACTCCAAATATGATGCCTGTGGTAGGCATCCATAGAACAAGATTTCTGCAATATTGTCTAAAAGAGTGAGCTATTGTCAGTGCTTTATTTTTACTTATGCTACTACGAGTAACAGCATTTCCAAATTCATGCCATTTATGTCCCCAGTTAGTCAAAAATGAGACAAAACCTGAGACAAAAATATGTTAATCAGAAATCACAAGTTGCATGGCTCGCTTACATGACAGCAATGGCTGAAAAGGGTCTGCCCAGCCTTAGAGTCGTTCTCATATTCAGGGACAAAAAGCAAGCCTAGAGCTAGAAGGAGAAAAAAATACCTTAGCCCACAGAGTAGACACATTTTGGGTGACAAGCACCTTCCCTGAATTTTGTGACTTGTAGTTTCATGTACTTGTCCAGCCTCTTGCAGCCACGTAAACTTTTTGTTCCCACAGTATCATACACATCTCCTGTTCGTCTCATATCTTAGCATTTCTTCAGCAGTTTAAGTATTGCCTGAAGTTGAGGAACTGCAACTGGCACTAAGAAATATCGGTTATCTACATTATTTCGAAGATACTAGGAAACTTGCTGAGACTTTTTGTATTAAATCTATGTCAAAAATATTTTAAAATAAGACTGTCCTAGAAGAGAATGCAAAAGCAACTGCAGTCATAACCAATTTCTCAACACATATAGTAGGGGCTAGAGGTTAACTTGCATCACACAGCACCAGGTCCAGATGCCTCAAACAGATCCAGGGATGGGGACTCCACCACATCACTGGGCAACCCATTGCAATGCCTGACCACTCGAATAGTGAAAATGTTTTCTAATATCTAATGTCAATCTTCCCTGCCTCAGCACATTGGGCAGTTGTGACAGTAACACTGACACATGACAAAAAACCCAGCAAACAAGGTAAGCCAGGAAACAAGTAATGGGCTGAAAACATTTCTTTCACAAGAACACATGAGAATGCACTGATAGGTAAAAATGGCAAGCTTAAATTCAAGTAATTTAAGTATCATCTTCGAGCCGCCTCCTCCAGGGGTGCGGCGGCAGCGGCCCCTGAGGCCGGACGGCGCGGGAGGGGAGGCAGTGCCCGTTATCAGTAGAGAACAGCCGACAGGCGTCCCGAGCGGCGGGCGTGGGCCCTCCCGATCCCGATCCCGATCCCGATCCCGATCCCGATCCCGATCCCTATCCCGATCCGCCGCCGGTGACCCCGCGGGGCCCCGCCCCGCGCCTGAGGGAGGAAGCTCGCGGCGCCGCCCGGACCGTGATGGCGGCGGGCGCAGGAAGAGGCGGGCC
>VXBB01004271.1:2015771-2040702 GCA_013399915.1 Illadopsis cleaveri
CGCATGGGGCTCCGGCTCCGCTCGCGGCCGCGGGGGCGAAGCCGGAGCCCCGCGTTGGGCGGGGAGCGCGGGCTGGCCGGCCGGGCAGGCACGGTCATACGCACCTGGGTCACGCAGGGTCGGGAGGGCAGCGTTTAACGCGCTGCTGCCGCCGCAGGGCAGCGGCCACGCCGGCAGAGCACTGGCGGGGTCCGACGGGGCTCCCGGCTGTACCGGCTTGGCGTCCGGGAGGGGAACCAACTACTTACACGACCCTTCCAGTCCAACCTCTCTTCTGTTGCTTTCTAGCCTGCCTACCAGAATTTGAGACAGCGCGTTGATAACTTTGTTTCCAATCATTTGGCGACTCATACCTGGAGTCCTCATCTCAACAAGAACCAGCTGAGAAATAACATTAGGCAGCAGGTTCTCAAGTAAGTGACAGCTCTGGGGTTTCTCTAAACATGCTTGTGTACTGGGATAGATAACAAAGGCTCTGGGTCAATATAAACTGGGCTGCTTTCTTCAAAGAAACCTCTGAAGAAGTTGTTTTCGCCTCTCAGTGTTTAAAATGTGCTATTACTGGTGATAGTAGCTCATGATCAGTATTAGACTGCAGATGTTTTTTCATCTGATCCAAGTTTATGCAGGGATGGAAACCTTGGTTTTTGCCTTGGGATGTAACCCCCTAGCTAAAGGCTACTTTTACTTTTTTTTTGTAACAGAGATATTAATAAAATTGCAATTATCATGTTTAGAGCTAAGGAGAGGCATTTCACAAACTAAACTCTGCAGAGTATAAAGCTAAAGTCACAAAATACATAAGTGGATTTAAATCTAGCTGGACAGAAAAGAGGTTTTAAGAACTGCTGGTGCATTATGATTATGTCAGACACTTTAACCTGATATTATATTATTTCATGAAGGTTTCTCCTGTCTTTTTTCTCAAATCTTAGACTCATAAGAAACATTGTGAAATTTCTTCAAAGTAACATGAGTTTGGTCATTGAATTGTGTCAAGTCACGGATTTGGGAACAAACTTAGCCAGTTGTACTGTGGTGGTACCATTGATGACTTGTCCTGAGGACTGTTTGGTTTGTAGAGAGGGGAGCAGTTGTTCTTTCTTGTTAAAGAAGCAGTGAGGACAAGAGGTAGCATATGTCCTGCAAAAGATTATAGGGTCTAAAGAGATAAGATTTCTATCTGTGGGTTTTCTTTTCTATTTTATTTTATTGAAGATTAAGTTTATTCTATAAAGCTGCAGAACTTACCACCTTATACTGGGCAGAAAGTTACGTAGGGTAGTGATGAGTGGTTTAGTATTTATTTATGCCTCATGCCTTCTATAATTCATCTCTTTTTTGCTATGGTAATTGATAATACAAGGTTTCTTCTAAATTTTTTCCAAAATATATTTTTTGCAGTTAGATCACATTTGTAAGTGTAATCACTGATCATGCAACAATAGGGTGCTTATTGTATTAATTCCCTGTGCTTGGATTGTTTTGTTTCTCTAGCACATTTTTTCTTACAGGTAAGGCACAGGCTAAATGCATAGCTGGGGGAATGCTTATAAAACATTGGTGCTTCATTGGAGCACATCTAAATGATCACATTTCATTAATATTTTCTTGAAAACTAATTTTTCATACTAATTTGTGTAACTTTGTTCCAGGTCTGGAATGTTGGAATCGGGAATTGACAGAATTATTTCTCAGGTTGTGGACCCAAAGATCAACCACACATTCAGACCTCAGGTGGAAAAAGCTGTCCATGAATTTTTAGCCACGTTGAATCATAAAGAGGAGGCAGGCCCCAGTACATCTCAAAGTGAGGAGAAAACAGATGCTTCTGTTACAGTACAAGGTATTCTACCATTTTGATGAGCAATCTGTTAACAAAAGAATGGGGTTTGAGAGAGCAGAAGCATTGACTAGGTTTTCTGCTACCATAACATTGTTACTATCAGCATTAGCAAGCTGAACTCCAGGCAGCATACCAGAACACTTGTTTCTTGCTCTGTGTCTAAAGGTGGAAAGTAAGAGAGATGTCACGCTGTTATGACCATGTCACACTTTCACTTCTGCTTGAAATTACGAGGGATCGGTTCACTATGGGGAGAAAAATTTGTCTCAGTATTATAGGATCAGATAAAACATAGCTGTAAGAGAAGAATGATGCAACCTTTTTTGTCCATCAGTAGAGATGAAAAAAATTACTTAAGAAACAGTTCCCTGTGCAGTTGCTGTGTGCCATAAAATTTGGATGGCTAAGGTCCTAATATTACCTGTATCAACTTCTAAATACTCCTACAGGTAACTGTCCATTCTTTCCTGTTCTGAGAGACTCCACAGCCATCCATTTATTTGAAACCTCAATTTAAATCCTAGCCTTTTTCCTGTGAGGCCCACTTCCTTTAAAATGGGTTAACAAGCCAGCTGCAGTTCTTAGTGCTAGTCCAGTTAACTCTTAGTCATCATTCAGAGCTGGTTCTAAAATGATGGAAAAGTGATAAGGTATTTCTGATACTTCTGTTGTTATATAGTCAATGTGCTGAGTCGATTTTCCATGACATTTATGGAGGTACCCAAGGTGTGAGCTACCGACTTTTTCCTGCAGTGTATACATGCATATATATATATAAAATCTGTGTTATATACGTATGTGTTTTATCCAGAGTCATCATCCTGCTTAGGATGTGGGTAAAGTTGAACAAGGGCTGTGTTCAGATGTCCTTCCCATTGACAATCCTCACTTTCTCTAGGCTGACCTCAGGAACAGTCACAGAGCCTCTGTGTGTCACAGAGCAAAATGAATCTGTAGAAATCGTACAGTGCTTGGTGCAGAAACGCAATGTCTTGGAGATTTTTGTTCAGTTCTTTTTTTTTAATTAAAATATCTCAAGGCAAAATTAGCCAAATAGTTTAGTTAACTATACATATTTTGTAGAGAGTGCTTATTCTGTTTCTTTTCGCTTGTTTAACCTTCTATCTGAACAGAATTGTGTAAACTAGGGTAAAGTAAAACTATTCTTTCTTACTATTCAAGGTGTCTCTGCTACAACTCCAAGTGCTAATGTAGCTAGTGATGCAATGTCCATTTTGGAAACAATAACTTCTCTTAATCAAGAAGCAAGTGCTGCCAGGGCTTCAACAGAGACCTCAAATCCCAAGAACAATGACAAAGTTGCAAAAAAACTCTCATCTCAGCAGAGTGTGGATGGTAGCACTGATAAGGAGAGAAATGCAGAGGACTTGCCAGACAGAGAGAAATCAATTTGTGACCTTTCTGGAGAAGGGGCTGAAACACTTGCAAAGTGTGAAGATTTAAATGAGCTTCCCTGCCAGAGTGAAGAAATAAAAAATTCAGCAAAGGATACTAGTATTTTGACTTTTACAAGTAAAGATATTCAACAGGAAAGTGAAGATGTAAAGAGTAAACTATTGGATAAATCTGACAGGAAACCAGAGAGCAGTGAAAAAAGTGAAAGAAGAAAAGAAAAGAAGGAAAAGCTTGACAAGAAGTCTGATCATTCAAAGAAAAGTGATGATACTACAAAGTCAAAAGAAGAAAAGCAAGCAAAAGAGTCGGACCCAGTGAAACAGTTAGTTCCAGAAAAAAACAGCAATAAACATAAAACAGCGGAAAGCACTAAAGAAGGTATGGTATGGGCAATGTTCTTCCTCAACGTATGGATAAAGAGTGAGATTTTTAAGTTTATTCAGGAGTTGAATCAGTATATTTGGAATGTTAAGTTTTCTGCTAGTTCTGGCAAACTGGTCTGCTGACAATTGGGTTTGATCCAACTCTCTTAACCCAGGTACCTGAATTATGAGTCAGATGACCTCAGATGTGTGATTGGTCATCTTAATATCTGACAAGTTCTCTCAGCAATTTCAGTCCTCATTTAAGGTTTATAGTTCTACCTCACAGTGATTTTTGTTTTGAATAAACCAGAGTTAGCCTGGTTATTTCATTACTTTGTTGTAATTTTGTTTTCTTATTTCTAGTTCTTAACATAATTTTGTTATCCGTGACAAAATTGATGTTTTGGTAGGAAAAGTTTCACAAACTCAGTGTCCTGCCTTACAGCTCTTTGTTTTTACTTTGCAAGAAAATATGTTAATAGATTCGGATATGGATGTACTCAGTGACATCACAGTCAGCTCTGTCCATACCAGTGACCTTTCTTCCTTTGAAGAGGAGAGCGAAGAGGAGCCTGTAATTTCTGACAGTACTGAAGAGGGGGAGATCACATCAGGTGGTAAAATAATTACATTGTTAACTGGCAATACAGAGTATGTAATGCTTTTATTTAGTGTACCATGTCATAAATTTGAGGATTTGCAATATTGTACCTACCTGAGAGAGACTTTGAATGTGAACTGCATAGTATTTGTGCAGTTGTGAAAGATGAGTAGTGGATTTACTTTTTGAATATTTTTTTTCATATAATATAGTTTGGTATGTTCTAAACATTGCAGATTTTTTTTATGCTATAGTATTTCATAGATGACAAAAACACTTAATGGAGAATGTCACTGTTCTGCAGGGTTTCTTCCCCTCTCGTCTGCCATGAACTTGGTATAACACTGGAGTGTTTTGTGATCCCATAGTACTGGTTGTAGCTAACTTTGTAGATCAGATTGAGTTTAGAGCTTTAGAGTTCAGGAACTTGGCCACAGTAGAAAGAACAGGAATGTATATAGCTTTAAAAGTTCAGAAACACCAAGTCGTTCACTGACTGTGTTGCTTTTTTGTGTTCTCCCTGTCTAGTACACACTTCAGACTCTGATTTCTGCAGTTAATAAAACTTACTACTTTATAATGCAGAATGCCTTAGTACTTGAATGAATTCTCCCTAGTATGCTCAGAGCTTACCTTTTCTGCTCTAAAAATATAATTTAGAAGCGCTGAATCACTTGTGTATTCTCTTGCTTTGGTCTGACTTTGAAACATGACAGATTGTGTTCTTTAATGACTAAATATTAATGAAATGAAAGCAAGCCTTAAGTATGTTTTAGGAATACAAATAATTTGTACAGTATTGCTCTATTTGTAGTAATCCTGATAAAACTGAAATAGATTTATCTCTTTTTGCTTGTAATGTGTGTAACCAATAGTGTGTTTTGTGTATGTATTTCAGTAAGCCTACTAGTTTTTATGTGCTCAAATACTGTACTGTTATTTTTGATGTGGGGAGAATTATAATTTAATACATTGCAGGAATTATCTTGACCTCTCATGCATAGCTAGCTATTAAATACTACGTGTAAAGGGGCAGCAAGACTACAGGCAAGTGGGATAAGTCCAGTTGTTGTGTCCTGGCTTATTATCAGGTTTGTGTCATGGAATTTTTTGGCTGAATGATGTACACAAACACATCAATGCACTTCTGATTTTTTTCATAATCTAGTGATATTTTGATGCTGAAAGGATTTAATTTTTTTAACTGTTTATGGGTTTAGAGTAAATAATTGTTGATACATTTTGAGTAGCCTTGCCTTCTCAGAAGTTATGTTGAAAGCACTGGCCTAATTTATCAATATATGTCTACACTCACCAACCTTTCTTTAGATGAAGAGGAGAAAAGCAGTCGTGGTAAGACGAAGCCGCACGCGAACGAGCTGAGCGATGGGAAGGCCAAGCCCGTCCGCCACGGTTACGTCCGCAAGCCTTTCCTCTACTCCAAGTACTTCAGTGATTCTGACGATGAGCGAACTGTAGAGCAGCGCCGGCAGTCCATTGTAAGTGCAGGCTTTGCTACTGCTCACATTCTGGCCCCAAAACTTTGTAAAGCAGAAATTCCACTTCTGATTTGGTTGTGGTTTGTGTGAGGGGGAGTCTTCCATTTCTTCTCCCTTCAGGGTTTTTATTCCCCTTCTACTACAGCTGCCCTTTCTTCAGGTTTCCAGCAGGATGGCGTGATCTGCTCTCCACCACAGCACTCTGTTCTGCTGGTTATAGTTTGAAGGCTTCTGGCAATGAAACCAATGAGTTTTCTGTCTCCTTCCCCTCCCCTCAAAATATAGTGACAATTTGGATGAAAAAAGTAGCCCATATCTACCTGCAGCTTGCCTTCAGTGGGCTTTTTTAGTAGATCAGCCTTGTGTTGAGTACTGCAGGCTACTTCATTACCCCAACTCTTTACAAATGTAGTCTTTGCTGACCATGAAATCAGTAGTTTGTAGCGAGTCTGCAGCCACTGAGAATGGAAACAGAGATTTAAGTGTGTGCACTCTGTTCTGTGGCAGAAGGATCCGCATAGAGAAGGGGGAGCAGCAGTTCTTTTAGATTTTCTCTGTTGGCCAGATACGTATATTTATAGTTACACATATAATAAATATATTTTATATATATTGTATATATATACAAATAAAACGTGCGTTCTTTGAGAAGTTTGCGTAGCTCCAGTCTGCAGTGTTGAGCAGCAGAGAAATTCTGGAACTCAGCTAAATTAACTTCACAAAAATATTAGAGGATTCCATTAACTTTTACATGATTTCTAAGGTATTTATGGTTTAGTTTGACTTAAGCTACCGTGTTTTGTTTTCTACAGGGTTTAGACTTACATTTGTAGTGCAAGAATGCTCTTGGACCTAATGATAAATTATTTTCCTTGGTTTGTGTCTCTAGGCCAAAGAAAAAGAAGAGAGACTCCTTAGAAGACGAATTAACAGAGAGAGACTTGAAGAAAAACGTAAACAGAAGGCCGCAGAAAAGACAAAATCCCTAAAAGCTGGAAATCAGTCTGCTAAAGGTATGAGAAGAAAAGCTGTGAGCAGCCCACACCATTCTGCTCTCGCTTACTGTCCATAGAAAAGAACATTCAGAACGTTTGAATAATGGTCATATAGGTCTGTAGTTCTTTCCTTCCCTTAATAACCCAACATCTCAACAGTGATGCAACCTAAAAAACTACAATGCAATGTATTAATACAGAATTTCTTCTTCTCTTTTTCGTATATCCATTATACTGCTTAAGTTAATACCTGTCTAACTTCCATTCTCTGCTACACCTTAGTACTCTCTACACTGCTTTCTGTCATGTTTATAGCTGAAACACTAATATAATGATGTGTATGTATTTCACCATTTGTGTATTATTTTAGGAAAAAGTGGCTTGCAATTAGAAGAACCTTCGTCGAAAAGTCTAGAGTCAAAAACTACTGGCACCAGCATTAAGGATGTGCTTAAAGAACAGAAATTTTTGGAAAAAAAAGTGGCCCTGAGCAGAAAAAGAAAAAGAGATTCAAGGTATTCATGTATTTGCTCAAAAGACTTAATGTTTTGAATATTCATTTTTGCAGATTCTTTTCAATGTTGTTCTTAGCCTTATCCATTTAAACAATTTTCTCTTAAAATATTTGTATAATATTGTTACTAATAAACATGAAATTTGGGCAGAAAAATTGCAGCTGATTTAATATGTTACAGCTCAGACTGCAGTAGCAGTCCTTATGTGGTTTTTCACAGAATGGTAGTAAAGGCATGAGAATGGAGAGCTTTTACGTGTTTGTGCTAATAGGCAAGTCAAGTTGGCTTCATCTTTAGATTGATGTTTCATGTAGATACATACCTGTGTACATAACTGTTTACATATAGGTAAATATGGGGCAAGGAGAACTCTTACCCATTTTACAGGGACAACAGCAGCACTAATGTCATACTAATACTGCTTAAAAGCACTGGTGTTCAGGGTATTTTTGAGGCTGATATATAAATTTTATAAGAGAAAAAAGCCTGGGCAAATTGGTTAGTCAGAGGTTTGGTGATCATGTTCTGTTTCTGTATTTTTCTCTCTCACGTTCAACTTTGAAAGCAGAAAGTTTACAAAGTAATGTTAGGCTGGTACCGTTTGTTCTTTGTTAAATCGTCCAAATACCTGTTTCAGGCATGCTGAAGATAGCTGCAGAAAGAAAAATGAGCCATCTGAAGAAGATTCTAAAGAAATGCAAAAGACAAATGAGGTAGGTGTCTCAAGTATAAATCTTCCTTTTAATTCTGATAGTACTCTCTCATGTGTGCACATCAAACTGCACATAACTGTATTCGTTCTCATTAATAAGTTTTTCCCTGCCTGTTCCTTCAGTTGTATTAGTGGTCTGACATCACTGTAGTAATGTTTCCTGGATTCCAATAGCCACTGAAATGTGGTCTGTGTATTCAGTGCTGATGCATGTTGTAGTAGAACCTGAGATGCAGTTTGAGCCCAATCTGTGAAGCATGCTGGGTTTTCAAAAAGAGCAGTGTCTTTTATATGCGAAGACTTGAGCTTGATCTGTTTAAACTTCTCACTGGAAAGTTAAAGGAATTTTAACTTTGGACTGTGCTCCAAACACAAAAGAAAAGAAAATTTTTATGGTGAGAATTTTATGAATGACACTGTTTAAATCAAAAAAGATAGGAGTGAAAGTTCAAGTAGAAGTCTAGATGTATCTTTTTTAGGTTTTGGTGTGGTTTTAGTTTTGGATTTTTAGTTACAGTTTTGTTTTACCAGACAGCATAATAGCTATTTAAAGTAGCTTACAGAGTACTTGAAATTGAGATTGTCCATTCAAAAACCTTTTTAAGTCATTTTAGAAAAATTACCATATGAAGAAAAGATAATAAAGTTCAGACAGCTTAAGGATGACTTCTTCTGCTTTAGATTTTTTCACTACAGCAGATAGCGGAAATGAAAAAGGCAGTTTTCATTTCCTGTCTGACTATATTTTAGATTAATTTTTATTACAATGTTTAGTATATTCCCTAGTGTTGGGGTTTTTTTTGAGAATTTGTGCTTGCCAGTTCTGTTCAGGCACATAAGTGAAGGAACTGTGTAATATGTACTTACATATATGTTAAAAATCTCTTTTGTAGACTTGTGAAAAAAATTCTTCCAAAGAATTGAAGCACAATCATGGAAGAAATGAAATCTCTAAACAACTTAGAAGACTTTCAGAATGGGGGCATTCAGCTGAGGAAAGCAAAAATGATTCTAAAGCAGAAAAAGAACATAAAAGAAAAACCTCCACTTCTCTTCAGGCTGAAGGAGCTCAGCAGGACAGTGAAACAAGAGATCCAAAAAAACAACTAGATAAAGTAGAAGTCAATACTGAAGAACCACAGAAGCAGAAATCCATATCTAAGAACGAGAAACACCCCAGAAAAGATACTGACACAGAAATTCAACATATGAGAAATTCTGCCAAAAAAGAAGCCAAGTCTTATAGAGACAAAAATGAAAAGGAAAGAACTGCTTTAGAAGATAAACTTTCTTTAAAGCACAAATATAAAGGAGATGGTATTCACAAGTCAGGTGAAGATGTTGAACATTCATTTGAGCGAAGTTTGAAAGGAGAGGATAGTGGCCAGAAACATAATCAACAAATAAAGGTTTCCTCAGATGACAAATGTGAAAGAAAGAGTAAACATCGAAGTGAACGGAAAGTATCAGTAACAGGAAAAGATGGAAAAAACCCTTCTGAATCAGCCTTAAAAGCTGAAGAATTGCTGCGGAAAGAAAACAAAAAAGACAGACATCTCTCAACAGACAAACCAAGAGCAGAATGCAAGACCAAAAGGTCCTTGAGTGATCCTAAGCCACAGAAGGACTCCCTAAGTGCCTCAAAGCAACCTGGCTCAGCATCACACAGAAGGAGCGAAAGCTACTCAGAAGATAAACATGAAATAGAATCAACTAACTCTGATAGTAATGTAAAACTTGAAGATGGTGTTCATAAAGATAGACGAAGATCTAGGAGCCTTGCAGAAGACAAGATTTTGTTAAAGTCCAAGTCAAAGAGTCATAGTAAACAGCTCAAAGTATCTGAAACAGAATTACAGGATTTAACAAAACAAGACACTGGACAGAAACTAGACAAAGATAAGAGCCTGGAAGACAATGATTCAGATAAACAACACAAATCCAGGAATGAAGATAAAGGTTTGGAGGAGAGTGGTGCTGAGTTTCAGCTTGCAAGTGGCCCACAGTCAACTCAGGGATCACAAAAAGACTTTAGTCATAGAGTTAAGTTACATTCTGGAGAAAAAGGGGCTGTAAAAGAGAAATACAGAGGTGATAAAGATGTAAGTAATTCCAAACTAGAAAGAAGATTCTCTGCTGAAGGTCATAAAAGCAGAAACTTAAAGCACAGCAACAAGGAAATAAAGAAGAAGGAAGAGAGCATCAAATTGGAAGATAAAGATACTAAAGAAATGGATAGTGGGCATGAAAGATTATCTAATGTCACAATGGCAGTGGATAAAAAGCAAAGCAAGAGGGTATCCTGTGAAAACAGAAAAGGCAGTATATCAAACCAAGATTTGCTTAAGGCGGAAAAGCAGTCAGCTAGCACAACTGAAAGTAGCCAGGTTCTACCCCCTCAAAAGGCAACTGTGAATAATGATGACTTGCATGCTGGTCATGGAGAAGAGCTGATGGAACTTGATTTGAAAAAAACAAAAGCACAGGAAACATCTAACATTGATGGAAAAAACATTCAAAACTCTTTCCAAACCACAGATGCCAAGTGTACAGTAAAACAAAAAGGATCTCGTTCTATTTCAAGTAAGGAGTTAAAACACAGCTTGGCAGATCCTGAAGCCTGTGAATCACAGTTTCTGCCTGCAGCTGAAAAAACTGTTGAACAAGAAGATGCTTCTAATAAACAAGTTGGTGCCTTAGACCCTTCGTCCAAAAAAGCTTCCATGGCTCAAGGACCCAGTAAACAAGGGAGTCATAAAACAAGTAGTGTGCATGAAACAAGTGGTAGAACCTTAAAGAATGTGTCCAGTAAGGAACAGGCTTCAAAAGAAAGCAGAAGACCAAAGAATTTAAAAACTGTGATAAATTCTAATTCAAATGATGTTCCTTTAGCAATTAATTCTTCAAGAGAAGATGCTGCTGATGCAAAGTCCATGGATATGGACATCTCGGATTTTACAAATTCTTTAGGTACCATGTCTAAAGAATGCCACGATTCAGATGGGACTTCCTTATTGGAAGATGCTTTCCTTTTGAAGAATGATACAGCACAGGTTGTATACATGGAGCAAGATAGTGCAGTGCCGAGTTCTGTCGTGAAAGATGATGGTGACAACACCAGCATGGCAAACAGTGTGGAAAAAGTTAATGAAGTGTCCCGACCTGATGAACAGGCAGTGGAAGACAGTACAGCTGGGTTATGTGGGCAAGAAGATGACAATGAAGCAGCAAAGTCAGAAAACTCTCAATACAGGGAGTTAAAAAGAAAAGATGAAAACTTGGTGTCTGACATAAGTGAAGATCGTGGAGATGTAACAACAAAAGAATGTACCCTAAGAAGAACACGAAGAGAGCGCTTGAATGTAGATCCTTCCGCAAAGGGAGAAACAGGCACCATGATGGATAGTGTGGAAAAGAACAAGGTGCATGACACTGATGATATGATCCAGTCTTCCTCTGTTTTAGTGCCAGAAAGAGTTCCTGAGGAAAGTTTCAAAGGTTCTGTTATAGCCAATGGGCAAGAAGGGACTAATGTGGTTGGCATGGAAGACAAAAATGAAAGTAATGCTGTCGGTACCAGTGCAGGAAGTAGTAAACTTGGTTCACTGTACAGCAGCCTACAAAAAACTCCGGCCAGTGTGATAGGAACTAGCACAGAAAAGATTGAGAGCACTGCAATGGCAACTAGTACAGGAGGAGAAAGAGCTGAGGGTACATCACATTCTGGGAAGGACAGTGTTGCTACAACCACTTGCTCAGAAGAAGAAAGTGAGGTGGCAGTAATCTGCACAAGCATAGAAGCTGATGAAGGTTTCACAACAGGCATATGGGTAAAACGTAGTGAGGGCTGCAGTTTTGTCACAGGAGCAGATATTGGTGATTGTACTGTTGCAGCAGCTGAAGAAGGGGGTGGCAGTGTTGTCACTGAAGGATTAGCAGAAAGTGAAAGCTTCTTAACAAGTACAGAAGGAGAAGAAAATGGTGACTGTACCATGGCTGATGCAGAAGATGGTAAGGATTCAGTGAACCCAAGTGGAGTAGAAGTTGAAGACAGTGTGAATAGTGCTGGGGCAGAAGAAAAAGATGATGCTGTGACTAGTGCAGGCTCCGAAGAAAAGCAGAAGACCTCAACTTGTGTAGATACAGGCAAGTTTGAAAGTTCTGTGTCCTGCTTAGGTGAAATGGAGAGTGATGGAGCTGTAACTAGTGCAGGGACAGAAACAGGTGAAGGGTCAACCAGTGGTGATAATTCAGGTGAATTTAGGGGCAATGTGACAGCTGGTCAAGTAAAAGAACACGAAGGTACTGTGACTTGCACAGGTGCAGAAGAAAGAGGTCATAACTTCATCATCTGCTCTGTGACTGGAACAGATACCCAAGGAGAAAACACTGTTACTGGTGCATGTACTGCAGTGGTCGCAAACAACAGTGCCAGGGCTGGAACTAGCAGTGACAAATCTGAGGATACTGTAACTGGTGAAAGTGCAGTTACCAGCACAGGCATAACCCGAGAAGATGATGCTGAAATTTCAGCAGTCTGCACAGGGCTAGAAGACAGCAACGAGGGATTTGTAGTTTGTTTAGAAGCTGAAAAATGTGAAAGTCTAATGGACAGTACACGGGCAAAGGAAGAAGCCAGTGTCACTACGGTCAGCGTGGGTCTGTGTGATGATGAAGGTTTTGTGACTAGTACAGGCTCAAAAGAGGAGGATGAAGAAGGTGAGGACATTGTGACCAGTACAGGAAGAGGAAATGAAGAAAGTGAGCATGCTTCTACTTGTACGGGAATGGAAAGTGCCCTAATTTGTATAGGTGCAGAAGAAGGTGAAAGTTCCATTATCTGCATAGTTTCTGAACAAATGGAAGCTGAGTCAGGAGTGGCTGGCACAGATACAAATAAGCTTACTGTCGACAGCATGACAAGTGCAGAGAAAGGAGCTAATTGTGGCACAGACTACAGAAATGATAAGGGCATTGTTGAAAGCAGTGTGACCAGTGCGAGTGCTGCAGATGAGGGTGCCTTAGCTGCACAGAAAGGAAAGCGTGAAGGTACCTTACTTCCCTCAGATGCTGAGGAATGTGAGGGTCCCATGACTAGTGCTATGGCAGTACAAGATAAGACACAGTTTGGTGCTGAAGACAAACGTGAGAATGCCATGACTTCCTTTGACAGCAGAGAACTTGATGCCTCTATAAGTAGTGCAGTACCAAAGAAAGACGAAGTTTCTCTTACTCCTGCTGACAGAGAAGTTAAAGTAAAAAGTGATGTCATCTCTACCAGCACAGTGGAAGATGCTCCTTTACATTCAGCCACAGATGCTGAAGAGGGTCCGCTTGTTGTTGCAAGAGTAAATGAAAGTGGGGAAAGCTCTATGATCTTAATAGACACTGAAGACACAGTGCCTATGCCCAGCACAGCCACAGAGTTTAAAGAGTGTGTGAATACTTTTAGCAGTAAGCAGGAGAAAGATGAGTGCACTATGATTTCCACCAGTATTGTGGAGGAATTTGAGGCTCCTATGTCGAGTGCAGCTATTGAATATGATGGTCAGCTCCCCTCTGTGAAAACAGAAGAAACAAATGAGAATGCTATGGTTTCCGTAGACATGGAAGTGTATGAGGTTCCCATGCCTAGTGAATCCAGCACAGGAGGAGATGACAACGCTGATGATGGAAGTCACCCAACTGCTAGTGGTAAGGAAGATAAGGATGAGTGTGCTATGATTTCCACAAGTGTGGTGGAGGAACAAGTAATCCTAATGTCAAGTGAAGTCACAGAAGAGGTGATTCAAGGTATTTCAGACACAGAGTCAAAGAATGAAACGCTAATGATCTCTACAAGTACAGCAGAATGTATTGAACCTCCTATGTCTAGTGCAGCTATGCAAGATGAAAATAAACTCACTGCTTCAGAAACAGAAGGAACATATGAAGCTGCTATGATCACTACAAGCATGACAGAAGAGTGTGAGATAGTCCTGATCAGTGCAGAACCACAAGCTGAAAGTCAGCTCATTGTAGCAGGAGATGAAGGTGCCATTCTCTCCCCAAATGCATCAGAAGAATGTAGGGTGGTGGAGACCACTGCAACTGTGGATGAACAGTTTGGACTAACTGCTTTCAATGCAGATGGGAAAAGCAAAGGTTCTGTGATTTTTGTGGGGAAATGTGGAGCTCCTGTGCTAAGAGTTGCAACTGACAGTGAAGATCAACACACTGCTTCAAATATAGAAGATAAGGAGGAGGGGGCAGTGATCACTCTGAGCACAATGGAGGAATGTGATAGTCTCTTCACTTTTACAGTCATAGAAGAAAGTCAACTTGCTGCTGAGAGTACAGAAGTAAAAGAAAAAAGTGAAGAAATTTTTAATACTGCTAACCAGATTGAATGCATCCTTTCAACTCCAGGCCCAGAAAAAAGCGGGAATTCTTTGCTTCTTGTTGGTAGAGAGAACGAAACACATGAGAGTGGGGTAAGGACAGAAGCAGCAGCATCTCAGGCCACAGTAGACAACGAAATCACAGTAACAGATGAAAATGCAGTCAACCTCATGAGTGTAGATGAGGCCCTTTGCGTAGAGATTAGTACAGAGACTGCTGAGAGTCCTTCCCCAGAGGCAGGTGAGGATGATGAGCAAACTGAAGATGTTTTGCATGAGGATGTTGTGTCGGAACTCTCTAGTACAATTTCAGAAGCAGTGAGAGAGAGTGAAGCTGTAAAGAATGTAAACAACAAATTAAATTCAAACATGCCTTCAGAAAGTGACTTTTCTGAAATAAGGACTCCCCTGCCTAAGACACAGGCTCTTTCCTTAGTTTCTGCAAATGAAGTGACTGTAAACACCAGCCATGGTGAAGTAACAATAGAAGCAGAACTAGGGAAAAAAAGGGACCTCACTTTGTTGCATGTAGAAAAGCTACATGACAGTGATGACAAAACAAGCTTGGTCAAAACAGATGATACTGGCACTGAAGTTACTTTTCAGAAAAGTAATGCAACTTTTAATTCAGGTGAGGATTTCTTTTTTTTAATTTAAATTCTTCAGTTTAAAAGTTGTCAAACAGATGCATTTTACCATTATAGTTAGAAATAACTTGAAATAATAACTGTTCAGATATACCTCCCTTCTTCATTAGTTGCAAAATGGCTATTAATACCCTTAAGAATTGGTGACAAATAAATAAGCATGTAATTCTGGGAAAACAAGACCAATTGAGCACAATTACCTGAGTTGTGTTGAAAAACAAATATTGGAGTGCAAAAAAATGCTAAAATACATCAACTTAAAATTGTCAGCTAATATATAAAGTTATTTGCAAAAGGGTACACATGGGTTTTGTTACTAATGTGTTACAAAATTCAAAAAGGTTTTTTAGGAAAGAGGATGCATTTCATTTTGATGTATGTTCATCATTCTAGAAAGGTAACTTAATGGTGATTTTGAAGGTTAAGATTGGCCATCCTTAATCACAACTGCAGATTTTGTCTGGGTCATTATTTAGTGGTCACGTTCAGATTCACTGTATTACACTTAATTTTGTCTTGTGAATATACTTGAAATGATTCTGCTTTGTGTTACAAAGGAATCAGCCAGTTATCCTAAATAAGTATTTTAAGTGAGTGGTAGATGTCTATTTTGAATAGAAAATGATAGTATATGGCATTAAGAATATCATACTCTATATCCAGTTCTATTTTTCTATGCTAGCATTTGAAGTGAATCTGCATAGTTGTTGGTTCTTTAAATGCAGAGAAAATGAGCATCCTACTATTTTTGACCTTGCATCTCTTTGACCCTCTGAAGTAGCTGAAGTACCAATTTTTTTGAAAATTAATGAATTGTGTAGATGCTATAATGAAGTCACAATTGTGACTTCATTATAAATTTTGGAAAAATTAAACTGTAGAAAAATCTGTTTATGCCACAGAAAGTGGAATGATGCTGATCAAGTACTGTTTTGTAAAACTTTTCCTTCTTATGTCTGTCTTTGCTATAATTTCAAAAAACATTGTATAATGTGGGTTTAGGTTCAGTTTCTCAAAGACTGGCTTTATTCTCTAGTTTTATTGACATTTGGGTTAAGAAACCTGTCTCTGCAGATTTTGGGATTTTACGAATTTTTCTAGGAAAGATACTGGTTTAGTAAGCTTGAAAAGTGTTATTTGCTGTTTATACAAGAGGCAAATGAGCCCTGAAAGTGTAAAATGCCATGCAGTAAAGTATTCCTTCCTTGGTGCTTGCTTCAATCCTTGTTGTCCATTGATGTAGCTTTTGTAAATGGTAATGGTACTTACTCTGTGAACTGCAACCATAGTTTAATCACTTCACATGGATCATTAGTAAATTATCATGTTGTAACTACTTCTTTTTGTTTAGGAAAAGCTGTCTAAACTGGCTTCTGAAATAGGTTTCCAGAAATGCTGTAGAAGTCATGTGACGATGCTGTTGCCATGACTTGGTTTTAAGATGTTAGAAGCATACACCTGTTCCCCTGGGGAATGAAATGGGAAGGGGGTTTATGCTTTTTTGAAACCACATTGATACTAACAGGAATACTGAGTTTTCAGTCTCTGTAGAAATTGAATATTTTCAGTGGTTATAGTTCTGGAGCTGACAGATTCGGACCTAATTGTCACTTAAAGCAAAATATATCCTTAGTATTAACTCTTAGCTCTGCCTTTATTAATACAGAAGTAGTTTGCTGTTTGGAATTTGGTCTAAAAAATCTGTTGATGGTTTCTTTTTGAAGGAAAAGCAAGAAGAAAAAAAACTAAGTTAGAATTCATAAACAAGCAAGAAAAAAAAGCCAAAGTCAGAATTCATAAGTAAGCTGTGGTAAATCCTGATACTCCATATTTTCCAAGCCTTTTGTATTTAAGGAAAACAGCAGTACTTGTGTTCTTGCAGATGCCAAGTTCAGGTTTTATTGAGCTGGTTTGCTGTAAACAGACTGACTATTGTTTCTGTTGTCCACATGATGGGTTTAAATTCATGGGCTGAATTCATGAGATGGTACTAAGAAATTACATTCTACTGTAGCATGAGATAAATGCATAATGTAATCTAATAATTTTAACGTCTTTGTATTTCATCAGGCAATAATGCAGCCTTACCAAAGTTGGCAGAAGAACTAGAAAGTACCTTGGGAACTGACAAGGTATTTATGTTATTTTGACAATTTTTACTGCACTGTTTCTTGCTTATTCATACATCTTGCTAGTATTTCTTCCTGTACCTTTTGATTTTTGTACAGCAAAAATGGAGATTTAAAAATTTAACCTGGAGAACTTTGAAAGAGTAATTTTTGAGGTTATTCAGCTGTAGTTTTCTAAGCAGCTGGCTTTTAAATTGTGGGCTGTCCATGTTATTCTGTGTTAGGAATAATTCCCTCCTTCACCCATGTGACTGAGACATTGAAGTTTGTTTTTTTAAAAATCGGTCATACTGTGTGTGTGTTGCTTGATAGTGTTTGTAAAATAGTCACCCACACCCCAGCTCTTAGACCTGGCAAATGTTGGTTTAGCCCTTTGAGCCAGTAAACAAACCTACACTGCTGTTCATTGCATTGCATCACTTCCTGGCCAGTCTTCAGACTCACACATCCGTGTGTGTTGGAGCAAAACATGCTGCTGTTGTGTGCTGATAACTACAGCCCATTATCTGTTGTCACAGAAGAGTGGGGCACCCTGGATAATGCAGAGTGTTTGGGCTCATGGTCAGCTTGTGTCAGACCAAAGCTGAGTCTGTGACTGGGCTGTGTTCCACAGTAGGCAGGATTCCACATGGTTTAATTCTTCATTCAGATGCAGGAGTGCATTCGTATATCTTGCCAAACTCTGAGGATAAGTTTTTGAGGGATAACATGGTTCAGAGCTTCAAGCATCTATAAAAGGGTGGACTTCAGGAAAGTGGAAGTCAGCTTCAGTCTGGTGGAAATTACTGATAATTCCATCTGCAAACATCTGCACTGTTTACGAGCTTAACATGGTTCTAGAGTCAATATAGCCATAATGTGTAACTGTAGCTGAGTTTACAATGTTCAGATCAGACTTTATACACTTAGCTCCATATAGCATTATTTATGCAATGGTAACTTGGAGCTGATTTGCAAATTCTTTTTTTTTTTTTTTTTAAAGCAAGAAAACCTAAAAAATCCACCCAAAACACAAGTTGAAGGGAGATCACTGTACCTCATTATACATAGCAGATCCTTTTTTTCCTTGTATAGATGAGCTTTTCTAGGCTATTGCTTGTATTTGGAACTCAAAGTACGTGTTGCACCTTCAATTCCTGAAATCTGCTTTTTTAAGCTAATCCCTGGTACTAATGGTAACTCTAAGGTCAAATCTATATACTGTACTGTTGAACTTAGCTCTGACTGTTCCTTCTCAATATATGTACCGAAGTTTTAAAAAGAAAATTTTTGAAGACTTTTATAGTTCATGGTAAGACAATGTTCATCATAACATGCAGGAGTGGAGTGAGACATACTTGTTCTGAATATCTGCAATATTTGTTTCTTTTGATTTTGCATTTAGTCACAACGGCCTGAAAGTGCAAGAAGTGAAGAGGGATGTGTGGATCGTCAATCTAAAGAATTGCAAAAAGGTGATTTTTTTTTTTACTGATAGCTACTTACTTTCATGCTGAGGGGACTATTACTTATGATGGGAGGGTTGCAGATTTGTTATATATGACATATAAAGGAATTGAAGAAAGCCTTCAGGAATCTTTCAATGTATCTAGGAGTTCAGGGGCCCATGAATTTGGTTTATGGGAAAGGAGAGTCAGACTTTTCTTCCACCACGTTATGCTGAAAGTAGGAAAGGATTTTTAAATTTGAGGTTTAAAAAAAAGGCTGCTAATATTCCACTTAAAATCTGTAAATAAAGAAAAAACATTTGTCCAGGACAGATACAGAAACTTCCCCAAGGAATGGCTTTCCTCCATATAGGTTTAGAACATCCTGGTTTCAGGGTGCTGTGACAGGCCTTGTGAGGACATGAAAATAGTAAGTACTATATGACAAGTCACAGAGACTTCACAGAAAAATTCTGGGGTTTTTTTTCTTCTTACTCTCCAAAAGATTAAAATAATTGTGGCCATCCACTCAAATTTGAAGAGCAGTTGTAAGTAGGTAATCATCTAGTTAGAAATCTCAATTAGTCAACTTGGATCTGTGCTCAGTAATACCTTTTCCATGTACTTAAACTAATTTTCGGTAGGACCAAAACTGAAAAAGAATCCATTCTTCCCAAACCCAAATTATGCATTGCAATTGTCTGGCTTTCCTGTTAAAGGAGAAACAAATGCCTGTTTTGTGCCCATCTTGATGGATTTTGTGCTCCAGATGCATTACAAAGATGTTTACAAACACTGCCAAATGAGACCTCATCCTCAATTATTGGAATAACAAGCAGAACTAAAACAAATCCCAAGAAGTGCCAGCATTACTGCTGCTTATGTTGTCCAGGGAGGTTCAAGAGCCATTTCCTCTAACAGAAAGTTGCAGTTGAAAACCCACATGCTCTGAAGGGACACACTGTTAAGCTCACTTCTAAATTTTTAGACATACCAAGTAGAAAACAAAAACAGCAGTAAGGTGAGATATGAGCATTAGTATAAAACTTTGGAATTCTTTTTTTATTCTCAGGTGGGTCAGATTGATGTGCCTGGTTATTGGGTGATGTATATTCAGCTGAGTGATAAGAGACATGCTGTGCTCACAAGAAAGCAAATGTAAACCCTGAGAATTGGTTAGAAGAATGTAGACTTCAGAGCAGATCTAAAATTCGAACAGGTTTTTCTGTACTGGGAGGTTTCTTTGAAGTCTTTAAAACTCTGCCACTTCCCATCATGCAGTCAGTCACCCAGACAGACCATACTTAAAATTTTAAATGTGCAGATTGAGCTAGCTGAGATAATCTTGTTTCTTATAAAATGTTTAACAAAAGTCCATTTGTTGTGTAAATCATGTTGGATATGACATACTGAAGACTAGTGCTTTGTAGATCTTGGTAGAGAGGTTTTTTCTCCCCCACAATAATCTCTCTTATATGTATATATGCATGCATATATACATACAGCTCAATATACGTAAAAGGAAGTTGTTTAAAAGACAAATGTGCGTCCTGTCATGAGTATGAACAGCAGACACAGTAGTTTAGTAGTCCAAGATTCTTTGGAATGTAAACAAATCACTGCTGTTTGAGTGGGCAGGAACTAGCTCTTCATTTGACACTGCTTTAAAAATTGAAAGATGTGCAACTCAGCAGTATAGCTGGGGAAGAATCGTTGCTAAAACATGGAGATTTAAGAAACGAGCTACAAAATATAAAACTCTATGTAAAAAAGAAGTGGGTTCATTTGATTTTAGGTTTATGTTTTTACAGTGGCTAAAGGGAAAGTTGCTTGGAATGTTTTAGCAGCATTTTTAAATCAAGGTATTAATTTAGTGCTTTTATGAATCAGATTTTAAGAACACTTGATGGAGCAGCTTCTTTATAATTCTCTTTGTATATTGAAAGTTATGAAATTCTTTCAAAACTCCAGACCATTCATCAACTCTTGATAGTTATTTTCCCTGTTTTAGTGACGTGGAAGGCTGAGGCTCTACTTCATCAGAGTTAGAGTATAGTAGAGTTTAGCAACTGGACAATTTCCTTGTGTGCATTCTATCAGCTGCAGATCTCAGTAGTACAATTATGCAAACTTTAGTTCTCTGGAAACATAGTATAGCTTAATCACGTTTTACTTCATCCCTTGAATGATCTATTGTCTAAGATTGTGATGGATGAAATTCTGATTCAAATGGTAGAACTATGTTTGAAATGTCAAAGTCACTATAAATTTCGAAGATGACAGCCCCTTCATTGCCTGTATTTCAACCATAAAGTGATTTGCAGTTACCATGTGCTCAGAAATTCATATTCTTGTTTTGTGGGTATATTGTTAAAGAGGAGATTGGATGTCTCTTACTTCCAACATTGAAAGTAAGTTTTACATAGTTTCAGGTTCTCTGGAATCCTTTCAGGGAGGTAAAGTAGAGGATATTGTGATATTTTGCGCTTGCTTAGCTTTTCTAATTGTGTTAAAATTATTTTTAATAGGTATACTGCAGAGGAATATTCCTTTAGAAACTTCTCATGTAAGTACTTGTTTTTTAAATTTATTCTCTAAATGTGTGCTGCTTTTCTCGTACTTGAATTTACTTCTATTTACATTAAATATTCTCTAAAGGAAAATATTATTTTTGTATATGCAGAGCCCGTGTTTATTGAGACTCTGCAGCTGTGTACGTTGATGTCTAATTATTCTTTCAAATCTGCCAGTGAATAAATAAAATCTTGTATTGTTCCTTAGTCTGTGACTATTTCAAGACTGTTAACTGGCAGAAAAAAGAAGCTTGATTGATCTCCATGAAAGTAGAGGAAAAAAAATAGGGATTATTCTTGGAGATTTTGATCACAATTAGAAACCTACTTTAATGCAGTCTGCTGTCTTTCACAAGAATTTACAAGAGGGATAACTGGGAAACTTGCAGATGTAAAGTGTATCTTAAGGAGCAAACCCAAGACATTTAAAACAGGTAGCAGGCTGAAATTGTGTATGTGGTTGCTTAAACTTTGGTAGTTAATTTAATTATTACTATATTGAAATGCTGGTTGGCCACATTTCTGATGCTAATTCTATTGTTCTGCATGTAGGAGAATGTCCTTTAAATGCAGAAATATTCTGGGTGATTTACTGTGATGAACTACTTTAAAAGCATGTAGTAGGGTGCTTAATTCTGAGACTTTTTTCAATAAAAATATAAATCAAAAATTCTGAAAATACTGCAAATTTGAAGTCTTTTGATCGTGCTTTTCTGTAGTAGGAATGTTACTTGCATTCTAGGAATTAATTCCTTTTGTAACAGCTGCTTTCCACTTTAATGTATGTTTTAATGTACTTGGAAGTAGCAAGTAGGGAAAAGTTTCTCCCTTCTGTGTTTATAAGCTTCGTGGAAAAGAAGTTGTTTTTCTTTGTGTTTTGTGTGTAGGTGGAAAACTTGGCTACCCAGATAACTGAAGAACGTAGATCTAGAGGAATGCAATGTAAATCTTCGGAAACAATGGATAAAGAAAAATGTAAGTGATACAGAAGTACACAAATTCGTGCAAAGCTTTTCTGAGGCAAAACCAGGTTCTACTGTGGTTAGACCATAAAATGGTATTTTTGAGAAAAGAATGGAGTAGGGGAAATTGCAAACTCCAAAGCAATTTATATTCCCAAAACAACTTCTAATATTACAGTTCATATATTTGATGAAAATATTGTAACAGATTTAATTGCTGCACAGAAGAGCATTATAGTAATTTTTTCAATCATAAGTGAAGAAACATTTTTTGTTTAGTCTGTAAAATAATTACTAATTTTATCCTTTTTAAATAAAAGATAAGGAAGCTGATCATCAGGAAGATATAAGCATTCAGTAGACTTTGGGAGATGGATGCTTCTTTTTCTAGGTTGGAAAGAAGTAAATTTTAGTATCACCTTTTATTTGTCTGGAAGCAAAAAGTGAGAAGAAATTCAGTCCATTGAATGGCATAAACATTTCTAAATTAAATTTAGATGCAGTTAACATTAAAATAAGTAGGGCATTTTGTTGATGTGGTATTACAAGACTGACAGTGTAATATCTCTTCAAGCTTTGGATTCAATTTCTTTTTTCTTTTCAGCATCAAAACAATTTTTAAAAAGTTTCATTAATAATAACATTTTTTATAAGAGCTTTTATTCCTCTTCTAAGAATTTTGATTTGATGAAGTGAGTGAGTAAAAGTCATGTATTCATTGGTGTCCCACATGGCATTAACTGCTTTCCCTGTCTCTGGGTGAGCTGAAGTTGATGTTGGTGTTCTATTTCTTGATGTATTACCTACCAAATTTCAATTTTGAGCTTATCTTTTAAAACAAACAAGCAAACAAAACAAACCACACCTATAATGTACAAGAAACATGTAATTCTCTTCTGTTATTGTGTTGTCTTCCCATTTCAAAGAGTGGTTAGAATAACTTTCTGTTCATATTGTTCTAAGTAGGAGGCTGCTTTTCAGACTTTTGAATCTCAGTAATAGTGAGCTGGTATAAAAGTGACACAAAAATATGACAAATGCAGAAGACACTTTTTTAACACTTTGATTGTCACTTGCTTTTGCAGGCAACCAACTGATTGCTCAGGATGTGGTAAAAGGAGATGAACAAAGTCAGTGCTCCAAAAAGAAACCTGGTAACATCAAGGTATTTTCAAGAACTCTTTTATGTTCTGCAGTTGTAAATAAGATGAAAATCTTAGTCGTTATTTCTTCAGCAGATTATTTTGGGAGGTATTTCCATAATTAAGCTGCTTTTGCATTGTCTTGAATACAAAAGAACTGACTAGCAGATTATACTTTTCAGTGAGAGAGACAATTAAAAAATAATTAAAAAGGCAGGGGTCTTTGTTGAATCTCTTTGAGGTGTGGAAGACTGAGAGGACTGAGTTGCACAATAGTTAGGAGCTTGGAATCTCATGGAGCATTTTTGGATGCCAGCCTGCCAGTCAGTTCAGTGTCTACATGGACATACTGATCTGAGATCTTCAAGAGGGTGTATTGCACTCTACCTGAGTTCTGACTTTGTACTGATTCCTGCTAAATCAAAACAGGAATTAGGACAAAATAGATGTTCTTTTTAGGAGTACATGCAGTATATTTGGGACTATCTCACCCACTGATTTGTGATGAAGCTTCTCAGCATCAAAGTCTTTGTGACAGTACAAAATCTTGATGAGTAAAATAACTACTCATGTATCAGAGTGGGGTGGTTTTTTTAATGTAACTGGAAATGATTTTTAATGTGTAGTAAAACATCTTTCCTCTCCTGTTTCAAAATAATGTAGGAAGTTATCTCAGGTGATGGAGCAGAAAAGTCCAAAGAAATTGATGTAACTCGAACACCTCCTAGAACTACTGTGGAAGAAAAAGGTAATTAAACTGCCCATTATGGCAGATTCTCTGAAGCCATACTGAATGTTTGTTTCTTTTCATTTGAGTGATTTTTGAGAGAAATTGAGGACTTGATCCCAGCAAATATACTTCATATATTCTCTGGTTGATTTCTGCACTATTACTGCTATTAAATAATTTATTAATCTTAGTTTCTTTAATGGTGAGAAGTTTTGATGTTTCTGCCATTACCACCCATTCCCTCCATTATTGCTTCAGTATGTAACTTGATTAGGAAAGCTAATGGGAAATAAACAAGTAGGTAGAGAAAATAGAACAGTCAGCATTATGTGATAAGAACATCTCCTGACTCTGACCACTAGCAAAAGCTGTCCTACGTAAAAATCCATGACATAATTATCAAATCAGTTTTGTTTCTGTAGAGTAACCAACTAGAAAAGAGTGCAAGTTCCACTGTTGTAATTGACTTAATTGCACTAAAATAAATATTAAAAGGTGTTGTGTCCACATTATTAGTGTGGCTTTGATCTTACTTCAGTCTGTCCTAGTGGGAACAGTCAGAGAATGTTCCCTGAAGTTAGTTTGACCTAGTAATAGTTTTGTTTCTCATGCAAGCAAGTTGACAAATCTCAATCTGTTCTGCAGTGTGCTTATGTCCTCAGCTTCCTGTCCCATGGAACATGTGAGAAAATGGAATAGGGGCTTGTATTTGTCCTACCATTTTATAGTATGTCACAATCGTGAACTTTTGTTTTTACCTTAAAAATAGGAGACCTTCTTAACTCATCTGGCGTTAGGTGGAAACATTTTGGCAGACCAATGCTTACAAGGCAAACAGTGTTGATTCCTGATGGGTGTTTTTAGGGAATTTTGGGCTAAAGAATGAAATAACATTTTCAGTGTGGAAGTTGTGGCTTTTACTATTTCTTTTGCCAAGTAAAACAAAGGTATACAATTTTTTTTCTTTCTTTTTTTTTTTTTTTTTTTTTTGC